>JACBWV010000461.1:0-7500 GCA_013435795.1 Chlamydomonas sp. ICE-L | reverse complement strand
GCTTGGTTGGGGGGTCAATGAGTGGATGGACCCCTGAGTTGGTGGGGTTGGTTGTTGGTTGGGGGGATCAAGTGAGTGGATGACCTGAGTTGGTTGGTTGGTTGGTTGGGGGATCAATTAGTGGATGACCGGGGTTGGTTGGTTGGTTGGTTGGTTGGGGGGGTCAATTGAGTGGATGACCTGAGTTGGTTGCTTGGTTGGTTGGGCAGGTTAAGTGAGTGGATGACCTGAGTTGGTTGGTTGGTTGGTTGGTTGGTGGGGGATCAAGTGAGGTGGATGACTGATTTGGGTGGTTGGTTGGTTGGTTGGGGGGATCAAGTGAGTGGATGGGATGGATAGAGCGATGGATTAAGTGGCTGAGTATTAACCCAACCCACCCAACCCAAAACAATCCCAACTCAAAGCAAAGAACCACAAAACAACTCAAACCACAACTCAACAAACTCAACCAAAAAGCGAAGTCCGCGGATAAGCAACTCGCAAACAAACCTGAAACCAACCGAAAAAACCCGCAAAAGACAAAGAGAAGCCCGCAAACCAAAGCAAACAAACCGCAAAAGAAAAACCAACACCCGAAACCAACCTCAAAAAGAACGTGACAATGGGAGGTGCAACGTCAAACCAACCGCAAACCAACCTCAAACCCAACGCGAAACAAACTCAAATCAAACCTGCAAACCAACGTCAAACCAACACTCAAGCCAACCGCCCAACCAAACCGCAAAAACAACAGCAACAAAGCAAACCCAAAAGAAACCAAAGCAAACCAAACGCAAACCCCAAAGCAAACCAACTCAAGCCAACGCAAACCAAACCAAACCAAAGGGAAACACACCGCAAAGGAACGCAAACCCAACCGCAACCCAACCTCAACCCAACATAAACCCAAACTCAAATCAACCTCCAACCCAAACTCAAACTGACCTAAACCAAGCTAAACCAAGCATCAAGCAGCTAAACCCAACTCAAACCACCCTTAACCAAACTCATCAGCTTGAGTCATGAACTCATTGTTGTTATGAATGAAGCTTGCAACCTCAAAACTAACCTCAAACACCAAACTCAAACCAACTCAAACCAAACTCAAAACCAACTTTAACCAAACTCACACAGATTGTGTCATTTACCTAATCGTGTTATGAACGCAAGCTTGCAACCTCAAACCAACTCAAAACTAAACTCAAACCAAACTCAAACAAACTCAAACCACATATACCAAAATCAAAACCAACCTCATACCACCTAAACACCGTCAACAGATTGCGTCATTGAGGACATCGTGTTGGGCCAAAGTTAGATTGCGAAAATAGACAGCAGTTTGAGAGGCCTTAGATGGATGAAGGCATTCTCATGGGGGCCACAAACCCCCTCAGAGCTGGGTGGGTTTAACGCCCTACGATCCGGACTGAGGATGAGGTTAGAGGAGGTCTGCATGTGCTGTGGGGCAGTTGAAGTGGACAGCGTGTGATGGGGTAGGGGTAGCAGGGTTTAGGGTTGTAGGGCAAACCCTAAAACATGGAGGTGCCTGTTGCTATGGGGGCAGGACGAGTGGTTGCTGGGTTAGAAGGGTGGAGTGAAGTGAAGACTTTTAGGTGGTGGTGGCGGTGGCGGCAGTGTTGTTCTGGTTGGGGGTGACAGGGGGGAGGGAAGGCGGGGGGTGGTGAGTCGGATGGCCGCTGGTGGGTTGGGTGGGCCTGGAACTCGGGGCGCAGTGAGTTTCTCCCCCTGGGGCGGTGGAGGGAAAGGGTTTTGGGGGGGGGGGGGTTGGGGTGTTAGCGGCTGCCCCGGGTCGCCGGGTCTGGTCCCCTCTCCCTTCTTCCTGGCGTTTGTCGTGTTGCTCCTTGGTGTGGATCGGGGTGTTGGTGGTGGAGGTAGTTTCTGGAATCTGATTCAACGCCTCATGAAATGGAGGATGAGGTGAACTTGGTACCTTGGAGTGTGCGTATGCATCTGCGCTATGTATGCATGTGTGCATATATGGGCCATGCATGCATATGCACCAATGTTTTTTCTTCGCTTCTCATCACTTCTCACGAATGCTTGAATGCCCCACCCCTCTCCCTTGTCCTCAGTTTGATACGGGGGTGTTCATCTGCCTTGGCCCCTTTCACTTCTACATGCGTTTGAGTGCTTGTTTGATGGTTGTGTGGTGTATGGGGTGGTGGTGGTGGAGGTAGTTCTGGATTGAAGCCTTCATTGAGAAGGGAGGATGAGGTGAACTTGGTACCTTGGAGTGTGCATGTGCGCCAATGATTTTTCTTCACTTCACATCACTTCTCATTGACTTCTCATCACTTCTCACGCATGCTTCAAATGCCCCACCCCTCTCCATTTTTGTGGCAATTTGAATGTTGGGGTGTGTATGTGCGGCCGACGACTTTCTCAGCACTTCTCACACAATGCCTCCCTGCCCACCCCTCTCCCTTGCCCTCAGTTTGATGCTGGGTGTGTGTATGTGCGCCGATGGGCTTTCTCAAAGACTTCCAATCACTTCTCACAATGCTCCCCTGCCCCACCTCTCTCCCTTTGTCCTCAGTTGATGTTGGGGTGTGTATGGTTTTTTTTTTTTTGCACCGATACTTCTCATCACTTCTCACAAATGCTCCAATGCCCCAACCCTCTCCCTTGTCCTCAGTTTGATGTTGGGGTGTGTATGTGCGCCGACGACTTCTCATCACTTCTCATCACTTCTCACGAATGCTCCCATGCCCCACCCCTCACCCTTGTCCTCAGTTTGATGTTGGGGTGTGTATGTGCACCGACGACTTCTCATCACTTCTCACGAATGCTCCCATGCCCCACCCCTCTCCCTTGTTCCCAGTTTGATGTTGGGGTGTGAATGTGCGCCGACGACTTCTCATCACTTCTCACGAATGCTCCCATGCCCCACCCCTCTCCCTTGTCCTCAGTTTGATGTTGGGGTGTGTATGTGCGCCGACGACTTCTCATCACTTCTCACGAATGCTCCCATGCCCCATTCCTCTCCCTTGTCCTCAGTTTGATGTTGGGGTGTGTATGTGCGCCGACGACTTCTCATCACTTCTCACGAATGCTCCCATGCCCCCCCCTCCTCCCCTGTGTCCAGTTTGATGTTGGGGTGTGTATGTGCGCCGATGGCTTCTCAATGACTTCTCATCACTTCTCACGAATGCTCCAATGAACCTCCCCTCTCCTTTTGTGCAGTTTGGTGTTGGGTTGAGGTTGGGTTCCTCAGTTTGATGTTGGGGTGTGGTAAAATATGTTGCCCTGAGCACTGCTAAATGACTTCTCATCCCTTTCAACGCATTCCTCCAATGCCCCACCACCTCTCCCTTGTCCTAAGTTTGATGTTGGGGTTGGTTTTCATTTCCGTCTGGCCCCTTTCACTTCTGCATGGCGTTTGTAGTTGTTGTTGTTGGTGGTGGTGGTGGTGGTGGAGGTAGTTATCGATTAAACCCTAATTGAAAAGGGAGTATGAGGTGACCTTATCATCACTTCTCACGAATGCTTTAATGCCCCAACCCTCTCCCTTGCCCTAAATTTGATGTTGGGGTGTGTATGCGCGCCGATGGCTTCTCAATGACTTCTCACGCATTCTCCAATGCCCCACCCCTCTCCCTTACGTGCAATTTGGTGTTGGGTTGAGGTTGGGTTCCTCAGTTGAATGTTGGGGTGTGCATGTGCACTGATCACTTCTCAATGACTTCTCATCACTTCTCACGCATTCTCCAATGCCCCACCCCTCTCCCTTACGTGCAGTTTCTGGTGCTAGGGTTGAGGTGGGTTTCCTCAGTTTCATGTTGGGGTGTGCATCTGTGCCGATCACTTCTCAATGATATCGCATCACTTCTCACGCATTCTCCAATGCCCCACCCCTCTCCCTTACGTGCAGTTTGGTGCTGGGTTGATGTTGGGTTCCTCAGTTTCATGTTGGGGTGTACATGTGCACTGATCACTTCTCAATGATTTCTCATCACTTCTCACGCATTCTCCAATGCCCCACCCCTCTCCCTTACGTGCAGTTTGGTGCTGGGTTGAGGTTGGGTTCCTCAGTTTCATGTTGGGGTGTACATGTGTGCCGATCACTTATCAATGACTTCTCAGTGATATAGCATCACTTCTCAAGCATTCTCCGATGCCCCACCCCTCTCCTTTGCCCTCAATTTGGTGTGTGTGTATATGTGCGTCAATAAAGAATCGATGACTTCTCACGAATGCTCCAATGCCCCACCCCTCTCCCTTTCGTGCAGTTAGATGTTGGTGTGTTCATCTATGTTGGCCCCTTTCACTTCTACACGCCATGGTGCTTCTATTGTTGTTGTTTTTGTTGTCGGTGGTGGTGGTTGTGGAAGTGAGAAATGATTTTGCTCGACCTCCATCACCTCTCATCACTTCTCAATCACCGCTTTCGTGCAGTTTGATGTTGGGGTGTTCGTCCGCGTTGGCCCCTTTCGCTTCTACGTCCCTGTAGCGACTGGAAGACATTTGCCATAAGTGTACGATACATATAAATTAATAGCCCCCTCCCCCCTCCCCCCCCCCCCCCCCCCCCCCCACACACACACACAACCAACACAACACGCACACACACACTTCTCCCCCTCCCCTAACCCTCTCTCCCCCTCCCTCTCTCCCCTCCCCCCCCTGCCCTCCCCTCTAATCCCCATACCATCCACCCGCCTCTTTCGCCTCTAACATCCTGAGCAACTGAAAAACATTGCCCATTATGTACGAGTGACACATGAATGGGAGAGCCCCTACCCTCTCTCTTCTTCCCCCCCCCACACACACTACACACACACTCTCCCGCTCCTGACCCTCCTCCCCCCCTTCCCCCCCCGCCCCCCTCTTCCCCCCCCCTGAACCCCCCCTCTCCCTCCCCTCCCTCTCTCCACATACTGTCCACCCAGCCTCTTTCCGCATGTTATATCCCACACGTCACAACTGAAAAATTGCCTTAAGTACGAAGTGACATAAAATGAGATAGCCCCCCCCCCCCCCCCCCCCCCCCCCCCCCCCTTCCTCCTCCCTCCTCCCTCCCCTCTCTCCACATACTGTCCACCCAGCCCAGTTTCGCTCCTCCCTTCCCCCCCCACCTCTCCACTCTACCCCTGACCCCCCCCACACCGCGCTCCGCCCCCTACCCTGATCCTCCTACCCCCCCCTTTCCTCCTCCCCTCCCCCTCCTCCTGAACCTAAACCTAACCTCCCCCTCCTACCCTCTCCCTCCCTATCTCCACACACACACTCACCACAGCTAACCTCTCCCCTCCCCCTGGACCCTCCTACCCCCCCCCCTCCCCCCCCCCCTCTCCCGTTCCCCTGAAACCTCCCTCCCCCCCCTCCCTCCCCCTCTATCCCCATACATCCAACCAGCCTCGTTCGCCTCTCTGCATCCATGAGCACTGAACAACATTTGCCATTAAGGTAAGAGTAACATTATCAAATGGGATAGCCCCCTGCCCCCTGGTCCTGACCCTACCCCCCACCCCCCCCCCCCCCCCCCCCCCCCCCGCCCCCCCCCCCCCCCCCCCCACATCCACACACACACACCCACACACACACACTCACACCCCCTGTCCCCCTACCCTGACCTCCTACCCCCTCCCCCCTCTCCCCCTACCCCCTACCCCTACCCCTTCCCCTTGAAACTCCCACGTACTCCCCCCCCCCCCCCCCCCCCCCCCTCCCCTCCCTCCCTCCCTCTATCCACCCAGCCTCTTTCACCATAGCCCGAGCAACTGAACAACATTGCCATTAAGGTTCAGTGACATAATTAAATGGGCTAATCCCCCTACCCCCCCCTCTCCCCCCCCTCTCCCCCTAGGCCCTGTCCCCTACCCCCTACCCCTATACCCCGCCCCCCCCAGCTCTCCTTTCTCTCCCCTACCCCTACCCCTCCCCCCTGACCCCCCCCACACCCTCACATCCCATCCCAATCCCACCCCACGCTCTCCTACCGACCCCTAGCCCTGTCCCTCACCCCCTACCCCCCCCCCCACTCTCCTTTCTCCCCCTCCCCCTACCCTCCCCTTCCCCCCCCCCACACGACATCCCCCCACGCTCCCCCTAGCCCTAGCCCGGTCCCCCCTACCCCCTACCCTCTCCCCCACTTTTCCTCTCTCCCCCACCCCTCCTCCAACCTCCATCCCCCCCCGAACCACCCAACCCACCCAACCCCACCTAACCTAACCTACCCCCATTCCCACCACCCCACCACCCACCTCCAACCTAACCCATCCACCACCCCACCCCACCCAACCCACATTCAGAAAAGCATAGTGAGCTTGAAAGCCTTGACTGACATCATCCCTTGTTTCTGCTGTCTAAACCAACAAGCTTCAATCCAACCCCACCCACTCACCCCTCTCAACCCTCCCCCCCCCCACCCCCACCCCCCACACCCACCCACCCCCCCAAACGCCATATGCAGAAAGCAGAGGACCTTGAAGCCCTTCCTTCAACCTACCTCATCCCTTGTTCGGCGTTCTAAACCACAAATCCAAACCCCAGCCAACCCCACCCACTCAACCCCACTCAACCCCACCTAATCCCATCCAACCCCACCCACTCAACCCCACCTAATCCCATCCCAAACCCATCCAAACCCAGCCCCACCCATCCAACCCAACCCAACCCTCCTAACCTCAACCCACTCAACCCCACCCAACCCCAACCCACCCAACCCCAACCCACCCAACCCCAACCCACCCAACCCCAACCCACCCAACCCAACCTAACCCCCTCCCAACCTATAATCAAACGCCTCGTTCCTGAAGCCTTTGACCAACATCATCCCTTGTTTCGGCGGTCTAAACACAAGCCACCCCCATCCAACCCAACCAACCCAAGCCAACCTCACCCAACCCCATCCAACCCCGACCCCACCCAACCCAACCCAACCTCACCTAAACCCATCCCAACCCCAACACAAACCACCCAACCCACATGCAGAAGGCAGAGTGACCTTGAAGCCCTTGACCGACATCATCCCTTGTTTCGCGTTCTAAACACCCAAACACACCCTCCACCCCCCCCCCCACTCCCCCCCCCCCCCCCCCCACACACACACACCACAACCCCAAACCCTTAAACCCCCACCCAACCCCACAGGCGAACCATAGTGACTTGAAGCCCTTGAACCGACTCATCCTTGTTTTCGGCGGTCCTAAACACAAAACAAAACCCATCCAACCCCACCCACTCAACCCCACCCACACCCACACCCACACACCCACACCCACAACAAATTCCCCACCCTTAAACCCCACCCAACCCCACATTCTAACCCTTAGTTACCTTGAAGCCCTTGACCGACATCATCCCTTGTTTCGGCGGTCTAAACACAAATCAACCCTATCCAACCCCACCCGCTCAACCCCTCTCAACCCCACTCACCCCCCACACCCCCCCTTACCCCACCCCCACCCCACCTACCCCCCCCCCCCCACCCCACTCCCCACCCCCCACCCCTAATCCACCCACCCACCCCCCCCCCACCTAACCCACCCCCCTAACCCC
>JACBWV010000464.1:155925-194977 GCA_013435795.1 Chlamydomonas sp. ICE-L | reverse complement strand
CCGATCTGCACGAGAAGCATCTTGCCAACTGCAATGAGGAGGAACTGGCGGTAACCCTATATTCGTTAGCATGTTTTTTTGTGAGACCCCAAGGACAGGTCGAATACACGAGGATGGTGTCAAGCGCGGTCTTGTAGATTAATAGGGGGGACTGATTGAATAGTGGTTACTATTATTTACGAGCTGGCCATTATGTTCCTCCCCATGCGTTTGGCACGCGTCCCGTAGAGTCAAGGGCCAGCGTGTGACCTACGACGCACCGCAATGGCACGACCGTTTTGACCGACAAGAGATCCGAAGATGGAGACATCAAATTGGAACATTTGATTGAATGTAGTATTATTCCGAGGTGCCTTTAGTCGTTTCTTTCCCCTCGTGCACGCGCCGTCGAGTCAAGGGCAAGTGTGTGGCCCACTTTTACCACCCCACTGCAATGGCACGATCGTTTTACTACAGAGATCCCGAAACTCGAGACATCAATCGGAACAAATGAAGATGTGGTAGTATTTCTTCCGAGCTGGCCGAAGATGTTCAATCCCCATGTGTGCACGCGTCCCGTCGAGTCAAGGGCAATCGTGCGCGAACCAACCGCCGCAATAGAACGGATGTTGTAACCGACAAGAGATCCGAAGCTCGAGACATCGATCGGGACTGATGAATCAGTGGTAGTATTATTTCCGAGCTGGCCGATGATGTTTCTTCCCCATGCGTTCACGCGTCCCGTTGAGTCAAGGGCAAGTGTGTGAAAGGCACCACCTGCAATGGCCACGATCGTTTTAGTGACAAGAGATCCGAAGCTCGAGAGACATCGATCGGAACATTTGATAGAGTGGGTAGTAGTATTTCCGAGCTGGCCGTAGAGGTTGTGTCCCCATGCGTGCACGCGTCCCGTAGAGTCAAGGGCAAGTGTGTGCATGTTACCACATGCAATGGCCACGATCGTTTTACCGACCAGAGATCCGAAGCTCGAGACATCGATCGGGACTGATGAAGATGTGGTAGTATTATTTCCTAGCTGACCATCGCGTTGTTTCCCCCATGCGTGCACGCGTCCCGTCGAGTCCAGGGGCAAGTGTGTGAAATTGACCGCACGCAACAGCTACGATCCGTCTTCCTTCCTTCATCAGGCGTGAAACGGGTCTGAACGTGCTTTTGTTAATTATAGTTCATCTCCGAGCTGACAATAATTATTGAAACCTGTAATGAACAATACTCCGTCCGAATCAACGTAGGCTGAGTTATTTGCAATGGAACCTACATACAACTTTTTATTGAACGTTCCGTCATGAATACGGTTCGGGAACCATCGCGTCGTCACATTGGGATTGTTATCACCCACTTGTCCGTATGCATTATCACCAAACGCGATCAATGCATTGTTTCCGGTAAAGTTAAATACCAAAGGATCCGGGTGGTGGTAGAGATCACCGTATGGTTCCTGCCGCATGCGATATCGTAGCCCGCATATCCCACAAGTTGTGTCGGTGTCAACGATTCGGTGGTGGTCTCTCCTAAACCCAATTGACCCTTATCATTGGCACCGAACACGAAGATGGTGCTGTCATTTTTTATTAAGGCCGAATGGTTGAAGCCTGCAGCGATCTCGACCGACAAACCGTTTTTAGATCTCCGCCTCCTCCTGCTAGCACCTGTACAACCGACGTCACAGGAGACGTCTTATTTCCCTGTCCCAATTGACCACGATCGTTACGCCCTACACCTAGCACCTGTCCATCATAGCACGTGAAGAGCGTATGTTCGTGTCCACATGCAACATCTACCACATTCGAGAGCGAGGGGATGATACCCAATGAATTGGCCTGTGGAACGAGTGTAGTAGATGCACCACATTGTCCCTGATCGTTCTTTCCACAAAGGTAGGCGCTACCGTTGTTTAAGAGGACAGCCGAGTGGTACCCCCCGGCAGAGATGGAGCGTGCAGGCACATTGCTACCGTCAGGCATGAGCATGGGAACGATATTGGAATTGATCACCACATTGGCTGAGCATGCGCCTCTCCCAGCTGTCCGTTAGCATCGCTTCCTGCACTCACAACGACTCCATTCGATGTCAGATACATGGAGTGTGTGTAACCTGCAGCAACAGCAATCGCATTTGAAACGCCTGCTACAATACTAAAGTTTGATGTAGTCACAATCGAACCTATACCCAACTGTCCGTTGTCGTTCAGACCGGTAGAGATAGCGGTACCGTCTGTGCGAACGCAGAGGGTGAAGCCTTCGCCACATGCTACCAACGCCGCATTATTGATGCCTGGAACCTTGGTGGGTACTGTGATAGTGTTGGACGTGTGGCCTAGACCCAGTTGCCCATAGTCGTTGCGACCGTATACGAACATCTCGCCATTGCGTACATAGGCCGAGTGGTCTTGCGCCGCTCCTGTGAATAGATAGGCGGATTCTGTATTTGTCAATGGGTTAGGGTAGACACGTCGGGGAATGACGTAATTGGCCAAGTAATTCCAAGAGTATCCGTCGATGTTCATTCCGTTACCGAAAGAAATGAGGTTACCAGATAAATAAAGATTACGCCATCGTTTATCAGGTGCACCCAGATCATGTGTCCCATTCCCACTAGGGACAACATTAGAGTCGGAAGTGATGATACCACCACCACCACCTCCGCTACTGAATACCTCTGTACCTTTGTATATATTGGCAGTTTCGGAGATGCGCAAGTTGCCCCTGAGAAGGATATCGCCATTGCTATCGAGGGACCCGATTCCGTACGTCTGATTGGAAGCTGAGACGGCACTATCGTATGCTGATTTGACCGCTGCAGAACTGGCTGCGACATTGCTACTTGTGGAAGTGACAATACTTGAGATGGCCGTTCCTCCGAGTGTGTTAAATGTAGCAGATGTTCCATATATATCTGTTGCACACAGTTTTGCGAACTTCTTTGTTACTGTTCCTAATTGTGAGACATTGTCGTTGAGAGGCACGATATTTGAAGATGTTGTGATTGCGTATTGGCTTGTAAATTGGAAGATGATGCAATGAGCGTATTATATGCTCCTGCAGCAAATCCTATGACATTACTTGATGCATTGAACATTCCTGTGTCTGTATCTTGTTCAAATGACATCGATGGTGCTTCTTTAACACCTGGTCGCGTTCGCACTCCTTTAATGGGTGCATTATCGCTATGTAAGATGTTTGATGTCGACTGTGATTTCGCATAGATTTCAGACAATCGGATCATTTTATATAGGGGTATCTGTAATCGGTAATAAGAAAAACATGGAATCTGACACGCTGTGCCTACATTCGGCGGAACAGTAAAATGATATCATATCAGATGGAAATAAATGTACAACATCGCCGTTAGAAAATTGGCTTTAAGAATTGTCTCTGACTTTTGGGTGTGTTAAAATGGCGTTAAGACTCTCTGACTTTTGGGTGTGTTAAAAACTTCTGTGTTTACGAACATCAGTCGTGTTTGAAGATGAATGAATGGACTAACGGTGGGCTGCCTGAGAAATCCTCCGTGCGTCAAGTTCTCTCGGGTGGCCTCGCGCGCCACAAGTCATATCCGTACACGCGAGTCAGCAGCTCAATTCCACTGTCCCCCCCCTTAGAATTTCCATAGTGTTGTCAAGCAGAAGTCTGAGCTTCATGACCCCTTTAATCTGAGTGAGTTTAACTATATTTGCTTATTAATCATGTTAACGAGAATATCGTGGTTCTTTTTTATATAAGCGATCGCCTCTTCCCCAGTACCGTGGCCCAAAAGAACACGGGGTCTTTGTTGATGTGAAAGACGGATGTAAGTTTTTCGCTTATAGCGTGCACTGTAACATTGACCGGTCTGAGTGTAACATGCAGTGGAGATTTTGTTGTTATTGACAATAATCGTCAAAAGTTTTATAAATGCAAATTTTCTAACAACATTGTCGTACACTTATCCGCAATGATAAGTGCATCCAACGAAAGAAGCACGTGACAAACCAAATAATTGTCCATCTGATTTACGTTTCTCGTAATCTTCTTTTGAAATAAGAGTCGTGATAGATACACCTGAGGATGCATCGATTTCGGTTGTCATCCAGCGCATTTCATAGGCAGGTTCGGTCACTGGAATAGGTGTTTCGAGTGGTTCCCCAGGACGTGTCTCTCCGGTATCTGGGTCCACAACAGAAGGACCTTGTGTCGTGGTCACGATTGTGTACACGAGAGATCCGTCTGCATCAAAAACGACATTCCCATATTCATCTTTTTGTACTTCTTCAACATCTACCAGAGGCTGTGAGAAATCACAATCCATCGTGAGTTTTGCGACCGTATAGTTTCGTAATGTACCATCCGGTACATCTCCATCATCTAATACTTGGAGAGACGCGTAACCGGACAAACTACTGGTGGTGACGTAATCACCTGCATGGATAGTTGATCCGGTCTCGTCACATACCCAGATGCATCCTTCGCCGATCGAATTGATTTGGACACGTACATCACCTTGTTCTGCGATCTTTAGGAGCTCTGTTCCTGAGATGGCTGCAGATGGACCTGCGGGATGGTCCTGGGTGAGCGAGATCACACCGAATGCACGGGGATCTTTTGGGACCTTGGAAAGAGATACGAGAGGTAGGGCTTGGTTGATTGTCATGGCGCGTTGTCGTCCTCTTAAAAGACCGGATGCGTATGCGTTTTTGTCGGTGACGACCACAAGTCCTTCGTGATCTCGTAGACGTGCTGGAGCTAGCGCGTCCACGAAGCAACGATGTTGTCCTGTGAAGTTCACGAACAAGTTTGATACCGTCTCTGTAACGGTTGTGAACGCTAAAACAGGGACATTTGAAGTAGTGGTAGTACCAGTTCCTAGCTGGCCTGCATTGTTTCTTCCCCATGCGTGAAAGCGTCCCGTAGAGTCAAGGGCGAGCGTGTGAAGGCCGCCTCCCGAAATAGCCACAATCGTTTTACCGTCAAGAGATCCGAAACTCGAGACATCGATCGGGACTGACGAAGAAGTGCCAGTAGTATTTCCGAGCTGGCCTTCGTCGTTTCTTCCCCATGCGTGCACGCGTCCCGTAGAGTCAAGGGCAAGCGTGTGAAATATACCGCCCGCAATGGCCACGATCGTTTTACCGACAAGAGATCCGAAGCTCGAGACATCGATCGGGACTGATGAATCAGTGATATTGTTTCTTCCGAGCTGGCCTCTAATGTTTTGTCCCCATGAGTGCACGCGTCCCGTAGAGTCAAGGGCAAGAGTGTGTAAGGCACCGCCCGCAATGGCCACGATCGTTTTACCGACAAGAGATCCGAAACTCGAGACATCGATCGGAACATTTGATTGAGTGGTAGTATTATTTCCGAGATTGCCGCTGGTGTTTCTTCCCCATGCGTGCACGAGTCCTGTCGAGTCAAGGGCAAGCGTGTGATTGGAGCCGCCCGCAATGGCCACGATCGTTTTACCATTCAGAGATCCGAAGCTCGATACATCGATCGGGACATTTGATGGAGTGGTATTGTTTCTTCCGAGCTGGCCATTAATGTTGTATCCCCATGCATGCACGCGTCCAGTCGAGTCAAGGGCAAGCGTGTGATATTGACCGCCCGAAATGGCCACGATCGTTTTACCGTCAAGAGATCCGAAACTCGAGACATCGATCGGAACAGTTGATTGAGTGGTAGTATCATTTCCGACCTGTCCCCATGAGTGCACGCGTCCCGTCGAGTCAAGGGCAAGTGTGTGAATGTTACCACATGCAATGGACACGATCGTTTTACCATTCAGAGATCCATTACTCGATATGGTTTGTAATGTTGTCGTCGCACCTGTTGATGTCGTGTTATTTCCTAGTTGGCCGCTTCCGTTCGATCCACAGGTGATAATGCTACCTGTCGGTGATATCATAATGGAGAAATCACCTATTCTAGAATTAGTTGGCAAGGCACTCCTCCTTCCCCATGTTTTCTGTATTGCCAAAGACAAGATGCGTTGCGGAACACTCCCGTACCCATTCACATCTTCCGACATAGGAGGCATTTCCACGTGTGTAGACGTTGCTCCCGCCACGAGTGCACGCACATCGTATGCCGCCTCGCCATCCCCGATAACTTCCACTAATTGCGGCATCCATGCAGCGCCACTAGAAACGATCGTTTGTCCATTACCACGATCGCCAAAAGTAACGATACGATCGCTCGACACATGCAATGCAGTATGTTTCAAACCACAAGCTGCACGCAAAGGCGTTGCAGGTGTAGGCATATCTGTCACTGCACCAAATGCATTGATACCCACACCACTCCCGAATCCAGTAGATCGACCCAATTGTCCGACATCGTTCAGACCTGCTGTGTAAACTTTTCCAGATTCGCTACATACAAAGACTGTATGATCACCTCCAAGAGCGACATGTGTCGCTTTGGCAAAGTCCAATAAGGACACATCCACGATTGTGGGTACATCTTTATTAGAAGTATCACCCAATCCCAATTTGCCTAGTATACCCGAACCCCAGACACGCAAAGTACCTGAGCCATCGATGGAAGCAGCATGAGATGTACCTGCCGCAATCTGTTTGATCCTTACCAATCCACTTATAAGGGTAGGTGTGAATGTGGATGTTGCAACAATACTCATTCCAACACCTAATTGTCCACTCGCATTGTTACCGAATGCCAGGACCTTATCGTCAGTATTGCGTACGAATGTGAACCCGTTTCCACATGCGACTTCGACTGCCTTCGTGATACTAACAACTTTAGTGGGAACGCTCACTACGGCTCCAGATGTATTCGTTCCGCATTGACCATATGTATTATTACCCCAGCACCAGACTTCACCGCTTTTTAAAACGATCGCGCTGTGCGTAACACTCTCTGCTGAACTGATGATGACACTTCCAAAACTTCCAACACCAACATTGACGGGACTGTACCTATCGATCGCCGTATTATCGCCGATCTGACGGGAAGCATTCTTGCCTACTGCCATGAGGGAGGAACTGGCGGTAACTCCTATATTCGTTAGCAATTTGTGAGACCCAAGACCGGTCGATAATACACGAGGATGGTAGTCAAGCGCGGTCTTGTCGATTAATAGGGGGACTGATGAATTAGTGGTACTATTATTTCCGAGCTGGCCAAATTGGTTGTGTCCCCATGCGTGCACGCGTCCCGTAGAGTCAAGGGAAAGCGTGTGATAGTTGCCGCACGCAATGGCCACGACCGTTTTACCCACAAGAGATCCGAAACTCGAGACATCGATCGGAACATTTGATTGAGTGGTAGTATTATTTCCGAGTTGGCCTCTATTGTTGAATCCCCATGCGTGCATGCGTCCCGTCGAGTCAAGGGCAAGCGTGGAATAGTAGCCGCACGCAATGGCCACGATCGTTTCACCGACAAGAGATCCGAAACTAGATACATCGATCGGGACTGGTGATTGAGTGGTAGTATTATTTCCGAGCTGGCATAAGCCGTTCCATCCCCATGCGTGCACGCGTCCCGTCGAGTCAAGGGCAAGCGTGTGATTGCCGCCGCCCGCAATGGCCACGATCGTTTTACTGACAAGAGATCCGAAACTCGAGACATCGATCGGTACTGATGAATCAGTGGTATTGTTTCTTCCTAGCTGTCCGTTAATGTTGCTTCCCCATGCGTGCACGCGTCCCGTCGAGTCAAGGGCAAGCGTGTGATTGCTGCCGCCCGCAATGGCCACGATCGTTTTACCGACAAGAGATCCGAAACTCGAGACATCGATCGGAACATTTGATTTAGTGGTTGTATTATTTCCGAGATTGCCTCCGCCGTTGTATCCCCATGCGTGCACGCGTCCCGTAGAGTCAAGGGAAAGCGTGTGAGCGTTGCCACCCGCAATGGCCACGATCGTTTTACCGACAAGAGATCCGAAACTAGATACATCGATCGGGACTGGTGATTGAGTGGTAGTATAATTATTTCCGAGCTGACCGATACCGTTAAATCCCCATGCGTGCATGAGTCCAGTCGAGTCCAGGGAAAGTGTGTGATTGGCGCCGCCCGCAATGGCCACGATCCGTCTTCCTTCCTTCATCAGGCGTGAAACGGGTCTGAACGTGCTTTTGTAAATTATAGTTTCATCTCCGAGCTGACCATTATTATTCCTACCTGTAATGAACAACACTCCGTCCGAATCAAAGTAGGCGGATGAATATGTAGAACATCCAATCCCCAACGTTTTCTTGAACGTTCCGTCATGAATACGGTTCGGGAACCATCGCGTCGTCACATTGGGATTGTTATCACCCACCTGTCCGTATGCATTATCACCAAACGCGATCAATGCATTGTTTCCGGTAAAGTTAAATACCAAAGGATCCGGGGTGGTAGAGATCACCGTATGGTTCCTGCCGCATGCGATATCGTAGCCCGAATATCCCACAAGTTGTGTCGGTGTCAACGATTCGGTGGTGGTCTCTCCTAAACCCAATTGACCCTTATCATTGGCACCGAACACGAAGATGGTGCTGTCATTTTTTATTAAGGCCGAATGGTTGAAGCCTGCAGCGATCTCGACCGACAAACCGTTTTTAGATCCTCCGCCTCCTCCTGCTAGCACCTGTACAACCGACGTCACAGGAGACGTCTTATTTCCCTGTCCCAATTGACCACGATCGTTACGCCCTACACCTAGCACCTGTCCATCATAGCACGTGAAGAGCGTATGTTCGTGTCCACATGCAACATCTACCACATTCGAGAGCGAGGGGATGATACCCAATGAATTGGCCTGTGGAACGAGTGTAGTAGATGCACCACATTGTCCTTGATCGTTCTTTCCACAAAGGTAGGCGCTACCGTTGTTTAAGAGGACAGCCGAGTGGTACCCCCCGGCAGAGATGGAGCGTGCAGGCACATTGCTACCGTCAGGCATGAGCATGGGAACGATATTGGAATTGATCACCAACATTGGCTGAGCATGCGCCTCTTCCCAGCTGTCCGTTAGCATCGCTTCCTGCACTCACAACGACTCCATTCGATGTCAGATACATGGAGTGTGTGTAACCTGCAGCAACAGCAATCGCATTTGAAACGCCTGCTACAATACTAAAGTTTGATGTAGTCACAATCGAACCTTCTACTCTTCTACCTCTGCCCTTTATTTTTTCCCTTCTTTTTTCTTCTTCTTTTTTCTCCCTTCTCTCTCCCTCCCCCCCTTTCCCCCAATTCTTCTTCCCATTCCTTCTCGATTCCTCCTCCCTTTTTCTTCTTTTCGTTTTCGTTCTCTTCCCTTCTTTTTTTTTCTACACCTCCTCTGTCCTTCTTTTTTTTTTTATTCTCTTTCCCTCTCTTTTACTTCTCCTTCTTTCCTTATTTTCCCCCCTTTCCCCTTCTCCCTACTTTTATTTCCTTCCCAGACCCCTGCCTATCCTCCCTTTCCCACTACCTTTTTTCGCTTTCCTTACTCTTCGCCGCTTTCCCTTCAATTATTCGCTTTTCACCCTCTTCTGTTTTCCTTTTCCCCTTTTCATCTTCTCCCCATTATCTATTTTTCCTTCCTTTTCCACTTTCTTCCACTTGTTTCCCCTTCTTCGCTACCCTTCTCTTTCATTTTTATGCTTCTTCGCTCCTTTTACGGATTCAGAACGGTAGAATAGTACCGGATAGAGATAGCGGTACCGTCTGTGCGACGCAGAGGGTGAAGCCTTCGCCACATGCTACCAACGCCGGCATTATTGATGCCTGGAACCTTGGTGGGTACTGTGATCGTGTTGGACGTGTGGCCTAGACCCAGTTGCCCATAGTCGTTGCGACCGTATACGAACATCTCGCCATTGCGTACATAGGCCGAGTGGTCTTGCGCCGCTCCTGTGAATAGATAGGCGGATTCTGTATTTGTCAATGGGTTAGGGTAGACACGTCGGGGAATGACGTAATTGGCCAAGTAATTCCAAGAGTATCCGTCGATGTTCATTCCGTTACCGAAAGAAATGAGGTTACCAGATAAATAAAGATTACGCCATCGTTTATCAGGTGCACCCAGATCATGTGTCCCATTCCCACTAGGGACAACATTAGAGTCGGAAGTGATGATACCACCACCTCCACCTCCGCTACTGAATACCTCTGTACCTTTGTATATATTGGCAGTTTCGGAGATGCGCAAGTTGCCCCTGAGAAGGATATCGCCATTGCTATCGAGGGACCCGATTCCGTACGTCTGATTGGAAGCTGAGACGGCACTATCGTATGCTGATTTGACCGCTGCAGAACTGGCTGCGACATTGCTACTTGTGGAAGTGACAATACTTGAGATGGCCGTTCCTCCGAGTGTGTTAAATGTAGCAGATGTTCCATATATATCTGTTGCATACAGTTTTGCGAACTTCTTTGTTACTGTTCCTAATTGTGAGACATTGTCGTTGAGAGGCACGATATTTGAAGATGTTGTGATTTGCGTATTGGCTTGTAAATTGGAAGATGATGCAATGAGCGTATTATATGCTCCTGCAGCAAATCCTATGACATTACTTGATGCATTGAACATTCCTGTGTCTGTATCTTGTTCAAATGACATCGATGGTGCTTCTTTAACACCTGGTCGCGTTCGCACTCCTTTAATGGGTGCATTATCGCTATGTAAGATGTTTGATGTCGACTGTGATTTCGCATAGATTTCAGACAATCGGATCATTTTATATAGGGGTTGGTACTTTCTCAATGCACATATTTTTACTCTTACACGCGGTGCCTACAGTCGGCGGAACAGTAAAATCAGTCGTGTTTGAATATGAATGAATTGACTAACGGAGGGCTGCTAAAGCCGCATTGGTGTGTGTGAAGATGAATGAATGGACGAACGGGGTGGCTGCCTGAGAAAGTGCGTCAAGTGCTCTCGGGTGGCCTCTCGCGCCACAAGTCATATCCTTACACGCGAGTCATTGGGTTTGTTTGAGGTCTTGGTATTACTTGGCGTCACCGAAGCAGAATGAAAGCAGAATCTTAATCTGTATAAATTCAAATACTTGTACTGAATGGGCGTTCCTGCCTCCCGGCCGATTTTGACTGGTTGCGAAACATGGTATGGAGCGGATTTGTGATTCCTTGGTGCTGATGTCTCAAGCTAGCGAGTCGTTCAGGAGGCTCTAAATCCTGATTAGAAATTTAAAAAAATCGGCCGGGAGGCAGGAACGCCCATTACTGTTAAGTATTAATTGAATATATAAAAGCCACCGCCGTACCAGATGTGATCGTCACTGAGTTATTGAATAGTCCGGAATAGGCAGTATCCCCGCCATTATAGTTCTGTATACCCCACCCAGTGTTGATTTGAAGATCAGGACCGGGTGAGTTTCCGTCAAGGTTTCCCTGTATCGCGGCTCCCCAAATACCATCATCTTGCGACACATATACCCGATTTGCAAACGTTGCGTAATTTAACGAGTTGCTGAAGCACCACTTTCTGACAGATGAATCACTTGTGAAAATTAGCCCTCCGGATGCATTGAACACTCTAAACGTGTATGTGGCGCCATAGTTTGTGGTGTTGGATTTGTTAAAGAAAGAGTCGAAGCTGTTTGTTCCGTCCGTGAACGTCCATTCGATCGTGAATTGTTTCACGTCGTTAAGGAAGTACATGCCGTACAGCTTTGTGAAAGTGACCGCAAGCTTCTCGGTGTTAAACTGCCCTACACCCGTTATCAGGGTCGTTTTTGTTAGTAGTTCGGCTAACGCTCCGACTGTGGGTGTGGCAAACAGAGTCCCCCCTAAGAGCTCAATTGATGTTTTAGCTGTGTCGACCACCGGTGACAGTGACGCAATAAAGCGACTCGAAACACCAAACCCTATATCTGTCACATTCAAGCTGTCAAAGTCAGAGTATTTACCATATCCCGAAGTAACCGTCCCACCAGACATGAACCAATTACCGTTGGTGTGGTTAAATGACGATGTTTTTGTGCCCAGAGGGAGCTTGTATAGAATATTCCAGACGTTGTTGGCCCACCCGTATATGTAACCGTCAAGTTCTTGTGTGCCCATTGAGCCACCGCTCGATGCGTTTTCCCCGCCAAAGTAACCAGATGTCTTATATTTACCGTCGAAATCCATGTTTTGGTCCTGCGTGAAATTGAACACGACCCAATCCGGTCCGTCTGCTTGGCCATCACCTTGTATCACCCTCGCACAATTGTACAGTGAGAAAAAATCTGTTCCATTGCTTTGCCCCCCTACATAGTATAGCGTATCGTGCCCCCCAGACCATAAACTATTATTGTTGTTGGTGGATGTGTTTGCCACCCCGAATGACTGCAAATAGTTGAGCACTGTGCGCGGACCACCAGGTATGACGGCATACACAAATGCGTTATTCACTCCTGTCAACGATGGGATGCTCCTAGTCGTCGTCGTCGTCAGCGTCATCGTGAACGTCTTGGATACGGGGATCGCGCCAGGTCCCGTGGCAGTGACCGTGATACTGTTGTTTACTCTCGTTCCTGCCGTCGCCGTGATGACGCCCGTTGAGGAGTTTATCGTCACGCCGGTGGGGTGGCCCGTCATCGTCCATGTTACGGTGCCATATTTGGACGAGCTAACGAGGTAGCTCGCCATAGAAAACGTAACATTCGCTGACGTGTTCGTGCCGGTCAGCGTGGGGATCGTGTTGAGTACCGGTGTTTTGATCTTGTAAGCGCCATAGAAATCGCTCATCTTGATGTTGTAATTATTAGATGGCACGTTGGGTGCGGCAGCATTTGCTCCCACCGCCGCAAGCACGCCGTATGCTCCGCCTCTGCGGTATTCTGATAGCTTCAGATTCTGTCCCGCTGCGGCCGTTTGACCGAACTGGACAGCGAGGTCTGATAATTTGATCGGTCCTGAGTTTTGCAACACCATTCTATTTTGCAACGCCATTATAAAAGTGCTCTCACAATCGCAAGGCTGTTTATTGGGTAACTTGGTTCCTACCGAGCGCAATCATGAAAAAGTATGGGGGGCGTTGGGCATTACATTCTGATGTTGCAGATATGACTTAATACACCAATACGATTTTGAATCAACAAATTGCAAGATGTCTGTACTTTCGAGAGGACCAGCCATCCGCACTTAAGCGATCGCTTCTTTCTGAATTTCAGCACAGGGTGGATGCAGAGGCGACACTGCTCAGGTACATGCGCGGTGGTTACGATTCCAGAATCCAGTCACGAAGAGATGTGGGCACATCAATCCCTATTTTAAACGTGTTCACATGAACACCTCTGAAACGAATCTCCATCTCGGGAACAACAATTATTTCAACAAAAAATAAATACTGAAGAATACCGGAGGCTCGATAGCTGATTTTTTTATGGCTTTGACTGCATGGGGGTATAAAAAGTATCCATTCATGTTATTTATTGCAGGTCATGGATGGCGACGCTGAACTAGATGCTTTGCTTGCACAACACCCGGTTGCAAGAGCGGCATATGAGCGTCGCATCGAGAGGCTAAGGTTTGTACATGCTTGCCTGATGATAGCCGAACGATATGTGTTACGCCACACTACTTGCCGTAGAACATGCTAGCAAATTGCGTCTCCGACTGTAATTGTATTCCCATTGTCTGTGAAGGTGCGCGTTCCCTTGACTTGAGCAATCATAAAGGCATGCATGTCCATGTACACATGTGTGTGCGTCAAGATGGCAGCACATACAGTACACTAAATCTAAAAAAACTCTAGGTGTTTCACTGCCGAAATGAAAACATTAGCCCCCCGTTTTATTTTGGCAGTAGCACAGATGGTGTCAAACGTTCCCCACACAATCTTCACCTCAGACTCAGAACTCCACATCAGACTCAGAACCCGCATCATCATTAGTGATGCAACAAGAACCCACCGGGAGAGCGGGCGTCCCGAACACACCCCGGAAAGCGTGCGTCATCCGTACTTGCGCCCCACTCCAATACTTGTCAAATGCCGTCTCGAACCCATCGTACGTCACCAGCACCTCCTGATCAAACATGCGCCCCAGTGCGACACCGAACTTGCTGCCCAGGCTGTTACCAGCGGTCTTGCCAAACTGCTGCGTGGCTGCCACTGTCATGCCGTAGTAGGTGCTTGGCGCGCCTGCCCCCCCTTGCATCTGAGCACCTCGCAGCCTTACTGCGTCCCTGGTACCTTGCCCATCCTTCAACGTAGACTCCCCTTCGGCATCGCACATGTTCAGCAACCTCACAAATGTGCCTTTGAACTTCTCCGCCACGCACTCAATTGCCTCAGCTGTGACCAGCTGCTTGAATGAACACACGAGACTACCGTGCTGAGGCGACCCCTGCCACATGCCATGGCCGCAGAACAACAACACAGCCACCTCTGTGTCGTGGGACAACAACCACTTCAGGTGGTCCAATACAGCGCTGGACAACACCTCGCCCTCCAGTGTTTCAAAACTGAAACCCGGCCCTAACTGGCGGCGTAGCAATGCTGCGTCGCGCGCAAAACCCTCAGTGCTGTACTTGCCCAGGTCACTGGGGAGCACTCCTGTTTTCTCCATCACGTATCGAGTCCTGATATCCAACCCAGGCGTGGCGTAACTACAGCTGCAATCAAAACATAAGTCAAAACGGAAGTCAAATGGCATTCTCCAATTTGGAAATAATTTTTTTTTTTCACGATCAATGATGCGTGTCCAAGAAAGAAATAATGCTGCGGGACTCCCAAGCAGCGTGATTTTTAAGAGGCGCGCTCCACCATCCCAAAAAAACACAGGTTTGTTAAGCAGAAAAAAAATGTATGTATGCACGAGCGAACGAACGAACTATAATGAGAACGACGACGGCGCCGGAGCAGCAGCCGCAGAGTACTTGTACTTGTTGTCATCGCACGCAGATGTGTACGCGGTTACGCAATCAGACTGTGTCTGAGATGCGCTGATGACCTTCGCGTGTCTCTCGAAACAGCGTGTAGCGTAGGCCTTGTTGACCTTTTCTGCTACATGCTTTGGTGATGACGCGTGCGTGGTGCACAGCAGGCCAGTGGCCTGGCGATTGTTTTTGCACTGTCTAGCTCCGGACGAATCGAGCATGACGATGCAGCACTTCGTATTGCAGAATGGCAGATTGAGGCTGGTGAGCAGGTCGTGTCCAAAGTGGTACGGGGACAACTCTGGAACTAGCTGACTCTTCAGCAGGATATTCTCATGCATGGTAGTCTCGGAGATGAGCTTCAGCTCATCGTTATGCTTGATAAGTGTCTGATTCTTGATCCGACAGTTCTCGAGCTCGCGCAGGAGCGCATCGTAGTCTTCGACTGTAGTAGTCATCGGCTCTTCAGACGCATTGGACTCCTCCTTGAAGGAGTCGTCCTGCTTGACGTGGTCGCGGCAGTATTTAACGCCGTTTACGGGCCGGGAACATGGGAAACCGTCCTTCTTGGTCCCGGCGCAAGTGCAGCGGGCATTAGAGGTGGTTGTTGTGGATCCAGACATTTCGGGTATTTCAGTGAGTGAATTTGGCGATTTACGTGTGTTGTAGTTGTTGTTGGTTGTTGTGCTGGAGAAAACGTTTCAATTTTTTTCGAAACGTAGTCTATTTGGCGCGCGGGGTCCTCGTTGCCTCATCCGCGTTTCAAATAAAGTGGGGCACACCTTACAAACTTTCCTCAGAATGGGCGTTCCTGCCTCCCGGCCGATTTTTTTAAATTTCTAATCAGGATTTAGAGCCTCCTGAACGACTCGCTAGCTTGAGACATCAGCACCAAGGAATCACAAATCCGCTCCATACCATGTTTCGCAACCAGTCAAAATCGGCCGGGAGGCAGGAACGCCCATTTCAGACTCCTCAAAAAATATTTGTAGTGAACCACGGACCCTGTATCTGGTTTCATGGGATATCATTCAAATTAAAAAAAAATCATTCTCAGTTTCTGGCGTCGACTTGTGCAACGTGAATTCGTTGAATCGTGCGATCATCGCTGGTGTGGAGACCGGAAAACTACCGCTATCGTTTGCAGATAGATACCGCTACCGCTATTGGTTGCAGATAGATACCGCTACCTCTACCGCCAGGCAAGTGCAACCAAGGGTTTATAGGGTTTATCCCAACTCACTATTTATTTATACAATCCTGTGCGCTTGAATGCATAGACACACATGTTCATCGAAATGCATTCGCACACGCGATCATCGTTTCCATTACTAACGTCGGTTCACGATGACATTCTTGATCGTATTTTCATATTATCTTCCAACCCCAAGATTGTATTAGTGTGCAAAACTCTGCAAAACAAATTTTCAGGATTGCCCCTTGCCCGACTGATCCAACCACCACAGCGAGTTGGAGAGATGATGGCGAAAGGGGGGAGCGCCGACCTTCTAGCAGTATGCTTGGTGTCCAATCCTCTTGTACAGGTTGATGGGGCCCTACAATTGAGGGCGAACCAAAATGAGAACAAGCTTCTCCATGTGGCTGCGAAGGCCGGTCACGCCGATGTCTGCAAGCTGCTGATGGATCCAGCGGTGGCTGGACTTGAGTTCAGGGCCCGGGCGAACTCTAGCGACAGCCGGGCATTGTGGGAGGCTGCCACTGGAGGTCACACTGATGTCTGCAAGCTGCTGATGGATCCAGAGGTGGCTGGAATTGAGTTCAGGGCAAGGGCGAACTCTAGAGGCAGCTGGGCATTGGGGGCGGCTGCCAATGCAGGTCACGCCGATGTCTGCAAGCTGCTTATGGATCCAGAGGTGGCTGGAATTGAGTACAGGGCGAACTCTAGAGGCAGCTGGGCATTGTGTGAGGCTGCCACTGGAGGTCACACTGATGTCTGCAAGCTGCTGATGGATCCAGAGGTGGCTGGATTTGAGTTCGATCGCCTCTCTGCCTGGACACGTCGACTGTAGCTTAGTTGGTTGCGGTTATTATATGCATCAAATTCCCTTGTCATGTGAGTAAATGAGCATCACACAGACAACTTGTAAGCCACAAGTAATGTACATTTTAGGGCGCAGGGAAAGTGGGAAGAGTCACGCTATCACTCAACTTATTGCTCAACATTCACCACCCACTCTAATATTGGTCATGACAGAACATAACAAGGAGTACCATGCTTTACATACACCAGAGGCAACGTTGTGTAAACTGTCTGAATCTGAATCTGAATCTGAATCAGAATCACCTTCACTTGACGGTTTCAATGTGCTAGCATTTGATGACATCCATCTTTTTAATGTACAAGGCCGCCAATTGTTACACAATGCCATGCAGTCGAAAGCTCGTGCCGTCATCGTGTCTGTCTCTCACCCGTGCAGCATTCCCCTAGCCGGTCGAGACACCATCTTACAACTCAGTCAGTATCATGACCATCACGGATCTGAATGGGTGAAGATGTTGAAGGCCACGTATGCATTCCAACTGTAGATGCAAATGTGCCTGGTTCTGGAAATACATCCACAGGCACAGCCCCACCGTTGTGCTGCACTACCAAGTGGGTAGTTTCGCCGACTGTAGTGGGCAAGTGTGACACGGACAACCTCATTGGCTTGAAGGAAAACCGAATGCTCTCAAGCAGAACCTCATTGGCTTGAAGGAAAACCGAATGCTCTCAAGCAGAACCTCATTGACTTGAAGGAAAACCGAATGCTCTCAAGCAGAATCCTGCTTGAGACGAAACGTGTTCCCCATGCTCCTCTAACAATGAGTGTTAACAGGTCAGATCCGACACGTGTTTCTACGAGTCATCAGCTGAATTCCACTGCCCCACTCCGTGGGTCCCGCGATTTCTCTTTCATGACCCCGAACTATTTTGTCAAGCAGACGTCTGCTTGAGACTACACATGTGTTTTCCTCGCGCCCATGAAAATACGTGTGTAAACAGGTCAGATCTTGTTTTCGCGCGCCTCGAAGCACGCGTGTAAACAAGTCAGATTGCCGACGATGCTATGGACTTGAGAAGACTCCCACATACATCACAACAAAAACAAAATGAAAATCTTTTAAACAAACCAGGCTTTGATTTTTTGTGTTGGATAAAAAGGCATCGCATGTGTCATCAGGTACACCTGAGCGGCAATTCGAGACAACTTAACTGAATCCCACCTGAGCGTACGGCACCATGTCGCAAAGTGGTCACAGTTGCGGCCCAGCAAGTGATAGAGGCCAGAGCAATCTTGCAGATCCCTGTGCAGCCCCAACGCCAGTGCCGCCGAGAACTCCCGAAGCTCTGGTGTGTCGCTATCCCAACACATTACAGCAAGCTCAGGCCAGCCGGGGACATCCATGAATTCGCCCAATGTACGCAGCCGGATCTTGGCCTCTTGTTTGCCAGCATCCTTTGAGCCCCAACAATCAACCACGAGATTTTTACCCCCCTGCACTCCTGAAATGGGACCAACAAAGATTCCATGATGGAATCTCTCCTTGCTACCCGCTGTCCGAATGAGGATCTGATCGCCAGAAAGGAGCTCTGTGGCAACTTCAGCTATGTCAACGCGGCGGGCTGACTGCGGGAGCAAGTTGTGAATTCCCAAGACATTCATCGCTCCCTCCATGAGGGCGAAAACGTCACTATCAGCACCTTCTGACCTTACGCCTAGTATCTTGGCCACCAACAACATCAGGCTGTTCATCTCGACAGGCGTTGTTCACTTATTATCCTGGAAAGTAAATAATTGAAACCATACAGTTGTTTTCAAATAATTTTGGGACACTCTGTATAATTTGAATGATATCCCCTTAAACCAAACAGGTCCGTGGTTCACTACAAATATTTTTTGAGGAGTCTGAGGAATCTTTACTACCTCTCCAACTCTTTCATGTTAGTTAAGCTTCAGCTTAGGTTCATAGTCTGACTGTGGCATCGCTTCGATATTGCGTCCCATGCTTTGAGCACCTTGCCATATTTAACGCCTTCTTTGGAGCAATGGACGGCACCGCACTCCGCGGAAAGTCGGTGTTTATCTAAGGAGCTGAGGGCGTTTTTGTCATTCTTAGTCACATTCTCAATGAGTTCAAACCTACCATGACATTTGCTCTCGATACATGATTCGAGGGGCTTTGAAGTTTTCTCAGCTACCTTACCCGCAGACGATTTTTATCGCTGCATTTTGATACTTTTCTGCAATTCGAGGCGTTCATGCGGAGCGCTCCGGCCCACTCGATCCATTCATCAAGCGTCCGTTCTTTTTTGTCAAAGGCCTCATGCTTCATAAACGCGACGAACTCTTCGGACGTGTACGAGTCATCCTTCTTTCCGCGTGGACGGGGGCCGGTGTAGCACACGACTTGAGATGGATTCTTTGTTTTTTTAGATTGAGGTAGTTTTGGCATTGACGTGTACACATACATATCTGTGGCGGGATAAAACGATTGGTATTAAAATGTCACATTCCAGCAAATAGCCATGTAGACTAAATCGGCATCTTTTGCAATGTTGCAACTAAAGTGTGCTTAAGGAAATGTGGTGCATGATTTTATCACCAAAAGAATAAGAGAGGATCTTGACATCATCCTAATAATGCAAACATAGAATGGGTGATGCAAATCATCCTTTACCTGTTCTACAAAATAGTGCATGTACCCCCAATGACAGTAACCACATCGTCAATAATGTGCTCCATTATGTAAACAAATGCACAAGTAAGGTATCAATCATTGTATTTCCAGAGTGTGGCAGCGGATATCATGAGTGGAATGTGTTAATAGCCCTCATTCAAACCGGTTATAACATCAATACAGCGATTTTCATGGATAGCCATATCGATCCCCATTCGGTGGACGAGTGGCTTAGGCTGTCTCAAGTGCACCATGTCGAGACAAAAGTTGTTGACTCGTACGTAGCGCTGGAGCATTGGACGAAGGAGCAAACCTCCCCAAACAAAGTGTTTGTAATTTACATCAATGGTGGGCTGAAATTCGGTGAGTCGTATTGTGCCAAACATGGATCCTCTGCATGTCTCATTGCTGCGGCACAATTCTGGAAGTGGTGTGACCAGAACGCAGCTAACCAACTCACAATTAATTTCATTGGACGAGACATGCGACACCCTGCCGATTGCAAGTCATGGACTGAATTGGCTAACACGTTCACTAAACTGTGATATACAGTTTGATCTGGTCGTTGACAGGTTGATCCTATCCGGCTTGATACACACGACCTTCTCTTGAGTAGTGATAATTTAATTCTGCGATTTTTTATCGACTTTTTAGGCTAAGCAAACTAACCTGTTTTCAAAAGAGGGGGTCTGAGCATCTTCCTCATCCGGTGATACCATGAGGCAAAGTAGCACCATTCCCTATTAATCCAATTATCATGTACAACTCCATGACGCAATGGATCAACCCCATGCCCGCCTTCCAATCCCTCCCTGCACCAGATCGACATGGCCACTTGGTTGAATGACGATATTGCACCAAGTCGATATCGTGATCACAGCATTGCTCTCCTCTCTGTTGAAGTCTTTCATGCAATGCGTGTGAAGGACTTGCAGGGCAGTCTGAAGCACCGATTTCTCTGTTGAGTTGATGACCCACCTTTGTGCAATCACAAGAGCAAATCAAATCATACCTGTTGTTGTTGTTTCGCAGCATGGCTACTGCAGCTTCAACAGCCGCATGCGCCACCCGCACTGCCTCATCAGCTCGCTCAGCAGTTTGGACAAGTGCAGCCAATGCAGCATTCTTGTGTGGCCCTCCGTCAGCGATGATGATGCCTAGCTGAGCTGGTGATGTATTAGTGAAGTCCATGCTTATTATCTTATTACACAATTATAGGCTTTAAGTAATACCGCGATAAAATAGGGTTGTCAAGCAGCTAACAAACCAGAATTCGCCCCCGTACAGACAGTATAGATCCGAATTAGATTTGTGTTACAGTCAACGGAATTGTGTTAGATACGTGTGCGTCGGTATCACACCGTGCGCGACACTCGATGCGATTGTCAACATGAAGGCAGACAGCGTAGTCTGGCGCGGAATATGCAAAGAGTCCCCAATCGACGGGTCTATAACTGTTGAGAAGCAGAAGATGGTGGTGAAGAACGTCAAGGTCCACAAAGTACTGCACTGTAGAGACAGTGTCAAAAGCGCACCATCCAATGTGCGCTGTGGTGCAACCTGGAACCGAGACGTGAACGCTGCCAAGAACCTTCTTCTGCTTCTGACAACGTGGATGGACGGGAGAGAGCGACCTGAGGCATTCTGTGTTCCCTTGCCTCCCCCCAAAACCACAGTTTCCATCGAGGCGAGTGTGAGCGCTAAACCGACCGACCCACCTGGGTTTGTCATCAGCTTGCCTAGTTATCCTTTGGGCCAGCTTAAATGCTGAAATACAGAGATGAAGGGCAAAAATATGTACTCGCCTTTAGCTGATCTACCCATTGGGTTCAAGGGTCACCGGTAGGGTGTCCCACAAATTGCGTCTCCGACTGTACTTGGCTTTTAAATTGTTTAGGCATTGCAAGCCACATGAGTCTTTGTATTCACTAAGTTGTATAATTATCCCATCGCCATCAGATGGGATACTGAATGGATGTGAAACTGCTACAATTAAGCGTGTTCCAGTTTTGACATGCAGTGATATAGCATCTTGTAGTAGACTGTCTGTCGAATCGAAAATGACGTTGTCCAAAACTATAATCTTAAACCCGATTATGCTATCCAGGGTGTCTCGCATGCTTACAATTGCAATTGGGGAATGCAGTTTATGATGATTTACGTCATGGTCTGTCTCACAAACGACCAAAGTGGATTCACCATCCCCTATTTCGTTTGTGATCATGAAGCTCTTTCCAGCCTGCCTACGCCCAACAATATACGTCACATGAGTAAGCACACACACTGTCTGCAAATTCATTATACACTGTTAGGTTTACATATTTTCGGAAAGCAAACGATCAATTGTTGCAATCAATGAATGCAATTAGTAATGTGTGTGGGTCAGCACAGAGAGATGTTATTGTATTGCATGCATTGTGGGGCACAACGCGCGCCGCGTCTATTCATGAGTGCACGAGCAAGAATCACGCACTTGAGGTTCTCGATCTCTTCGTCCTGCTTGGAAACCAAGCTCAGCGCCTGGTTCAGTAGACGATGTTGCTCCTCCGTCTGAGCCAGTAGCGTTTTATAAGCTCGCTAAACAGCGTCAGTACGCACGCGCTCTGCAGCCACGGCATCAGCCACGGCAACAGCCACGGCATCATCGAGTTGGGCTTTCGTGTACATTTCGGCCATGATCAGTCACTGCACATGCATTGCCTTGTCTGGGGCTGGGTCTCTATATTACTATTCTACAGTCGGCAGAACAGTGAAATGAAACATCAAAAAACCGGTATAATGCGTATGAGTGGATTGCACCCCACTGCGGATTGAATTGGAGCTGGCTGGATTGCCCCTCCTTTTAGCTGGACTGCTTTGTTGTGCTGGACTGCATAGTTGTCTGAAGCTTCCCTGGCGAGCCTCTCTGTCTCTGTGCTCCTCCCTCGTAGCCCTCCTCGGATCAGAAGCACTTCCGTCAGCGCGAGCAATGTCCAAGGCAAGCATCGTCCGCGAGTGGACCCGCCCGGATGGCTCCAAATGCGTAGGCGGCAGCGAGGACAATGCCAAAGCACCCCCAGGATCGCTCATGCTTTACAACAGCTTACTGGATGAGAAAGTTCCATTCGTCCCAGCTTCGGGGCCGGGTAGCAAGAGTCTCTCCTGGTACACCTGCGGGCCCACTGTTTACGATGTTTTGCACATGGGGCATGCTAGGAACTACATCACGTTTGATATTATCCGCCGAGTGCTGGAGGACTACTTTGGGTACAACATTCTCTACGTCATGAATGTTACAGATGTTGACGACAAGATCATCATCCGCGCTCGCCGCAACTACCTACTGGCAAAGTACAAGGAAGGAAAGCACACGGACGCCGAGGTAAAAGCTTTCGCTGAGAAGGCTGTCCAGAACAGCTTTGCAAAGCAGAGAGCAAAGCTCGCAGAAGCGGAGGCCTTGGTGGTCGCAGCCAAGGAAGAGCAGGAGGCTGCTGCAGCTGACAAAAAGGGGGTCCTTCAGCGACAACTGAACGAGCTGGAGGGTGCTATTAAAAACGAGGCCCACAAGCTAAGTCAGATTCAGACAGCCCTGAGAGCGTTAGGACAGGCTGGAGATTCAGCTACTATCTACGCGGTTGCCTCGGATTTTGTAGCTGAGGAGCTGGACAGAGATCAAGGCAAGAGCGTGACGGATTCATCAATCTTTAAGGCGCATGCTGCCAAGTATGAGGCGGAGTTCACTCAAGATATGGATTCCTTGGGTGTGCGCCGCCCAGATGTGCTCACCCGTGTCAGCGAGTACATGGACGAGATTGTGGACTACGTCAAGAAAATTGTAGACAATGGCATGGCATATAAGAGCAATGGAAGTGTCTACTTCGATACAACGAATTTCAGGGCGTGTGGCCACAACTACGGCAAGCTCAAGCCTTGGGCTGTGGGATCTTCTGCACTAGCAGCCGAGGGGGAGTCCAACTTCGAGACATTAGAGAAGCGCTCTAACACTGACTTTGCCTTGTGGAAGGCGTCGAAGCCTGGGGAGCCCTTCTGGGAGTCTCCTTGGGGCCAGGGGCGGCCTGGCTGGCATATCGAGTGCAGTGCCATGGCTAGCACCCTGATCGGATCCCGCATGGACATCCACACCGGTGGGGATGACCTGAGGTTCCCACACCATGACAACGAACTGGCACAAGCTGAGGCATTCTACTATAACGAGGGCTGCCACCAGTGGGTTAACTACTTCCTCCACTCTGGCCACTTGGAGATTGAAGGGCTGAAGATGTCCAAGTCACTGAAGAACTTCATCACCATCAGGGAGGCTCTGAAGTCATTCTCTGCTCGCCAGTTGCGTCTCTTGTTTGTGCTGCAGTCTTGGAACAAGTCCATGGTGTATGGAGAGGCCTCCAGGGCCGAAATGAAGGCTCGGGAAGCGCAGCTGAAAAACTTTTTCCAGAACATTGAGGTTGCTGTGCGCGGGGTGGACGAAATCACCTCCTGTGCTAAATGGCAGGCAGAGGAGAGGGACCTGTCTCAAAAGCTGCAGGCAGTACAGAATCAGGTGCATGAGCACTTGCTTGACAACCTGAACACAGCAGCTGTGATGGACACCCTCAGCGAGCTCATCAAGAGCACCAACATCTACCTTTCCAAGAAGCGAGAGTCTGCGTCTGCAGCTGCCCCGGCCCAGCCCTTTCTCCTACGCAAGGTGGCCAGCTATGTGACCAGGATGCTGTCCATGTTTGGTATTGTCGATGCATCCTGGGACAAGCCTGGCTTTGCTGACGCCGCAGGCGGGGCTGGGGATGCCAAGGGTGCAGGCTACCTGGATGCCTTTGCTGCATTCCGTGATGAGGTGCGATCACTTGCCCGCACTAAGGCTGATCCCAAGGAGACCATGACAGCTTGCGACCGTGTGCGTGATGTGGCCCTTGTGGAGCTTGGTGTTCGATTGGAAGACCGACCAGATTGCAAGGCCATTTGGAAGCTAGACGACCCAGCAGTTATAAAGGCTGAGCAGCAGGAGCGAGCTAAGACAGCATCTGCGGCTAGGTCGTTCATCCATGGGGGCGTACAGTCAATACTAAAATGGAACCGCTTCGTGTACGGCACACCTTACCAATAGTGTCTTTAGATGCGGTTACAAATCTTGAATTGGTCAACTTTTCAGAATCCCCAAAATATAAGGTGTCCCAATATCAAATGTCCCTAGCTGTATGCGTACATCGATCGAGTGTAATGTACTGTACTGTACCGTACCCCTGTGAATCCCCCCCTCCGTTTGCGTGCGTGCGTGCGTGTCTCTTGTTATCCTGACGTCGTCGGCGTCTTGCTCCCTCCCCCCCATACATCATCCGCGTGTTCCATGCGTCGTGTGTGTGTGTGTATGTGAAAGGGGCTCCGCCACTTGTTACACTCAGACCGGTCAATAATGTTACAGTATATTGAATCAATTACAATTCTCTATGTACATGTATGGCTGGTCATTCAATGGACACTCTCGAAAGTACCGACAAAAGAACGATACGGAGTCTGCAGGATGGAGAGCCGTGATATAAAAAAGAACCACGATATTCTCGTTAACATCCTGCAATTTGTTGCTTCAAAATCGTATTGGTGTTCCACTGCCCCGTGGGTTGCTACACCATTTGGTTACACCGTACACGAGGCGGTTTCATTTTAGTATTCCGTCGACTGTATGAAGAGGATTCGTCTACATGTTTGCGTGTGTCAATGAGTGTCCTGTGTGTGCCATTCGACAGCAGCCGCCGCTACGCGTGTGTGAGTTTAAGTTGTCAAGTTTAAGTTGTCGTCGACTGTGATGTAGTGTTTGGCTGTCTTCACAATTATGATCAGATAAGACGATCTTCCTGGAAAATTTGTCACAATCTAGAACAAAAACGCAAATTGCATTCTCTCCAAATCCAGCCATAGAAAATCATTGCAATGGGGTACAACAACATCGCAACTTGTTGATGCGCAGATGACGTGGCTCACGCACGACCTATAATTGGGAATAAGATCTGTAAACCTGTCACACAACACAAACACACGATGTTTTAGACCAAGGGCATTCAATAACACAAAATCTGGCTCAATGCGCACCTCCTCAATGTCATCAAATGCATATGCTAAATGCCCATTATGCACACAAAGTATGACAAATGGAATGTGTTTGTGAGGGACAACCTTAAATGCGTCTTGGACAGTATTGAACCCTGTAAGCACACACACTGTCGGCTTCGACAATACGGATTCCTCATTTAATAATCCCATCTGTACCAGGTATCCTTATACCCAATCAATAAAAGTCCTGAATTAAAACCCATGTCCTCCCCCGGTGTTGCAATGAGAAAATGACGGTCGCATAAAAAAGATCCCTATATAATTCTCTATTAGAAATCCTCGAAGCTTCACACGAGTCAGCAGCTCAATTTCAGACAAACATGGCATCTCGGGAAGATCCCCTTACCGACATCCTCACATCGGCAATCGCCCACATCAAGCGAATGCTTCCAGATTGGTCACCCCCAGACCTCGGGCACCCATATGCTACCCTGACGCCGTACAAGAGCGGCTATGCTATGCTCGGCAAGCTTAAGCCTGGCGCCCAGATCATGGTAAAAGACGCATCCGGTTACAGGCACCATGGCATCTTTGTCGGGCAGCAAGTGGTGGCACCAGGGGATATCGAAGTCCCGACAGTCGTTGATGTGTGGGGAATTTCTAAGGAGCAGGCCAACGTCTCCTTGCGATCCTACGAAGACTTCGTTGCCAACGGCTCTATCTTTGCGGAGGCTTTGTACCCCGAAGGGGCTGCTCTGGATCAGACCCTCTCGGCAAGCCTTGCCCTCGCTCTGGTCAAAGATGCTGAGCAAACCCCATTTGTCTACAACGCCGCATTTAACAACTGCGAGCACTTTGCAACGATGTGTCGCTGCCTCAGGTGTGCATGGAAGGCATGCCATCTCATCATTGACTCACAGTTTGCTGAACTGAATACATTCCCTGCATCACATCTGCCTCCCCGCGGTTTTGTAGGTATCTGAATGAATCATCAACACAACTGACATGGATTCTACCGGATTACATTAACAAGCCCATAACCGTTTGGCCTAAGAATCGCAGTAGACGGCTCAGTTTATGGCCCTTACCACATGAACACCTCTGAAAAGACTCTCCATCTCTGGAACAATAATTATTTGAGACATAAGCACCAAGGAATCACAATTCCGCTCCATACAATGTTTAGCAACCAGTCAAAATCGGCCGGGAGGCAGGAACGCCCATTGAATGCCGGAGGCTCAAATCAATCCCTATTTTAGACGGAAAATGAACAATAATATTACTAAGGATGACCCGTTGAACAATTTTACACATCATTCCATCCATTTTTCAAGTACGTCAACGAAGTGAGTCCTGCCAGCGGTGATATGTCGTCCACGTCGGTGTTCGAACTGTCCAGGTGAACCAACGAAGTGAGTCCTGCCAGCGGTGATATGTCGTCCACACGTGTGGACGCCATGTTCAGGTGAATCAACGAAGTGAGGCCGGAAAGCGGTGATACGTCGTCCACGTCGGTGTTCGAAATGTCGAGGTGAACCAATGAAGTGAGTCCTGCCAGTGGTGATATGTCGTCCACACGTGTGGACGCCATGTTGAGGTGAATCAACGAAGTGAGTCCTGCAAGCGGTGATAATAGGTGTTCGCCCACCCGTGTGTACGCCATGTTCAGATGAACCAACGCGGTGAGTCCGGAAAGATGTGATAGCGAAATGTCTAGGTGAATCAAAGAAGTGAGTCCTTCCAGTGGTGATATGTCGGTCACAAGTGTGTGCGCCATGTTCAGGTGAATCAACGAAGTGAGTCCGTACAGAGCTTGTATGTTGTACAGAGGTGTGTGCGACATGTTCAGGTGCGTCAACGAAGTGAGTCCGTACAGTGGCGATAATATGTGTTCGTCCACGTAGGTGTGCGCCATGTTCAGGTGCGTCAACGAAGTGAGTCCGTACAGTGGCGATATGTCGGTCACGTAGGTGTTCGATATGTCCAGGTGTACCAACGCAGTGAGGCCGGACAGCGGCGATATGTCTTGGATCTTGTCTTCGATAGCCGACATTGATTGGTAGGGTACGTATTCCCCACGATTGACACCTATTTTCAACTCTTTGAGCCTGCAAATGCGTGATAATGCGTATTCAAAACTGTTATAATGTCTTAAGTGGATCCTTGTGACACACCGGGGTGCGGCGCATCTCCACTGTTTGCAAACGAGAGGCACTTGTTTGAGGTGGGATTCGTTCGAAATCGCATTGGCTAGAATGATCTCCAATACATCTTCATTGATTTCGTCAAAGGAACTCATTCGTTTGTGAAGTGTGCTGTGCTGATGGTTGTTTATACTGAAGAATGGTTGTTTACACTTCATTCGAGGGGGGTGTTTTTTTCACATGAACACCTCTGAAAAGACTCTCCATCTCGGGAACAACAATTATTTGAACACAAATAAATACTGAAGAATGCCGGAGGCTCACATCAATCCCTATTTTAAACGTGTTCCGCCGTTTGCGTGTGTCAATGAGGGCCTGCGTGTGCCATTCGACCGTGTTCGGCCTCTTGTGTACACTCCTCCTATACATTCGACAGTGTTCCGCCGTTTGCGTGTGTCCTCCGATGGACAGGTCAGATCCTGTGTCACAGAAGACTGGGGGTTTAAATATCCAAATTTCTAGGACATTGCGAATGTCCAAATTGACACTAATTGCTGCCGTTTCTGCTAAAGGATTATTGATGCGCACGATGTTAGCCATCAGTTTGACTTTTCAGGGTACTTTGAACATGTAAATTCAGTGTCTTTAGATGCCTTGAATTTTTTGTGTCAATCACCTGAAGACAGTATCTGTATTGACAAGATCGGTTACAAATCTTGAATTGGTCAACTTTTCAGAATCCCCAAATATAAGGTGTCCCAATATCAAATGTCCCTGGGCATTAAGGTACTCCAGGTACCTTAATGGCCTATTCCTCTGGGCCTTAAGGTACCCGCGAGTATTACCATACCATAGGCAGCTTCTACTTTAGCTGCCTATGGTATGGTAATACTTGGCAAGTGGGCCCCTTCCCTCTGTATCTGGACCCCTAGGGTAGGTCATTCCTCCTCCAATTCTTAGTAAATTTCCTGGCTGTGGATATCTTGACAGAAGACGCGTCCACCGCGATTCACAGCTGTCACGATCATACGAGAAATTTTCACATATCCAAGTGAGGTTCCGTCTTTCAGGTCCATGTTTATGAGATGCGGTAGCCAGGACAAAAGTCTAGTCGCTCCCATAGTGGCCTGCTGTATGGCTTTCGACACCTTGGCATGTCCATACTGGGCAGGGGGGGGTTTGAGGATTTTCGGCTCCACAACGAAAAGGGTGTTGATAGCATGTGAGAATACAAGGGCGCTTCCGTTGGCGATCTTGTAGCAGCCGTCATCGAAGAAGTACTCCACAGCGACGAGGAACAAACGTGACGGTGGGGATGTGTGGTGTCTTTGTTTAATAAGGTGAAGCAATGCGTCATACTTCAAGATGCGTGGATCACCGGAAACAGCCGATGACGCCCGCAGTGCATGGAGACGGCTGACATTCTGGCAGTGGAGGCGATTAAGAAACTTGGTTGTGCCGAGACTGTCCATGTCCAGCGACAACGCCTTTCCTAGTAGTTTGCGGACTGGTTTTGAAATGGGCTGACAAGGCGGGATATATATATCGGTCGGCATCGCGTCGATGAATACTCTTTTTCTTCGCGCAATCGCTCAATGGTTATTATCAGGTATGTATGTTGCGTTGTTTAGACTCGTTGTTTAGAAACGCACACGAAACACTTGTCTTCGATTAAAGCCGCATTGAGTCTTACGCAACCGCATTCACTGTGGTTGCTACTGCTGTTCTTTGAGTACCCCATTGCTATTTGGGGCCATTGGCTGCCATGCAAAACATGCGATGTCCCGTATGATTCAAAGAGCATCAGAATCACCATAAATCGTCTTCCCACACTACTTGTACCGAATTATTTAGAGTGACCAGTACTTTATGTTTATATGTCCCAAGTCCGTGATACTTCGTAGCAAGAATAATGACGTTAGTCTGCTTATATTTCCTAGCACAGACTTTGTCAAATCCCCACCAGAATCCATCTTCATCCATCCATGTTCTCTTGTTGTGCAACTGGCACTGGAGCTCGTTAGGAATGTATCGTTCGATGTAATCACTACCCCATTCAGGCACGAGGCCTCTCATGAGGCGGGCCAATTCCAATGTTTTTTGCTTTTCAATTGTATCAAGATGAACATCTTGGACCCCAGTGCAAATCAAGTCGGACGTACCCGACACAGTGATGTCCGAAGCGTAATCTGTCATTCTATAGTTATTCTCAAATAAAGTGGGACACCCTTTATAATGATGGACGAGGCCGTCACATCCAATCCACCAAGGAGACACCAATCATCATCGAATCACATCCAATAAGTGCTCCCCCAAGAGTATCGACATCGTTCCGCCGTTTGATATAAGATGATTTTGTGCGCGGTGATCGTCTGAAGACGTCTTGGTCAGTCAGTCGTCGTCTTGTGGTCTGCCATGTAAAAATAATTGTCCAACTCTCTCAGACTGCAGCCAACTAACTACTTTAAGCATGAACAAAGGGTGCTTGATTGAGGCCTCTGCCTGATGTAAGGTGAGAAGCCCAAGTGTTACAGTGAGAATCCCAAGCGTTACAGTGAATGGTGTACGCGAGTCATCAAATGAATCCAATCCAATCTGCCCGCGCTCCCCCTTCAGAAACAAATATATGGGGTGAAAACGATTCCATGTAAATACCCACTTATTGTCCAGCAGAAGCCTGCTTGGGACCATTCGGTTTTCTTTGGATGACAGTTTCTCTTTAACAGAACTCAAAGCCTTATACACATCTTGGCTTTTATAGAAATCGCGTTTGACGATGGAGAACACCCCTTCTATTGTGTTGAACCAAGGTGAGTAGGGAGGAGTGTATAGGAGCTCCCACCCCCTTGAAGCTGCAAGTGTTTTGACCTTCTTGGAGTGGTGAAAAGCAACGTTGTCAAGTATAATTACTGTGTCAGTTGGACAGTCCAAATTTTCTAAAAACTCAACAAAAGTATGCGTGTTGAAAGACCCTTGCCTGATGTTAAAATAAATGTCTCCTTTTCCTTGTTGAATAAGACAAAGTGCCGACATTGTCGTCACCCTAGGTCTCAACCTCGGTACAACCAGTAGCTCTCCCTTTGGTGAGTAGCCAAACACGTCTCTCGTATGTCTTCCAAATGAAGTTTCGTCGATCGATACAAAAGTCCTCCCTTCCTCTTTTAACCGTTCCCTTTGGCTTATGAATGATGTGGTTTTCTCATATAAGTTATCAGGCCTGGAGAAGAACTTTGCTTTTTTCTTTGTGAGCCCAAGCCTTTTTATCACAACGCGAATCAATTCTTTTGATACCTCAAATCCGAAAGCATCCTTTACCTTATGACGAAGAACAGCAAGAGATGCGAATGGATCTATTTTTAATGACGCCTTTAAGAACTCTATGACCACATCCGATTTTGTAGGTTTATTCCGATTGTACACTTTTTTAGTGGGGTTTGAGATCCACCTCGAGACTGTCATGTGGCTTACATTCGCAAGTATAGCCACTCTCCTCAAACTTTGCAGCAATGTGTACATGTGTACAACAATCGACCGTCTGTCCAAGTTGTACATAGAGAATTGTAATTGATTCAATATACTGTAACATTATTGACCGGTCTGAGTGTAACAAAGGGCCTTTTCTGGGACTGGGTCCCTATATTACTATTCAAGCAGAATCGCCACTCGCCTGTGAACCATTAGCCGGCCATCCGAAGATCCCTTTCAACCTTGCAGGATACAGCAGTGCCCTCCCACTGCCACCAGGCCAGTGCCTCTGCAAGAGCTCATCAAGGCGCTCGTAGGTTAAGATCGACTCTGCGTCAAACATTCTGCCCAGGGCAGCGATGAAGGGTGTGCCTGCCTTGCCACCTGCCGTTTCTTCAAAAGTCCCAGTTGCCAACAACATCACGTCCTTGTGTGCAACGCGATGGAACTGTGCATCATGATCTGCTCTTGATGCGTCAAGCAGAGATCTTCCGTGCTGGAACGGCAGACCAGGGCCGGGGGCAATGGCATTTTCTTCGCACATGTTGAGCACGCGGATGAGTGTGCCGCAAAAACGTTGCGCTGCCACCACCGCATCGATGGCCTCAGCTGACACCAGCTGTTTGTAAGAACATACCAATGTACCGTGACGTGGCGACCCCTCATTCATGCCATGCCCACAGAATAACAAAAGAGAAACGTCCACTGAGGGCTCCAACAACCAAGCCAATTGGTCCATGACGGACCTCCGGCACACGGTGCCTTCGAGAACATTGATCTCCATACCAGAACCCAAAACCTTGTTGACAAAAACATCATGGTCCTTCATGGCTCCGCCACATCTGTACCCCTTCAAGTCCCTTGGCAGCGTACCACACTCTTGCAATGTGTGCATAAGCACGAATCCCAACCCGTCTACGTAGTAACTTGGAAAAATTAACAAGGCGCGACGAGTCTTCACGGACGCCATCATGTGCTCCTACTCTCAAATAAAGTGGGACACGCTGTAATTTCCTTTTTGACGCCGTGTTGTTGTTATGCTGCAATCAATGACGATAGATTTCTCACGCCATCTCCGATCAGTCTGCGGTACAAGTTGTCATTCTTGTAGCTGGACGTACCGGAAAACGGCGGTATTTCTGCAGTCCGGGCACACATACAATTATGTAATTAGTTATTATAGTATTATGTGTTCTGCCGTTTGCGTGCGTCCTCCGATACATTCGGCAGTGTTCCGCCGTTTGCGTGTGTCCTCCTCCGATGGACAAGTCAGATCCTAGGACACGTGTTTCCGCGAGTCCGCAGCTGAATTCCCCTGCCCCACTCCGTGGGTCCCGCGATTCCCCTTCATGATACCGGATTAGTTTGTTAAGCAGACGCCTGCTTGAGACGGCAGTTCATGAAAGATGAATCGCGGATTCGAGGAATGACTCCTGGATGTTGGTACTGACGACTGCTCAACATAAGGAGTAAAAAGCTGTGCATGTATAATCAAGTATGCCTTTCAAGGTGGGTTTTGAATCGTTGAACATTGGAGTGCAATGTGCAAGGTATGCCGATGTGCGTCAATTGTTTGGATTTCCTGACCGTTTGCAGGTTTTGTTTCTACAACGCAATGCGTTCGAGGCGTACGTCAAGGACGATAGCATACCCTTAGACCCTCAAAAAATGTGGCATGAGAATATTCATATCCGCAATTGCAATCTCAACGGACTCGTCTGTGCGCTTATGAGGAGACTGACACTGTTGGAGCACATGCGAGCATGGGAGAACAATAAGGATGGACCTAGACGGAGGGCATGCATTGTTGAGATTTATGTGGAGTGAAATGTATTAGAAAGGAGACTAACCCGCCTCATTGCATCCGACGCTGTTGTGGGCGATTCCGTGATCCGCTTCTGCCCAAACGAAAGCACATGTCTTGCCAGACAGTTGGACCCAACCCTATTGTCATCAATTCCACCTGACGTGATAGAGAACATAATAAGTATGGTAGGGGAGCCAGACGCGAATGCGCTACGCGCAGCATCTCCTACCATCGACGCTCAGTATGTGCCGACGAAGATTAGGAAGATGTTCGTCGTTCTGGACCAGATTGCTGTTTAGTTTTGTAGTAAGCGTATCTGAAGAGTCAGGAGAGTGGGTCATGAAACATTTGAAACAATTATTAAACCGCTAAAATGAAATCCCTCTGCATCCCCCTCTTCCATACATCCTCAACAGGTACATCTATCTCATGATCAGACCCGCACCCCGCCTGCGTACCGCGACCTTCTGGGGAGGATCGACCCCCCCCGTTTTCCTCCCGAGTCAGGCATTATTGTCAGCGTGTCCTAGTAGTACAGCTGACAATTGTAGCGCTTTCCGATCTCGCAATGTCAAGACTCACCTTGGTTCACGAAGATGCGTTCTTGTCCTCGATTTTGTTGCGAGAGGGGGGATGCGTGCGAATGAATGAGAATGTCTGCGCATCAAATGGAAAGAAAGTCACACCAAACAAACTTTGAGATCCCCGATGCAAACTCACCTATTGAATGTGTTTCCGCGATCTCCGGTCTCAGAATCGCGAGTGAACTGTGCGAAACTCACAAGCCAAGTCGTAGTTGGTCTGCTCTCGAAGCTTCCATAGTTGACCAATTCAAGATTCAGGTCAAAAGAGTTTAAGGGGGATATGAATGAGATAATGGATCGGAATAATGCAGTGGGAGAACAAAGTGCTAGTGCTGTCGGAGGGTCAGCGCGAGGTGATCTGTCCTGCGCTAGACTGGGATGCGGTGGCGAGCGAGGTTAGGGGTTCTCTAGTGCCCGGCAAGGCGGTGTCATGTATAGCTTTCATAGGGGCTGGGAGCGCAGAGAACGAGGTGGCGCTGCTGCACGCTATGGGGAATGTGGGCGGGTGTTTATGCACTGACGGGGTGCGGAAGCAACAGGTAGCTTTTCTGGACACATGCTTTACCACGCGATCGTTACAGAATGTGAAGTGCTATGCGGACGGGCTGAGTGATCAGCAGCCCCGACCAGCGTTGTTGTTTTCATTCAAGGACCTGACAACATTCTTGCAGCGACAGCATGCGCTGCGGCCTGCGGAGCAGTTCATAGTGCTCGGCATCAACGCGGGGATGACCATGAACAGCTCGGAGGAGCTGTACGAATGTCACCGGTTCCTGTGCCAGTGCGCGGAATGGGCGGCAGGTGGCGCTATGCACCAGCAGTACATGAATTTCATGGGGGACGCCAACCACTGGAGGATTCCGGGCCGGTCGGTGCATCTGGGCACCGGGCTGTGGTGCTACCAGAGTCCCTGGTGGGAGCTGGCCAAGGCCATCATGACAGATACAAGCGCAGAACTGCTCCTGTTGGGACGGCGAACTGCCTGATGCTGAGGTCAACATACACTCTCTCGATGGACACACGCATTGATCGAGTGCATTGTTTCTGTTCCGTTGAATTTAAGCTACCCGTATATCCTCGAACCTATGAATTTCTTATTACACATCCGGGGTCCAGGGTAAGAAAGACAATGAATTCTCCATAGGGGTATCATAGGGGTCAACTCCCCCGGGGATGCTGTCCTTTACGAACAGGGATTTTCTGTTCGAACTGACTTCAGGAAGATGCCAGCTCCCCCCAAAATGTCTCTGTCGCAGGTGAATTGACAGTTCTTGCAGGTGTATGTCTCTCCACTTTTTTAAGAAACCGCACATAGGTAATGCTCAAGCACATGCAAGAACACTGTCCCGTACTCTTCACACTTAATGGGCGTTCCTGCCTCCCGGCCGATTTTTTAAAATTTCTAATCAGGATTTAGAGCCTCCTGAACGACTCGCTAGCTTGAGACATCAGCACCAAGGAATCACAAATCCGCTCCATACCATGTTTCGCAACCAGTCAAAATCGGCCGGGAGGAAGGAACGCCCATTACTTCTCCTTCAGCCGATTGAACAGCACAGAGTGGCTCAAAGTCAGCATCTGACGGGCAACCTTGGTTGTCAGCTCCCGTTCAGCACTGATTGTCATCTTCGCCGTCTCCAATTGAGGTACCAACAACACATCGTAGCGAGCGGCCAAGAAATTTGTTGTCTGGTCCCTAAACTCTTTCTTGAGGTAAAAAATTCTCTTCCGAATGCGAATCATCTCAGAATTGATAAATAATATAAGAATATCTACAACTAAATGGATATCATCCCCAGAATGCAACGCCCGCGTGGGAGGACAAGAATGCAACATCCCGAGTTCAAACTCAGCGAAGACCTTCTAAACCGCAATAGGGGCAAACACATTTGGAAATGTGGTCTGCTAGAAATGGCAGAATTACAACCATACCGATGCATGAAATGCAACCTGACAATTGCAGAGCTGCAGCAACTTGGCAACACTGGAGTTTGCTCATCGGAATACAGACTGGCGCGTCATGGTCCGGATGAAGAAAGCGTCACTGGACGTCATCAGGGAGGAACTCATTCGGCGGACCTGGCATCCGAGCCGGGTGATGCAGTGTCTGGACTTTGAGGAAAAAGGTAAAAAAAAAAAAGTTGTTCTCGAATAATTACTTATTCGCGACCCTTGCAATCCTTGAGCAATGACACGATCCTGGGGATTGTGATGAGGAGGCGCTTTTGGCGCTGGATCTTTTTGTGCTCGATGTACTTGCGGTACATGCGCTGGATCTTGCGCGCCGAGCACCACGCTCGCAACCACTGGGACGCTATGTGCTGTACAAAGTCCCAATCCATATTGACGAATCCATCAGATGACACCCAATCGATCATCTCGTCATCCATCTCAATGAACAGACTGCTTACAATCTTGCGTGTGATGTGAGGGTGATCGGAACAAAAAGGATTGTACTGGAAGACGGCTTCCAAACCAAGAAGCATGCCTTGGAAGCGGGGATCGCATATGATATTGTCCGGCGAGACTGTCATCAGATTGAGGATAAACAGCTTGGCGTGGTTTCCGTTTGTGTAGTCGTTGGCAGTCAAAAATTCTCCGTAGCAGACCTTTTGTATTTCGTTGTCCCACGATTGAACGGCGAGCTTTGCAAGTACCTCCCAAACGCGCGCCATGGGCGGAATGAGTTCTCTTGCGCGATCGCAAAATGGATCCGACGGAACGCCCGAAGTGTCATTGGCAACATCGTTGTATAATTCAGTAAAGTTTGCCATTGTGTTTGTGGGTATTTGTGGGTGTTTGTGGTGGTTATCGGTTTCTTTTATGACAATTCAGTCAATTTTTTTTTCACATGCGGCTTTCGCATGCCCCCCATCCGTCCATTCATTCTCACCCACGACACGGTGGCTTTCATGCTGCATGGAATTTCTCTGAGCTGTGCATGCGATGATGTCGTGATGCTCCAAGAGATGGCACTGACACCCGCGTTCGTACACATACGTCTGCTGGTATCCTGCGTGGTTCATGTACTGCGTGTGCGCGACAGCTGCAACAGCTTGACCTGCAGTCGGGCGTGAGCCACAAACTGCACTCGAGGCTCGATTCTGTTTCTTACGATGAGTGGACCACCTTTGCAACACGGTGGCACTCACTCATCGTAAGAAACCAGACGGTACAGGTTGGGAATGTACAGAATGACGCAAGCGGATTCATAAGATTCTCCACTGCAAAAGCAGTCAAAGCGGAGCGCCACGCCAACAGAGCGGTGGTATGCTTCACTGCTGGAAGACTTGGGACCGCGATGTGAACGCTTCCAGGAACATCCTGATGCTTACACTTCACCAAGTCTTTGAGAGAGAGCGTCCTCTCGCGTTTCGCCGAGACGCGCCGAGAAGTTCCTCGACAACCCCACCCCCGCCCCCTGATACTGATATGGGGACACAGACGTTTGAACGGTTTACCAAAGAGTCTACTCGGAATATCATCTTCGAGAACCTCTTCAACCTGCTGCACCCCCCACGTTGCCCAAAAGCAACGATCTGCAGTCTGGATGAGTATAAGGTGTGTCCCACTTTATTTGAGAACAACTGTAAGGGTTTACCAATATGATCGTGATCGGGGCAGATGCCACCGGTGCCTGTGAGAAGTTCCCCAGTCATGTCCCGTGCGCCTTTGTCACCATTCCTATGGGAGAAATCGTTGAGATATTCAGTCCGTCAGGCGACGGCACATTCAAGACCGGTGCCACCCTGGAACTCAAAATAGGTGACGAACACACATGGCATGCGGTAGACGCCCTACGAAGGGGACATGATCAAGAAATGGTTTGATGTGGACGAGGCGGTGTTCTGCCACCACGGACCATCACAGTGTCCGTGCCTCGTTACACCACCATCTATGACACGAGTGATGCTGGCGAGGGCACATGCAGCCTGTCATGCACCACTGGGGACACGCCGTTGCATGTCGGAGACCGCATCGGATTGTATGCCACACTGCGTAGTTTCGGCAAACATACGGTTTGCCATGCTGACGATTCATATCACAGCTTGGTGTTCGAATGCGAAGGCATCACGGCGGTAGTGAACGAGTTGATCACAAACTCTGGATCACGCCGGAGCGCATGAAAAGGTGCGTACGATCAACTTTACTGTTCCGCCGACTGTAGCGAGTCGTTCCTATTTTTATATTTACATGTATGTAAAATGTCTTCAACACCCCGCAATTCCTCTTCTACTTCAAAACGTAAGAAGACTTCTGGAGATGCGACTTTTGCAGCTAAGCTGGCTGTGTTCATGTTGAACGCTCAATCACACGACATTCATTTTTCCGAGAAGGAGGGCTTCCTTCACTCGAGTGATTACAGTCAGAGACATAATTTATGGGACACCCTTACCGGTGACCCTTGAACCCAATTGATTGGGTAGGTCAGCTAAAGGTTTTGTATCAAAGTCCCAATCCTTCGTGTCCTTCATCCCGTATTTCAGCATTTAAGCTGGCCCAGAGGATAACAATTGTAAGCTGCTAACTGACCCAGGTGGGTCGGTTGGTTGAGCGCCCACATTTGCCTCTCCGGAAACTGTGGTTTTTGGGGTGGGCGATGATGAGGGCACACAAAATGTCGCCGGTCGCTCTTTCCCGTCCATCCACGTCGTCAGAAGCAGAAGAAGGTTCTTGGCAGCGTTCACGTCTCGGTTCCAGGTTGCACCACAGCGCACATTGGATGATGCGCTTTTGACACTGTTGCGACAGTGCAGTACTTTGTGGACCTTGACGTTCTTCACCTGAAGACAGTATCCGTATTGACAGTTGGTGAAGCAGTTGGCTAAGCACCAGCGATGGCAGGTGAGTGCCGGTATCATCCCCGAGTCCTCGATCGCGTGGTCTGAGAATCTTTAAATACAAAAAAAATTGAAAGGTTTTTCGGAACGTTAGGAATACAACAACAACCTCCTCACACCCCTTAATATACTGCATCTGTCATACGAAATGTTTGGAATCTCTGACGTCTTCGCAATCATTGCGTCCCGACCCAAGGTATTCGTCATTTACGACAACCCGACTTTCGTCGCCAAGCCTGTGTTAACACGCAAAGGGATGTCCCACACCAAGAAGTAATCTGGATGAGAAGGTGTTCCTGTTTCAAGTATTTGAAACAAAACGGGGCCAAAATCAGCACCTCCACGTGGTGGCCCTGGATACCCAACCAAGCTGAAACAAATAAAACAAATAGACAATACAAAAAACGGTTGTCTATTTGTTTTATTTGTTTTGGATGTTTCATTTTACTGTTCCGCCGGACTGTAGTTACACAGTCGTTTGTATGTCTCAATTGCTTGATGTGAACTGTGAACTGTGGGCTCCCCTCCGGTCCCCCACCGCTCGGTTCCTCGCGGACTCCTTTGTGGGGCTCCCCTCCGGAAAGGGGCTCCGCGCTTGTTGAATCAATCGTTGTTTGCAATGGCTGTCTGTACATGGACATCTCGGGACCCGAAAGGGCATCGGTGGCGCTAAACTAATTGTTTTCTACTCTTG
>JACBWV010000464.1:0-152840 GCA_013435795.1 Chlamydomonas sp. ICE-L | reverse complement strand
GCCACCGACACAGTCGACCAGGATCTACTGTCGTTCTCGAACCGGAGTTCTTTGTCTGTCTGACATGCGGTTCGTCCCCATGACGGTGACACTTCGAGCGTGATGGGAAAGGTTGCTCGCCACCATGTCCGACCTGGACTACACTGCATCTCCGCATACCAACGCCGATCATCGACAAGATCTCGGAGACAACTTCGATGGAGAAGTTGCGTCGATGTTTTATGCGATGGTCGGCCGGCCTGTTCTTCGAAGTGGCAAACACGACGACTGGCAAGTGATTCCATAACATTGAAGTCGGGCGCGTCGTGGTAGGTGCAGTCTGTCCTGCTGAACATATCCATAGATCACAACATCTGCTTGGCTTAAGATCTGTGGCCAATCTCCTCCCAGCAAGAGAGAGGAGTGTTGGTTCAGCAAACATCTTCGACAAAGAGGTCGTCGTTGGATGTGACATGCCGGCTGAAATGAGCAGCTGTATCCCGCAAGTATCGTTCCAGAGCATGACTTCTGGCGATCGGCTTGAAATCCCGAGGAAAAAGGAGAAGGCCGTGTTCATCAAGTGGACTACGCCTATCATTATCGCGAGCAACTACACGCCGGACTACAAGGACACTGGTGACAACATTGGGCGCCGCATCGTCTCCTTCCGCTTCGACGTCGCTGTACCAAAGGCAGAGCGCGACTATGGCCTCAAGGCTAAGATCATGGAGACTGGAGAGATTGCCAACTTTATCCACCGTGCCCTGGTTGAGTACGATGCCCTGCGGAAGCGCATTCGTGGAGACTTCTGGACGGCTGTTCCACCCATCATGATCGACTGGCAGAGCCGCCTCGCTGTTGCAACGAACAAGCTCCACGAGTTCTTGAGCATGGACAATGAAGATCGCCAATACAATATCGAGCACATCGAGGGAGCCACGACACTGCTGAGTACGTTCAAAACGGTGTACAAGAACGTCATGCAGTGCACGTTTGAGAAGGACGCCGGTGTGTTCCAACGCTTCGGTTTCAGGTGTTCAGACACCAAGGTGAATGTGTGCAAGTCATGCTCCAAGGTGTCTGGCAAAGGATGCTGGTTGAGTACTCAGCAACCAACCGTGCCCAGCGCGTGGTCATTGTCAACATGAAGCTGTCTTCTGATGGGTGATGACATTATCTTTCGATTCCATTGATTCCATGGTTTCTGTACTCAAGGCAGAAACATGTTTTGATATTTGAGAAAACATAGTTGATGGATCTGATTGATGGTCTTGAATATTGGAATCATTGGAATCAGGAGAATTAGATCAAAATATGTAACCGTACCAGCGCGTGGTCATTGTCAACATGAAGCTGTCTTCTGATGGTGATGACATTATCTTTCTATTCCATTGATTCCATGGTTTCTGTACTCAAGGCAGAAACATGTTTTGATATTTGAGAAACATAGTTGAATGGATCTGATTGATGGTCTTGAATATTGGAATCATTGGATAAGGAGAATTAGATCAAATATGTAACCGTACCCAGCGCGTGGTCATTGTCAACATGAAGCTGTCTTCTGATGGTGATGACATTATCTTTCTATTCCATTGATTCCATGGTTTCTGTACTCAAGGCAGAAACATGTTTTGATATTTGAGAAACATAGTTGATGGATCTGATTGATGGTCTTGAATATTGGAATCATTGGAATCAGGAGAATTAGATCAAATATGTAACCGTACCCAGCGCGTGGTCATTGTCAACATGAAGCTGTCTTCTGATGGTGATGACATTATCTTTCGATTCCATTGATTCCATGGTTTCTGTACTCAAGGCAGAAACATGTTTTGATATTTGAGAAACATAGTTGATGGATCTGATTGATGGTCTTGAATATTGGAATCATTGGAATCAGGAGAATTAGATCAAATATGTAACCGTACCCAGCGCGTGGTCATTGTCAACATGAAGCTGTCTTCTGATGGTGATGACATTATCTTTCGATTCCATTGATTCCATGGTTTCTGTACTCAAGGCAGAAAACATGTTTTGATATTTGAGAAACATAGTTGATGGATCTGATTGATGGTCTTGAATATTGGAATCATTGGAATCAGGAGAATTAGATCAAATATGTAACCGTACCCAGCGCGTGGTCATTGTCAACATGAAGCTGTCTTCTGATGGTGATGACATTATCTTTCTATTCCATTGATTCCATGGTTTCTGTACTCAAGGCAGAAACATGTTTTGATATTTGAGAAACATAGTTGATGGATCTGATTGATGGTCTTGAATATTGGAATCATTGGAATCAGGAGAATTAGATCAAATATGTAACCGTACCCAGCGCGTGGTCATTGTCAACATGAAGCTGTCTTCTGATGGTGATGACATTATCTTTCTATTCCATTGATTCCATGGTTTCTGTACTCAAGGCAGAAACATGTTTTGATATTTGAGAAACATAGTTGATGGATCTGATTGATGGTCTTGAATATTGGAATCATTGGAATCAGGAGAATTAGATCAAATATGTAACCGTACCCAGCGCGTGGTCATTGTCAACATGAAGCTGTCTTCTGATGGTGATGACATTATCTTTCTATTCCATTGATTCCATGTTTCTGTACTCAAGGCAGAAAACATGTTTTGATATTTGAGAAACATAGTTGATGGATCTGATTGATGGTCTTGAATATTGGAATCATTGGAATCAGGAGAATTAGATCAAATATGTAACCGTACCCAGCGCGTGGTCATTGTCAACATGAAGCTGTCTTCTGATGGTGATGACATTATCTTTCTATTCCATTGATTCCATGGTTTCTGTACTCAAGGCAGAACATGTTTTGATATTTGAGAAACATAGTTGATGGATCTGATTGATGGTCTTGAATATTGGAATCATTGGAATCAGGAGAATTAGATCAAATATGTAACCGTACCCAGCGCGTGGTCATTGTCAACATGAAGCTGTCTTCTGATGGTGATGACATTATCTTTCTATTCCATTGATTCCATGGTTTCTGTACTCAAGGCAGAAACATGTTTTGATATTTGAGAAACATAGTTGATGGATCTGATTGATGGTCTTGAATATTGGAATCATTGGAATCAGGAGAATTAGATCAAATATGTAACCGTACCCAGCGCGTGGTCATTGTCAACATGAAGCTGTCTTCTGATGGTGATGACATTATCTTTCTATTCCATTGATTCCATGGTTTCTGTACTCAAGGCAGAAACATGTTTTGATATTTGAGAAACATAGTTGATGGATCTGATTGATGGTCTTGAATATTGGAATCATTGGAATCAGGAGAATTAGATCAAATATGTAACCGTACCCAGCGCGTGGTCATTGTCAACATGAAGCTGTCTTCTGATGGTGATGACATTATCTTTCTATTCCATTGATTCCATGGTTTCTGTACTCAAGGCAGAAACATGTTTTGATATTTGAGAAACATAGTTGATGGATCTGATTGATGGTCTTGAATATTGGAATCATTGGAATCAGGAGAATTAGATCAAATATGTAACCGTACCCAGCGCGTGGTCATTGTCAACATGAAGCTGTCTTCTGATGGTGATGACATTATCTTTCTATTCCATTGATTCCATGGTTTCTGTACTCAAGGCAGAAACATGTTTTGATATTTGAGAAACATAGTTGATGGATCTGATTGATGGTCTTGAATATTGGAATCATTGGAATCAGGAGAATTAGATCAAATATGTAACCGTACCCAGCGCGTGGTCATTGTCAACATGAAGCTGTCTTCTGATGGTGATGACATTATCTTTCTATTCCATTGATTCCATGGTTTCTGTACTCAAGGCAGAAACATGTTTTGATATTTGAGAAACATAGTTGATGGATCTGATTGATGGTCTTGAATATTGGAATCATTGGAATCAGGAGAATTAGATCAAATATGTAACCGTACCCAGCGCGTGGTCATTGTCAACATGAAGCTGTCTTCTGATGGTGATGACATTATCTTTCTATTCCATTGATTCCATGGTTTCTGTACTCAAGGCAGAAACATGTTTTGATATTTGAGAAACATAGTTGATGGATCTGATTGATGGTCTTGAATATTGGAATCATTGGAATCAGGAGAATTAGATCAAATATGTAACCGTACCCAGCGCGTGGTCATTGTCAACATGAAGCTGTCTTCTGATGGTGATGACATTATCTTTCTATTCCATTGATTCCATGGTTTCTGTACTCAAGGCAGAAACATGTTTTGATATTTGAGAAACATAGTTGATGGATCTGATTGATGGTCTTGAATATTGGAATCATTGGAATCAGGAGAATTAGATCAAATATGTAACCGTACCCAGCGCGTGGTCATTGTCAACATGAAGCTGTCTTCTGATGGTGATGACATTATCTTTCTATTCCATTGATTCCATGGTTTCTGTACTCAAGGCAGAAACATGTTTTGATATTTGAGAAACATAGTTGATGGATCTGATTGATGGTCTTGAATATTGGAATCATTGGAATCAGGAGAATTATATCAAATATGTAACCGTACCCAGCGCGTGGTCATTGTCAACATGAAGCTGTCTTCTGATGGTGATGACATTATCTTTCGATTCCATTGATTCCATGGTTTCTGTACTCAAGGCAGAAACATGTTTTGATATTTGAGAAACATAGTTGATGGATCTGATTGATGGTCTTGAATATTGGAATCATTGGAATCAGGAGAATTAGATCAAATATGTAACCGTACCCAGCGCGTGGTCATTGTCAACATGAAGCTGTCTTCTGATGGTGATGACATTATCTTTCGATTCCATTGATTCCATGGTTTCTGTACTCAAGGCAGAAACATGTTTTGATATTTGAGAAACATAGTTGATGGATCTGATTGATGGTCTTGAATATTGGAATCATTGGAATCAGGAGAATTAGATCAAATATGTAACCGTACCCAGCGCGTGGTCATTGTCAACATGAAGCTGTCTTCTGATGGTGATGACATTATCTTTCTATTCCATTGATTCCATGGTTTCTGTACTCAAGGCAGAAACATGTTTTGATATTTGAGAAACATAGTTGATGGATCTGATTGATGGTCTTGAATATTGGAATCATTGGAATCAGGAGAATTAGATCAAATATGTAACCGTACCCAGCGCGTGGTCATTGTCAACATGAAGCTGTCTTCTGATGGTGATGACATTATCTTTCGATTCCATTGATTCCATGGTTTCTGTACTCAAGGCAGAAACATGTTTTGATATTTGAGAAACATAGTTGATGGATCTGATTGATGGTCTTGAATATTGGAATCATTGGAATCAGGAGAATTAGATCAAATATGTAACCGTACCCAGCGCGTGGTCATTGTCAACATGAAGCTGTCTTCTGATGGTGATGACATTATCTTTCGATTCCATTGATTCCATGGTTTCTGTACTCAAGGCAGAAACATGTTTTGATATTTGAGAAACATAGTTGATGGATCTGATTGATGGTCTTGAATATTGGAATCATTGGAATCAGGAGAATTAGATCAAATATGTAACCGTACCCAGCGCGTGGTCATTGTCAACATGAAGCTGTCTTCTGATGGTGATGACATTATCTTTCGATTCCATTGATTCCATGGTTTCTGTACTCAAGGCAGAAACATGTTTTGATATTTGAGAAACATAGTTGATGGATCTGATTGATGGTCTTGAATATTGGAATCATTGGAATCAGGAGAATTAGATCAAATATGTAACCGTACCCAGCGCGTGGTCATTGTCAACATGAAGCTGTCTTCTGATGGTGATGACATTATCTTTCTATTCCATTGATTCCATGGTTTCTGTACTCAAGGCAGAAACATGTTTTGATATTTGAGAAACATAGTTGATGGATCTGATTGATGGTCTTGAATATTGGAATCATTGGAATCAGGAGAATTAGATCAAATATGTAACCGTACCCAGCGCGTGGTCATTGTCAACATGAAGCTGTCTTCTGATGGTGATGACATTATCTTTCTATTCCATTGATTCCATGGTTTCTGTACTCAAGGCAGAAACATGTTTTGATATTTGAGAAACATAGTTGATGGATCTGATTGATGGTCTTGAATATTGGAATCATTGGAATCAGGAGAATTAGATCAAATATGTAACCGTGCCCATAGGTGGTACGGGCAAGTCTGTACTGCTGAATACCATCACATCGTGCTTCGCTGAAGATGCTGTTGGCAATCTCTCAAGCAAGCGAGAGGAAGTCTTCTTTTACGATTTACAAAGTCTGAATATATCTCGATGTGTAAAAACAGTTAACCAAACGAACCAAATATTCAATACACATATGACTCATTTTCAGCTGGTCTCATACTCATCAATCTCATCACCATCAGAAGACAGCTTCATGTTGACGATGACCATACGCTGGGCACGGTTGGTTGCTGAGTACTTAGCACAGCATCCTTTGGCAGACACATTGGAGCATGACTTGCACACGTACACCCTGGTGTCCGAACACCGGAACCCAAAGCGTTGGAACACACCGGCGTCCTTCTCAAACGTGCACTGCATTACGCTGCTGTACGCCGTTTTGAACGTAATCAGCAGTGTCGTGGCTCCCTCGATATGTTCGATTCTATACTGATGAGAGACTTCTCCATTCAGGAACTTTTGCAACCTTTCTCTCGATTCGACGAGATTCTCAGGATCTACGCCGCACTCGCGCATCAGTTTCTCCATGTCGGCAGCATTTTCAGCAGGGGTAGACTCTCCGCGATAACCACAGAACGCCGTGAATCCGTCGAATACTTCCTGCATGGATACGAACTTCTGTCCGGTATCTGTCACGGACATTGCAAACTGCTTGATATTGTCGTGTTTCTTGAGGTCTGGGAATTGGAATGCGGGAATCGGAAATGCCTCCTCAAACATGTACCTGACTTGCTTTGCCCCCAGGTCTTTGAGTACTGCGAGGGTCTTGTTGGCGGTCGTTTTTCCTTCAACAGACGTCTGAATGCGTCGCATTATATCTGTCTGTTTCACCACTTTTTCAGAGAGTTCATCGATGTTTGCAGCGACGAATTCGATCACAGAGGGGACCTTGTGTGTTTGATTTGCATCGACGACATTCTGTATGATCTCTGTGCACAGATGCGCGATGATTCCTTCTCTTTCCACGGTGTCCTCGTGGTCTTCCTCGCGCACCTCTGTCTCTGACTCGGCGGATGTGTCATCATCGCCGTTTGCTTCTGCGCGTTTCCACAGGAATTTATGATACATCGCGGCCTGCATCTGCAGCACCACAGTCGGAAACATTGACTGATCAATTTCAAAGTATTCTGTGCCGATGTCTTTTCTTTCGATCACATCGTCATTGTGACGGAGCATGTTCAGTAGGCATTTTTCGGCTTCCCTCGACTTGTTGCGCTGTACGCCAATGGCAAAGACCATCTGCGATCCGTTTGGATAATTCGATAATCTCTTGTGGAACGGTTTTGTTGTGTGCCCGATCTTGATGATTACCTCATCGGATGTGAGTGTGTGCGTGACAAACTCGCGCTCGATGATACCGTACACAACGTTTGATGTCCTGTGTGCCATCGAATGATACAGTTGTTCTCAAATAAATCGTATTGTTGATGATTACGTTTACACCATATTCCTCCTCTTTCGACCGGAAGCTACCCAATAAGATTCTCAGGATCTACTTGCTCGCGCGCGAAGATAATGTGTGTGCGATGGCCATGTGCAGTATGTCCGCGTTACATTTCACAATACATGCTGATCCAAATGAACTGCTACCCCAACCGAAGCACACGCCGTCCTATACTCCGCAATATGTTTAGGAGTCATACAGCTAGGGACATTTGATTGTGGGACACCTTTTATTTTGAAAAGTTGATTATGGGTATAAGGAAATGTGAGTGCAATAGTGTATCACCATGAGAAGAAGAAGTAGTGTCAGACAAAGGAGAAGGGGATAAAACGTTTGAGAAGCAGAAGATGGTGGTAAATAACGTCAAGGTCCACTAAGTACTGCACTGTCACAACAGTGTCAAAAGCGCATCCAATGTGGCTATAGTGCAACCTGGAACCTAGACGTGAACTCTGCTGAACCTTCTTCTGCTTCTGATAACGTGGAGCGACCGGATGTATTCTGTGTTCCCTCGCCCCCCCCCCCCCTAAAACCCCAGCTTCCCGAGAGGCAAATGTGGGCGCTCAACCAACCGACCCACCTGGGTCAGTTAGCAGCTTACAATTGTTATCCTCTGGGCCAGCTTAAATGCTGAAATACGGGATGAAGGACACGAAGGATTGGGACCTTGATACAAAACCTTTAGCTGACCTACCCAATCATTTGGGTTCAAGGGTCACCGGTAAGGGTGTCCCACAAATTCTGTCTCTGACTGTACTACCTGAGTGATTTGTCTTAGTAATGAGATTGTAGTAGTAATGCCTTGTATTATCGTTTTCACTTTATACATAATCGAGTGCGCATGTGCTTCGCAGAGCGCAACTCCCCTGCACTTTGCTTCACCTCCCAAGCGTTTCAATGAAAATCCCAAGCTTGAAGCGCATGATGATGGAACATCCCCCCTCCCAACCCTGCACACCCAAGCTTCTCGGATCTGAAAAGAAGGGCCTAATACCGTTTTCGTGTACGTGTGTCTTCACTTCGAATGTGGATACACAAGAGGATGGATGAGACCAAGTTTTGTTCTACTCGTCTTCAATATTGATTGTGACCAAATCTTGTGGCATACGGGCCTTGTCCCGTAAACTTGGCAGTGTGGAAACACGCACGACACCCACGAAAGTCACAACAAAGCCGGCGACATTCCAATCATTTGTCATTATTTGTCTGCCGTCGATGATCTCGACGGGATGCGATGGCGTTGGAATGGCCTCACCGCGGTACATGATGTCACTGACCATGTCTGTCAGCTTTTCCTTGGCAGCTTCAAATGCCTCCTCCATCGTGCCTCCGGCGCCAATCGCACATCGCACATCAGGCACGGTAACCTCATGGCAGGAATATCCATCTTCGGGACGGTAACATGTGTTGTAAACCCCCCAGAATTCATAAGATTCTAGGTATCGTGAAGGTATTCTCCACCAAGGGTGCATTTGCGCTTATCTCGTTAGCCGTTATTTAAATCTTTCGAACAGCTTGCCGTGCCTTTCTCTTACGAAACCTTCTTATCCAACGGCGCAAGCAATGTTTGAAATCTCGAGTGTAGCTCAACAGTCGCACATGTCACACCGCCTTTGTATCACGCCGGGATCCCGACGTCCAGACGGAAAAAAAACGCCCGCCAAGGATAGATGGGACAGAAGCGGGATTGTGTCCACGCATGGAGCGGACACATCTTTGTCCGAGATTGCGGCCATGGTGTCCCTTCAACACATCGACCTGCAGATCTGTCAAAGATGTGTCCGCACTTCGGGGAAAATGCAACGCCTTGCAGGTCCCAGAAACCCTGAAACCCTGAAACCTTGTAGCCACCATAGTATAATAGTCGCTTCCCACATACGATCGAACACATTGAGATTCACTGACCATTACACCATCAACCCTCCCGCACGCCTGCTCATATAATCCATCGCATCATATCGTATCGTATCTATCTGTGATTAAACGCATCATCATGCTGCCCCCTTGCGCCCATCCATCTCAAGCAAACAATGAGGAGGATTCAACTACGACTGGTAAAGCTGCCAATGCCTCTGCAATAAAAATAGCTTTTGTGGATGCTGTTGCTTCTATGGCTGAGGTTGCTGTGAACACGGCTGTGGAGTCTGCATTGTCATCTGTGACTGCTGCTGTAGCTGAAGCTGCTAAGGCTGCCGTGGCTGCCGTGGCTGCTGCTGCGGAGTCTGCTGTGGCATCTGTGACTGCAGCTGTAACTGAAGCTGCTAAGGATGCCATGGCTGCTGCTGCGGAGTCTGCAGTGGCATCTGTGACTGCTGTAGCTGTAGCTGCTAAGGATGCCATGACTGCTGCTGCGGAGTCTGTGGAGCCCGTGGAGCCTGTGGAGCCCATGGCGCCCGTGGAGCCCATGGAGCATTTTGAGCCCGTGCATACGACTGCAACGACTGCTACTGTGTACGCGGTCAAAAAAGCTGTCATTATGACTTTCTTGATCGACAATAGTCCTACCAGCACATACAACCGCAAGCACTTCTCAGAAATGGGTGGCCTAGCTACCTCAGGAGTTTGCGATCACCCATTCTCTGACTTATGTGGAAACGTCAAGGATGATATCAAATATACCGGAAATCGTACTGGGGCCAGTGGTAAGCGTGAGTTCTGGCTGTTGGTCCCTGAGGTGTGCAAGCTGCTGACTGAATTCAAGTTCCTGAAGAAAGACATCATCATTGCAAAGATCAGAGAGCTCTGGCAGTTGACACAGACTGATGTGCAGCTATCAGACGAGATAAAAGCTATCCTGAATATTTTGGTATCTAGGGCGAACATTCTCCTCCAGGACTGTAGTAATGAGCTAGTAGACTCTCTCCGGTCTGAGCTTGTGATCTGTGCATCTGATGTTGTCAATATGGCAAAAACTATCCTTCATGGCAACGTATGCGCCCCCCATTCCATGTACCAGAATTTGGTGTCACGGTGCTGCTCCATGGCCAATCTGCATGACAGGATTCTTCATCCACATGAGTATCCAAAAGTGAAGTCCAGTGGTGTCGCAGGCCAAAAGAGAGTTTCTTCTGTTGGTCCTCGCACCAGCAACAAAAAGCAGAAGCAGAAAATGCGTTCGTAGTTATTATTCATTCACGGTCAAGTCAGCGACCATTCTTAACGCCAATTTTCTAACGGCGATGTCGTACATTTGATATATCTGATATATGTTTCATTTTACTGTTCCGCCGACTGTAGTAGTAAGGTGTTCCGTACACGAAGCGGATTCATTTTAGTATTCCGTTGACTGTATCGAGATCATGTACACCGTGGCATTCGATCTTCAACCGGCGAGTTCCAACATGGACATCCGGAATATCCCTGTATCGAATTGAATTCTCCAAATGGATGTCTATTTTGTCAATGCTGAAGGATCCAGTTCCACCTTGTAATAATGCTCGGCTCCTGGCAAATATGCAAAACCTGTCCCACAAATTCTGTCTCTGACTGTATCGCGGAAACGCATTCAATGTTGACCGCATTGGTGACTGTACGCTTGCACGCACTGCATGGCTGGTGGCATGATGTGGCATGACCGGGCCATCATCAGGAGTTTATTGTGTACATAAGGGGGAATCGTGTGTTTATAGTACTCAGTGTCAAAATATTTGACGAAATGCGTTGGCGTCTCCCGCAGTTTGATGATGATGATGAAGAAGAGGCAGATCATCATCAATTTTGCCGCCATGAACATGAGCAACCGACTCTCACTCTTCCCCATCCATCAGCAACCGAATCTCCCTCTTCATCATCCAGAAACAAGGCACTTCTGTTGTATGTGGATTACAATTATGTTCCTAGGGATCACATTCAGAGGACTTTGTGGGTGCACATGCGTGAAGCAGGAACCATGTTGGGCAAGAATGTGGATGGTTTGGATATACCAGGTCACCACAGCACGTGGGTTCGCTTTTTGCACCCACTCGACTTTCATGTCGTTGTGCTTCCGGGGCACTTGAAGAAGGTGGAGCTGATGGATCTGTTTGATGATCACGTGGCAAACTCACATGATGACTCGGTGCTCGTGATCGTCTTGTGTGGTCATGGATCCTCCGGTCAGCTCGTTCTGACCAACGGTGCGAAGGTGTCACTGGAGGATGTGTCACATGCGACAATGCATCACAGAGGAACAGTTTTGCCTTTCATGTTATTTTGCGGTGCGAGGCCTTCCGATGGCCTCAACCCACTGAGAGGGATCAATAACAACAACCAACTTCGACGGTGCATGTTCATCTTTGCAACCGATGACGCTGTCTTGGACTCGCAAACACTGAATGCATTTGTGAAAGCGATCGGCAGCATCATGGATACCAGGTACATTCAATGTTGTTACTCTGGGATTGAGGACGCCATTCGCGGCCACATGCGTGTGTTCAACGGATCCTCCTTGCATCTTGTGGGGGCAAACAACGAGATGCGAGGTTATTTGTTTCAACCTGCATTCGTCATGCATAGAGAATAGGTGAGCTTGGCTTGTGTGCCCCCTTCTTCTGCATGTGAGACACCGTGATATACAGACGAGTGGCTGACTCGACTACATGATCCGCATTGATGAGGCTGCGCAAGCCACCGTGGCGTCGTGTGGACGAGGAGTACGATTTTGAGTGGCCCGATTTGAAAAGATAATAATAATTTAATAATAAACCATTTCATTATATTCCCTAAAGAGCCTGTGTTGACATACATTATAACTCGGGTTTGTATTGACGTATCGCCATATTTTCTGAATGGTTCTTGCTGCTCTACATCTACGTATGATATCGCAAATGTCTTGGGTAGATAACAACATATTGGGGTTTGAGCTCAACTCATACCAATTCCATGGGTTATCGAGGTTTGCTACGATAACATCCCACGTGATATTGGGGTTTGCGCTCAATCCACGCCAATCCCATGGTTTGTCGGGGTTGGCTTTGATAATATCACATGGGATATGTAGGGTTTTGCTGATCCAGTACCAATCCCATGGGTTGTCGGGGTAGGCTTGGATAATATCCCATGTGATGTTGGGGTTTCTGCTGACCCAGTACCAAATCCATTTTTTGTTGGGGTTGGCTTGTATAATATCCCAAGTGATATTGGGTTTTGCGCTGATCCAGGTCCAATTCCATGGTTTGTCGGGGTTGGATTGCACAATATCCCATGTGATATTGGGGTTTGCGCTGATCCAGTACCAATCCCATGGTTTATCAGGGTTGGCTTGTACACCATCCCAAGAGATGTTGGGGTTTGCGCTGATCCAGTTCCAATTCCATTGTTTATCTGGGTTGGATTGTATAATATTCCATGTGAGATTGGGGTTTTTGCTAATAAAAAAACAATCCCATGGTTTATCAGGGTTGTCTTGTATAATCTCCCATGTGATGCTGGGGTTTGCGCTCAATCCACACCAGTTCCATGGTTTGTCGGGGTTGGCTTTGACAATAAACCATTTGACGCAAGGGTTTTTGCTGATATTATACCAATCCCATGGTTTATCTGGGTTGGTTTGTATCATATCCCATGTGATATGTGGGTTTGCGCTCAATTCACGCCAGTCCCATTGTTTATCAGGGTTGGCTTTAATAATATCCCATATGAAATTTGGGTTTGCGCTCAATCCACGCCAGTCCCATGGTTTATCTGGGTTGGCTTGTATAATATCCCATGTTATGCAGGGGTTTCTGCTGACCCAGTACCAATTCCATGGTTTGTCTGGATAGCATTCGATAACTTCCAGCGTCAAACATGGATTATAACTCAATAAACACCAATCCCACTTGTGTTCCATACATTTGACCCGTCTCGAGATGTGGCTATTTATTTCCGCTGTAATCATATTTTATATGGATTATCTCGTATAATATCCCACGTTATGTTGGGGTTTGCGCTTATGTAAAACCAAGCTATTTATTTCGGTATTCGAAACCCATGTTGTCTGCCACGATGCGCAAGACGTTGGGTCCGTGAAAAAACGCTACACATGACATCATCCATGGCAGCTTGGTGCGGGCTCCTTGACACCGTGAGCTTGCCGGGATGCTCAAACTCTTCATAAGATATCATAACGTTTTCGAACCCTGTGGAGTGCGACGTATGTGTCGACAGTGTCCCGCCGTTTTCGCGGAGGAGGCATGCATCTTATTGGACAGATGATACATGTGGTGGGAGAAAACGATTGGTATTAAAATGTCACATTCCAGCAAATACACAAATCGGCATCTTCGGACATTGTCATGGTTGAGAAGATTTGGGTACATTGCATGATTTGATTGCAAAATTCTGAAAGGCCATGGTTCCGTACAAAACGTTGTAGTCTGAAATGATTTGATCGAGGAGTTCAGGTTTGTTTTCGTTGTTTTGATACCATTTGATTAGCCGTTCGCAATTTATTTCAATATTTGGCGGATACTTGCCTGTTGAGTGTATCCATTGCATGACAATGCATACAAGTTGTGTGGCAAGATTTTTGTCGATTGATGGAGGGTGTTGCAAAACTTGAGTTATATCCATTTTAATATATGCATTATCAAACAATAATACATTGTTTGACGCATTGTTTCTTATGCCTCGGTTGATAAACGGACCTCAAGGTGTACCGTACACTCCAGAAAGCGGTTTCATTTTAGTATTCCGTCGAGTGTAAAAGGATGTGGTCTCACTCCAAGGCCCCCCAAAATACTCACATCCCATGACTGATTTGAACTGTAAAATAAACACTCCAGTGTGACCGTACACAACAAGTTTCACGCCGAGTGTAAAGATTGATCGATTCCCTGTACTTAAACAGCCCCCTATTCTCCTCTTTTTGGAAAACCGCTAGTCATCGGTGGTGGCTCAGCAACCACCACCTCGAACGAGAAAATGTCTTCGTCTTCGTCGGTGTCTTCTTCATCTTTCCACGTTGAGATGTTACCGTTCCCGTTGATCCGTTCCATCGCGACGCTCTGCGGCGAGACCGCAATTTTGTGCACCAACAAAGCCATCCGCGGCGGGTTCGCATGGCCGGATCGTCTGGAGCTCGCCATTCGAGAGGCCAAAACCCTCGACAAGAACACACTGTTCCGCATGCAATGCGACCTCGGTGCCGTGGGGACTTGCGAACGGATGCTGGATAACGAGTCCGATGCATTTTCTAGGGCTGCGATGCTTCTTGCGAAGCCTCCTAACTACTCTGGGGAGACGGCATTGATTGGGGGGTGTAAACAGGGCAACGTCTCCCTGGTCGAGATTCTCATTAGGAACTCTCCGAACGAGCAAGTGCTTGCGACGAATAATCATGGGATGTCGGCACTGATGCGTGCTTGTGGCATTCAGGGGGGGCATGCGAATGCAGCATGTGTCAATATTCTTCTTGGATACTCTCCGAACGAACAAGTGCTGGCGACAGACAATCATGGGATGTCGGCATTGATGTGGGCATGTATCCATGGTCACGCGGCCTGTGTCAAGATTCTGCTTCGACATTCCCCCGACACACAAGTGCTGGCGACCGATCATTTCGGATTGTCGGCATTGATGATGGCGTGTTTCCATGGTCACGCGGCCTGTGTCAAGATTCTTCTTCGTCATTCCCCCTACACCCAAGTGTTGGCGACCGAATGTCATGGGAGGTCGGCACTGATGTATGCGAATGCGTCCTGTGTCAAGATTCTTCTTAGATACTCTCCGAATTCCATCATGATTTGAGCAAATAACATCATTGAAACAGAGCCACCGGCAGCGAGGACTCCAGAGGTCACAGACGATGCCGAAGGCTCCTCCAGCGTGGGCGGAGAAATAGAGCGATGAAATGGCCGGCCAGAACTACTTGACTACGAAGAAAAAATAAGAATCATCCATCAATCAATCCCTATTTTAAACGTGTTCACATGAACACCTCTGAAAAGAAGAACAACAATTATTTCAACAACAAGTAAATACTGAAGAATGCCGGAGGCTCGATAGCGGATTTTTTGATGGCTTTGACTGCATGGGGGGTATAAAAAGTCTCCATCCATGTTCTTTATTGCAGTTCAATGGATGGCGACGCTGAACTAGATGCTTTGCTTTCACAACACCCGGCTGCAAGAGCGGCATATGATCGTCGCATCGAGAGGCTAAGGTTTGTACATGCTTGCCTGATGATAGCCGAACGATATGTGTTACGCCACACTACTTGCCGTGTAGAACATGCTAGCAAATGACACACAACATTAGTTTATATCTTGCTGTTGCAGTCCGACGCGTACTTTGACGGATGTTGTCATTCGAGCTCTTGCCACTCTTGTGAACTCTCCCATGGATGAGCAGCAATTTGCCAAGGCGCTCCTGGAAGAGTTTGTAATCGGTGCCACCACCCAAAATATTGATGCCATGAATGGTCTTGTGCGTGGGATGTTCACTGGTGTGAGGAGAAATTGCAGCACGACCATGCTGGAGGTGGATGATGCCTGATACATTCGACAGTGTTCCGCCGTTTGCGTGTGATAGAGTGCGTGCGTGAGAGTGAGTGAGTGAGTGGTTGGTGGGTATCAACATCTCGACAGCAGCCGCAGCGACGCGTGTGTGAGGATGCGGCATGTGTCGTGATAACATAATGCATACCGCCAGGCAAGTTCCTCTTACACTCACCGCTTGCAGATACCGCCAGGCAAGTGCCTCTTACAGCTTGCCGCTTGCAGATACCGCCAGGCAAGTGCAACCAAGGGTTTACAGGGTTTATCCCAACTCATTGTTTATTTATACCATCCTGTACACACATGTTCATCGAACATGCAGTCGAACACGCGATCATCGTTTCCACTCCTTACGTGTCCCCATGACATTCTTGATCGTATTGCCCTATTATCTTCCAACCCAAAGATTGTATTAGTGTGTAAAACTCTGCACAAAAGATTTTCTGGATGGCCCCTTACCGGACTGATCCAACCACCACAGCGAGTTGGAGAGATGATGGCGAAAGGGGGGCGCGCCGACCTTCTAGCAGTATGCTTGGTGTCCAATCCTCTTGTACAGGTGAACAGGGTCCTACAATTGAGGGCGAACCAAAATGAAAACAAGCTTCTCTATGTGGCTGCCAAGGCCGGTCACGCCGATGTCTGCAAGCTGCTCATGGATCCAGCGGTGGCTGGAATTGAGTTCAGGGCCCGGGCTAACTCTGTCAACAGCTGGGCCTTGCGTGAGGCTGCCTATGGAGGTCACGCAGATGTCTGCAAGCTGCTGATGGATCCAGCGGTGGCTGGAGTTGAGTTCAGGGCCAGGGCGAACTCTAGAGACAGCTGGGCCTTGCGGCTGGCTGCCAATGAAGGTCACGCAGATGTCTGCAAGCTGATGATGGATCCAGAGGTGGCTGGAATTGAGTACAGGGCCGTGGCGAACTCTAGCGACAGCTGGGCCTTGCAGGTGGCTGCCAATGCAGGTCACGCAGATGTCTGCAAGCTGCTGATGGATCCAGCGGTGGCTGGAATTGAGTTCAGGGCTAGGGCGAACTCTCTCAACAGCAGGGCCTTGTGGCTGTCTGCGAAGGAAGGTCACGCAGATGTGTGCAAGATGCTGATGGATCCAGAGGTGGCTGGAATTGAGTTCAGGGCCCTGGCGAACTCTAACGACAGCTGGGCCTTGGGGGCGGCTGCGAATGCCGGTCACGCAGATGTCTGCAAGCTGCTCATGGATCCTGCGGTGGCTGGACTTGAGTTCAGGGCCAGGGCTAATTCTAGCGACAGCTGGGCATTGTGGCTGGCTGCCCATGCAGGTCACGCAGATGTCTGCAAGCTGCTGATGGATCCAGCTGTGGCTGGAATTGAGTTCAGGGCCAGGGCGTACACTTTCGACAGCAGAGCATTGTGGGCGGCTGCCAAGGCAGGTCACGCAGATGTCTGCAAGCTGCTGATGGATCCAGAGGTTGCTGGAGTTGAGTTCAGGTCCCGGGCGAACTCTGTCAACAGCTGGGCCTTGATGGTGGCTGCGAAGGCTGGTCACGTCGATGTCTGCTTGCTTTTGATGGATCCAGATGTGGCTGGCCCCGAGTACATGGCCATTGTGAATCTTGACAGTGCGTCCGTAGTTCCTCTGGCAGCGGCACGCCCCTCTCCGAGAGGACCCTGACGCAGGTCCGGCTATGCAGTGCCATGCCCTGCATGGCTCTGAAGGTGACGGAGCCGGCGCCTCCCTGGAGGAAGGCGTCGTTGTCCTCGTACTTGCTTGCTTCTGCCGGGTTCACCCTGCTCATTCGCTGCGCGTGCCCAATAATTCCAGATTAATGGGCGTTCCTGCCTCCCGGCCGATTTTGACTGGTTGCGAAACATGGTATGGAGCGGAATTGTGATTCCTTGGTGCTGATGTATTAAGCTAGCGAGTCGTTCAGGAGGCTCTAAATCCTGATTAGAAATTTTAAAAAATCGGCCGGGAGGCAGGAACACCCATTAGATGTAGCAGAATTATTTGATTACAGGAACGCTTTGAAAATGATTATTGATGCGCACGATGTAAGCCAACACGTTGACTTGTCAGGCTACTTTGATCATGTAACTTCTGTGTCTTTACAGGCCTTGAATGTTTTGTGTCAATCTCCTGAAGACAGTATCTGTATTGACAAGATCGGTTACAAAGCTTGAATTGGTCAAATCCCCCAAATAAAAGGTGTCCCACAATCAAATGTCCCTAGCTGTATGTACCGAATCCGGGTTTTTTAGGCCATAAGAAGTCTGATCAAAAAGACACAGACGTTGGTTGATTCAACTCAGCTGTACTCGGTGCCACCCGCATCTGAATCCATGAGCAGCTTGCAGACATCTGCGTGACCTGCCTTGGTAGCCGCCCACAATGCCCTGCTGTCGAAAGTGTACGCCCTGGCCCTGAACTCAATTCCAGCCACCTCTGGATCCATCAGCAGCTTGCAGAGATCTGCGTGACCTACCTTCGCAGCCAGCCGCAAGGCCCAGCTGTTGACAGAGTTCGCCCTGGCCCTGAACTCAATTCCAGCAACCTCTGGATCCATCAGCAGCTTGCAGACATCTGCGTGACCTGCCTTGGCAGCCTCACGCAAGGCCCTGCTGTCGCTAGAGTTCGCCCTAGCCCTGAACTCAACTCCAGCAACCTCTGGATCCATCAGCAGCTTGCAGACATCTGTGTGACCTGCCTTGGCAGCCTCACGCAAGGCCCTGCTGTCGCTAGAGTTCGCCAGGGCCCTGAACTCAATTCCAGCCACCACTGGATCCATCAGCAGATTGCAGACATCTGCGTGACCGTCCTTAGCAGCGGCCCACAATGCCATGCTATCGCTAGAGTTAGCAAGGGCCCTGAACTCAAGTCCAGCCACCTCTGGATCCATCAGCAGCTTGCAGACATCTGCGTGACCTGCATTGGCAGCCGCCCACAAGGCCATGCTGTCACTAGAGTTCGCCCTGGCCCTGTACTCAAGTCCAGCCACCTCTGGATCCATGAGCATCTTGCAGACATCGGCGTGACCTGCCTTGGCAGCCGCCCACAAGGCACTGCTGGCGGTAGAGTTCGCCCGGGCCCTGAACTCAATTCCAGCCACCGCTGGATCCATGAGCAGCTTGCAGACATCTGCGTGACCTTCTCTAGCAGCGGCCCACAATGCCAAGCTGTCGCTGTTGTTCGCCCTGGCCCTGAACTCAATTCCAGCCACCTCTGGATCCATCAGCAGCTTGCACACATCTGTGTGACCTGCCTTGACAGACGCCCACAAGGCACTGCTGTCGCTAGAGTTCGCCCTGGCCCTGAACTCAATTCCAGCCACCGCTGGATCCATGAGAAGCTTGCAGACATCTGCGTGACCTTCATCGGCAGCCTCACGCAATGCCAAGCTGTTGAGAGAGTTCGCCAGGGCCCTGAACTCAAGTCCAGCCACCTCTGGATCCATCAGCAGCTTGCAGACATCGGCGTGACCGGCCTTGGCAGCCACATAGAGAATCTTGTTTTCATTTTGGTTCGCCCTCAATTGTACGCCCTTAACCTGGACAAGAGGATTGGACACCAAGCATACTGCTAGAAGGTCGGTGCGCCCCCCTTTCGCCATCATCTCTCCAACTCGTTGTGGTGGTTGGATCAGTCCGGTAAGGGGCCATCCAGAAAATCTTTTGCACAGAGTTTTACACACTAATACAATCTTGGGGTTGGAAGAGAATAGGGCAATACGATCAAGAATGTCATGGGGAAGCGTTAGGATTAACGATGATCGCGTGTGCGAATGCATGTTCTATAAACATGTGTGTACAATGCATGCAAGCGCACAGGATGGTCTATAGCCTTTTATAAAATCCCAACTCATTATTTATTTATACTACCGAGGCCCATGCATTCCGCAACTGAATCCATCTGGCCCGCTATACCCCTCAAAACCCAATAGCCTGCTTGATACCCCTCAAAACCCAATAGCCCGCTATACCCCTCAAAACCCAATAGCCCGCTAAACCCCTCAAAACCCAATAGCCTGCTTGATACACACGGCTTCTTTTGAGTACCGGACTTTGATGTCGCTAAGGGACGTGCTGACTCGGGATATTATGTAACATAATTCCCTTGTCCGATTGTACAACAAGCAACCATGCAGGAGTCGGAACCATCCGAGCAAGTGAAGAACTACTACATCGATTTAAAACGCGAAGATGCAATTGCTGGATTGAATGGCCTGTTCGGAGTGTCACGCGAGGACTCAGGTGCACGCCTGGTGGAGTACATGCCATCCCATGACCAACCAGGTCCCCCGCATGCAAAACACAAATACACAAAAACAAAAAAAATGGCGAAACTTTGACTGGTTCTCTTTTCACAGAGTGAGTGTGTGGACGAGAAAGAGGCTACAGGTTTCCGCCGTTGCGTTTGCATGTGAACTGTCAAGGATCTCTCGGAAGTACAGTCGGAGACGCAATTTGTGAATGCAACGTGAGCGAGCAGTCAACATTGCCAGTCTGCTTATCCAGTTGCCCCATGCAAGCTTGCACGAGTACCGCCTTATCAGATAAAATTTAATCTAAATTTCTAAATTTTAGGTTGTAACAGTAGTTGCCTCGTTTGCTTTCCGAAAATAACTAAACTTCGAAACGCTGTCGATACCAAGCAGAGCCCCCGTATTCATGGAAAAAATACAGAGAACGGGGTCTAGTTGACGTGGTTTTTAAGTTGCCACGTGGTTTCGCACGATGAAAGGCACGAGCACGTGACTGACCATGTGATTCCTTTTCCTCTGGAGGTGTTCGCGGTATCGCTCTGCGATCACTCGAACTGCCTTACTGACGCGCAGCCAAGACATGCAAATCTTCTGTAAGAAGACCTCCTGGATTTCTGTATCATAGTAAGAGAGATCCAGTGTATCGGAGCCAAATAAGTCGATGTTGATGTCCAATCCAGGTCGGGTGATGTACAGCCTCTCCATTATGTGGTAGATGGTTGGATGGTCTTCGGACACAACCAATGCTTTCAGCGCAAACAATTTGTGTCTGTTCCTTTTGTCCACATACAATATGGAGTCATAGCCATCAGACATGTCCATTCCATAGATCTGATTGTCCACGAACTGAGAGAACACTGGGAAGAAACCGTCTCCTAATGTGAACAACAAAGCTAATTCGTTGGGAAAGATAAGCAGAGACGGATCTTGTGATGCAGCATTAGCAAGTTGCAACCATATTTTCTCACCGACTGTTGACATTATTAGTTATTTAACGTTGTGGATAGAGTTGGGTTGGTTGTTTTATTTCTTTTTGCTCAGATGGAAATGGTTTCAATTTTTTTTTCACTGCCGCCGTGATGCGAAAGTCGCTCTGTGATGTGACTCGACACAGGTGCTCGACATACATTCGCGTGTGTAAGGCTGTGTGAGGCATGCGTCGTGACATCCGCCACCGTAAATCCGTTTCCTCCGTTCGCCTATCACTCTTGCTTGTGCACCCAGTAGTGTGTCTAATGCTTGATATGAACTGCGCGTTATCCAAACGTCTCCATGTTTTACCAAGACGACCCCCATGGGGCGTGCTGGTGAGTGCTGGGGTGAAAAAAAAACGTTTGTAATAAACAACATACATCCGTCGCCATGCTTACGGATCGTCAGAAAGACACTCTCACGATTCTATCTTTTGGTATTGTAAGCATCATATTAATTGTCAATATAGGAAATGCTCTGTTTTATCGCACGAATTGGAGCAATCACACACGAAGAAATCAAAACATAACAAATAATCAACCTAACCACACTTGCCAAGCCATAGATCCCGTAAGTGAACCAGAATACAACATGAGGGAAATAGCAAAACAGTCAATTCTGCTTGAGGAACATCTACTCGTCAGAGACAAATACTGCGCAGACTGTATCAAGAAACATTTCCTACACTGCATTGGTCTTGCTGAAGAAGCGGCGATGCTGGTGTGTGGGAAAAAGCAAGGGAACCATTTACCATACTTAAACGAAGCAGGACCGTTTTACAAAGCCAAATTCAATGAATGGCTAAAAAAATGCCCCATGTGGACTCAGGAAAGCGCGAACACGAGAGTGAAGATTGCAGGAGAAATAAGGGATTTCAGGAAAGCTATAGTGAACGTGTACGCATCATGAGCGTGATTTTTTCAAGAACCTGTCCAAAATGATTCATACGAGGGTTTAGGGGCGCGCCATGTTCTGGTTCTCTTGTTCCAAAGGGCCTTGTCTGGGTAAACGATTCCAAAATGATCCTCTCCCTATTGTCAAGCAGAAGCCTGCTTGAGACAAGCGATGTGTGTGGGTGAGTCATCTGTTGGCGTGGAGCTCCGCTTTGACTGCTTTTGCAGTGTAAGAAACTTATTCGTAAAAGAGCATCCAACAGTGCATATCGTCGTCGCCGTTTACCCAACGGTGTTGAGGATACACGCATGCTAAGTAACCAATGCCAAAGTTAGTCATTGTGACCATGTGTGAGTAGCCGAAGCTGCTGCTCAAGAGGATGCGTATTCCCATAGCGGTGCTTATACGGTCGATACTTGGCTTGAACTCTACAGCAACTGTGCAGAGCCATATAAGGAGTTGGGCACCAGTATGGTGCGCTCCATGTTGGTTGACCATTTCACACAACAAATTTGTAGCCGCCTGAATTTTCGCTTTACTTGTATCGCACACATGGTCGCAAAGTCTATTTTGCAGTCCATCCACGCCGTTTATGTCCACTAACCTACCATCACTATGCGAGGGCAGTGTCTGCGTGAGTGGTAGCACTGCTTCCGCAGGGACATCCAAGGTAATCAATTCGCATACTATGCGTACCCTGTCATGAAGAGACTGGCGCATCCCCAATTGTCTCAGTGCATAATCGGGTAAATGAATAGAGCATGGATTCATAAGCAGATCACGAGCAAGCTTACGCGTTGGCTCGACAGCCATGTGCGGTTCAAGTGCTGTTGCCATGGCCTGGGCGTAAGCAGGCTCTGCTATTGCTACACGCAGCATCGTTTTTGAAATTGATGCAACAATGTCCCCCGCTGTCTCATTGTCTAGCAGTATGGAAATCGCGGACCGGATAAAGAGATCCTCCACCCCTGCTGGCAGATGTGCTGTCGCTACACATTCATTGGCCACATGGATGAACACATCGATGCATGGTATGGGTATCTTAGCTGGTAGTTCAGCTAAAAGTCGAAACAGATTTCCAAGACCGTCTTGACTGAGTGCATCTATGACGGCAAGCATCTGGGACTGGGAACGAGTTGCAATGAAGAGACTGACCAGTCCCACCAGATGACAGTGTTCCTGTGTACGCTCATTACATGTCCGAATGAACATGTCGGTGTACAGCTGGTGGAACTGTGGGCTGACCTTGTCGATACCTATGCTGACCTGCCGACCACACACATGAAGCGCAGCGCTCAGAAAGACGGTGGGCATGCTGGCGATCAAGCAAGCAACACCGTTCATGTCCAATGTAAGCTCAGTCGTAATGTCGTTGTAGTACTGTAGCATCCTCGCAACCCCCTTTGATGCTTTGCGCATAATCACAGGTGAAACAGCATACGGTGTGGCTGTCTCGAGCAAAACTAGCAATGCCCTAGTAGCAGTCTTGAAATCACCGTGTCCAGAGCAGCGTCTAATCCTAGAAGAAGCTAGCATCAATCTGATACTCAGTGGTAGTAAGCAACCGCACATCCACATTGTGCAATGAACTACCACCTTTTGAGTGACAGGATGACAACACGCCTTCTCTGCCAGCGTTGCAGCGGCCGCAGTTGACGCAATCAGTTACACTCAGACCGGTCAATAATGTTACAGTATATTGAATCAATTACAATTCTCTATGTACAACTTGGACAGACGGTCGATTGTGGTACACATGTACACATTGCTGCAAAGTTTGAGGAGAGTGGCTATACTTGCGAATGTAAGCCACATGACAGTCTCGAGGTGGATCTCAAACCCCACTAAAAAAGTGTACAACCGGAATAAACCTACAAAATCGGATGTGGTCATAGAGTTCTTAAAGGCGTCATTAAAAATAGATCCATTCACATCTCTTGCTGTTCTTCGTCATAAGGTAAAGGATGCTTTCGGATTTGAGGTATCAAAATAATTGATTCGCGTTGTGATAAAAAGGCTTGGGCTCACAAAGAAAAAAGCAAAGTTCTTCTCCAGGCCTGATAACTTGTATGAGAAAACCACGTCATTCATAAGCCAAAGGGAACGGTTAAAAGAGGAAGGGAGGACTTTTGTATCGATCGACGAAACTTCATTTGGAAGACATACGAGAGACGTGTTTGGCTACTCACCAAAGGGAGAGCTACTGGTTGTACCGAGGTTGAGACCTAGAGTGACGACAATGTCGGCACTTTGTCTTATTCAACAAGGAAAAGGAGACATTTATTTTAACATCAGGCAAGGGTCTTTTAACACGCATACTTTTGTTGAGTTTTTAGAAAATTTGGACTGTCCAACTGACACAGTAATTATACTTGACAACGTTGCTTTTCACCATATTTTCGGCATATTATGTAACATAATTCCCTTGTCCGAGTGTATAATACCATCATGAACTTAGAACCCTTTATGAACCTGAAAACAGCGAAACTCAATGGAATGACATCACTCTGGAATTCTGAAGGGGGTGCGGGGAGTTCATGAATTTGCTTGGTGTGTTGCCTTGCCATCAAATAATAAGCGGCAATGTATATAGAAATATGCCTGAAAAATGCATATGTATTACGTTCATGCGATATGCACGTTGCGATGTGATCGATTCATGGATTGGTTTCGATCGCATCCTAAAAACATATGCTGGCCTCTGCAGATAATGGACTGGGGTGACGTGTTTCCAGATCTGTACGACGTTCTGGACATCGATGAGGGTGCTTCTGACCTGGAAATTTTGAGGGCATTTCGCATTCAAGTGGTCAGGGTTCATCCGGACAAGCTAGGTCCGTTGGCATCTGAAGGTGAACGAACAGCAGCCGCACACGAGTTATCCTGCAAGCGAAGATTGTGTTGCTGAACCCCGACAGCCGGAAGGAATATGACAGTGAGCGGCGAAGGAGAATGCAAGGGGGGCAGCAATCCAGGTCTGGTTTTAGTGCGCCAGAAGAGGCGTCTGCTAGCATGGCGCATGTTTGGGAGGTCTGGGCCAATGTTGTTGTAGAGGGGTTTTCCAAGCAGTTTGATGCAGGAGCTCGAGGCGAGCGCTTGGTGCAGCTGTTGGGAAAGATTCTGCCGCCAGCCATAGGGGTGGGCTTGGGTGGGGATAGAGGCCTCAAGCTGGGGCTGACACTGGCTACTGTCTTCAATACCGGAGGCATTTCGGTGGTCGTGAAGGCGCTCTCTGCCGAGGACCAGAAGTTGTTTTTCCAGGCCATGGAAGTGTTGTGTACCCAAATACCTTGAGTTCTGTCGCCAGCACGCACACCGATACGCCACTGCATTGCCGTGTCATGTGGATGATGTTGGTCAGCTTAAATGTCTCTGATTGTACGAGAGGCGTTTTGGGCTACTACTTCTTACATTGTACTCACCAACGGGAGTGTAATGAATTCTTTCAAGAGTCTGCGTCGGCACACAACATAACTCGGGTTTGTATTCACGTGTCTCCATGTTTCCTGAATAGTCGCTGCGGCTCTGCGTCTTCGCACTAAACGGCACGCGTCTTGGACGGATACCAACATGTTGCGGTTTCTACTCAATAAATGCCAGTCCCATGGTTTGTCCGGGTTACTCGAGACAATGTCCCAAGTGGCTACTCCGGGATTCGCACTCAATCCAAGCCAGTTCCACGGCTTGTCCGGGTTACTCGAGACAATATCCCAGGTGGCTACACTGGGGTTTGTGCTCAAATAATACCAATCCCATGGTTTGTCCATGTTACTCGACACGATGTACCATGTGGCTACACTGGGGGGTGTGCCCAACCAATACCAATCCCATGGTTTGTCCGGGTTACTCGAGACAATATCCAGGGTGGCTACCCCGGGATTCGCACTCAATCCACACCAATCCCACGGCTTGTCCGGGTTAGTCACGACAATATCCCAGGTGGCTACACTGGGGTTTGTGCTCAAATAATACCAATCCCACGGCTTGTCCGGGTTAGTCACGACAATATCCAATGTGACTACTCCGGGATTCGCACTCAATCCACGCCAGTTCCACGGCTTGTCCAGGTTACTACACACGATGTCCCATGTGACATTGGGGTTTGTGCTCAACCAATACCAATCCCATGGTTTGTCCAGGTTACTCGACACGATTTCCCATGTGGCTATGGTGTTTGTGCTCAATCCGCTCCAATACCATGGTTTGTCCAGGTTACTCGAGACGATGTCCCAAGTGGCTACTCCGGGATTCGCACTCAATCCACGCCAATTCCATGGTTTGTCCAGGTTACTCGATACAATGTCCCATGAGATGACACTGGTGTTTGCGCTCAACCAATACCAACTCAATGGTTTCTCCAGGTTACTCGACACGATGTCCCACGAAATACTCGCGTTTGAGCTCAATCCACTCCAGTCCCATGGTTTGTCCGGGTTACTCGACACGATGTCCCACGTGACGACACTGGCGTTTGTGCTCAACCAATACCAATCCCATGGTTTGTCTGGGTTACTCGACACGATGTCCCACGTGACGACACTGGGGTTTAAGCACAAATTACTCCAATCCCACGGTTTGTCTGGGTTACTCGACACGACGTCCCATGTCAGGTATGGATTATCACTCAATTGACCCCAATTCCATTTGCATTCTCCGGCTTTTACTCGATCCAGTATGTGACTAATTTCGATGTCGAGCATTATATAAATTCTCACGGTTGTGTTGTTCTCAAATAAAGTAAAGAGGGACCATTCTTTTACATTACAGTCGACGGAATACTAAAATGAAACCGCTTCGTGTACGGTGTAACCTAAATGTGTAGAAATCCACGGGGTAGTGGAACACCAATACGATTGTGAATCAACAAATTGCAAGATGTTAACGAGAATATCCATTGAATGACCAGCCGCACTTAAGCGATCGCCTCTTCCCTGGTACCGTGGCCCAAAAGAACACGGGGTCTTGATCGTGCTGAGTTTTCCGTTGAAATATTCGCATGTCTTGAAGCGTTCTTTGGCCTCCTTCAGCAGAAATGCGCTGTCCGGGCCGTTCACATTTCCAAAATAATTTTGAGCATGCATGGAAGGGAGGATGAGTGACTTTGATAATCGTTTGCAGCAGCTTGAGGCGGACTACAAAGTGTTGTTCGAGGAACAGGCAAACCAGCGTCAGGAGATCCAACGCCTGGACAAGGAGATCCAAGCAGTGCGGGATGCCACGTCCACCCAGATCGAGCGTGAGTTGGAAAGGGCATGGGCCGAGGCGTACCATGAACTGCAAGGGATGTTGACCGATGCTCAGTTGACCCAAGTTAAACTGGCAACATTCGGCATGCACAAACTCACACCCCATCTTGCTTGTTGAAAATCCTTGCTTGCCATCTCATGGAGCAGCCTCCTGAACGACTAGCTAGCTTGAGACATCAGATCACAAATCCGCTCCATAACATGTTTCGCAACCAGTCAAAATCGGCCGGGAGGCAGGAACGCCCATTCATTGTCAAAGCTTTGCATGGGGGGAGTTCATGAATTTGCTTGGTGTGTTTGCCTTGCCATAAAAATAATGAGAGCGGTAGGTAATATACCTGAAAAATGCATACGTATTACGTTCGTGCTATATGCACGTTGCAATATGATCAATTGATAGATTGGTTTCGATCGCATCCTAAAAACATATGCTGGCCTCAGCAGATGATGGACTGGGGTGATGTGTTTCCAGATCTGTACGATGTTCTAGACATTGATGAGGGTGCTGTTGATCAAGAAATTCTGAGGGCGTTTCGCATTCAAGTGGTCAGGGTTCATCCCGACAAGCTAGGTCCTTTGGCATCTGAAGATGAACGAATAGCAGCTGCCCTCCGCACACGAGTTATTCTGCAAGCGAAGAACGTGTTGATGAACACCGAAAGCCGCAAGGAATATGACAGTGAGCGGCGAATGAGAAGGCAAGGGGATCAGCAATCCAAGTCTGGTTTTAGTGCGCCGGAGGAGGCATCTGCTGGCATGGCGCATGTTTGGGAGGTCTGGGCCAATGTTGTTGTAGAAGGGTTTGCCAAGCAGTTTGAGGCAGGACCTCGAGGAGAGCGAGTGGTGCAGCTTTTGGAAACGATTCTGCTGCCAGCCATAGGGGTGGGCTTGGGTGGGGAGAGAGGCTTCAAGCTAGGGCTGACACTGTCTACTGTTTTCAATACCGGATGTATTTCTGTGGTCGTGAAGGCGCTCTCTGCCGAGGACCAAAAGTTGTTTTTCCAGGCTCTGGAAGTGTTGTGTACCAAAATGCCTTGAGTAATACAGTTGTTGAGAAAAGTCCGCAGCTGAATTCCCCTGCCCCACTCCGTGGGGTCCCGCGATTCCTCTTTCATACTTGCCATTTCCCGACATATTTGAGAATTCCCACTTTATTTCAGAACAACATAAAGGAGTTTCTTCATTGATCTAATAATAATTTTGACGTGAACTGTCAAAATGTTGCAAGAAGAATATGAAAGAGAATTACGTGTGTTGGTGGAAAAAACATCGACCCCCGTCCGAAGCCTGGTAGGTTCCATCACCAATGACTTAACTGTAACATGGTTTAGCTTGAAATGGAAAATACTCGAAATTCTTGGGTATGACGTCCTGGTCATTCATGCCTGCGAGTATGGTTGCGGTAGAGTTTCCCCTGCCCACTTTCGTCAATCACCCGCCCCTCTCTCCCCATCCGTGTTCATGTGGTTCAGCCTCTGTTAAGTTCACCACCCATGTCATGCATTCCTTTGTGTGTGTGTGTCAGTCAGTCAGTCAGTCTCTCTGTGACTCGAGGAGTCGGAACCATCCCAGCAAGTGAAGAACTACTACATCGATGTAAAACGCGAAGATGCAATTGCTGGATTGAATGGCCTGTTCGGAGTGTCACGCGAGGACTTAGGTGCACGCCTGGTGGAGTACATGCCATACCATGACCAACCAGGTCCCTCTCATCTGAACATGGCCACCAGCAAGCAAATATTTGGATGACATGGGGGCGCTCGTGAACGGAAGGAATAGAGAGAGAGGGAACGTTACATACTCAGCAAAACAATGCCGAGACCTGTATTGATCAAAGTTGTTTACACTCGTTTTTATTAAAACAATTGTTTAGTTGCTAATCTGTCATCGGGGTTGTAGCTCAGTGGGAGAGCGTGAGGTTAAGCCAATTTTCTTCATTCCTTGATCATGTCGCCCACTTGGTTCGAATCTCGGTACCTCCAGTGTTTTTCCAAAGTTCCACCTTCAGTTAATCAATTTCCTGGCTGCGGATATCTTGACTGAAGACGCGTCCACCGTGATCCACAGCTGTCACGATCATACGACGAATTGTCACAGATCCAAGTGTTGTTCCGTCTTTCATGTCAATGTTGATGAGATGCGGTATCCATGACGAAAGTCTACTCGCGCACATAGTGGCCTGCTGTATGGCTTTCAACACCTTGGCATTTCCAGTTTTGGCATGGGCTTTGAGGATTTTCGTCTCCACCACGAAAAGTGTGTTGATAGCATGTGAGAATACAAGGGCGTCCCCGTTGGCGCGCTTGAAGCAGCCGTCATCGAAGACGTACTCCACAGCGACGAGGAACAAACGTGACGATGGGGATGTGTGGTGTTTTTGTTTAATTAAGTGGCGCAATGCGTTATACTCCAAGACGCGTGGATCGCCGGAAGTAGCCGATGACGTCCGCAGTGCATTGAGACGGCTGACATTCCGGCAGTGGAGGCGATCAAGAAACTTTGATGTGTCGAGACTGTCCATGTCCAGCGCCCTTCCTAGTTGGCGGACTGGATTTGAAATTGGCTGACAAGGTTGTGGCGGCATCGCGTCGATGAAGACTCTTTTCTTCGCGCATACGTGGATGTGGCAATGACTCCAATCTCAAAAGAAGGCTTTACATATCCGTCTGTGTGGCGTGTTGAAAGAGCGAGAGAGCGAGATAGAAAGATAGATAGAGAGAAAGAGAGAGAGAGAGAGAGGGATAGATATTCGCGTGTGTATGTATTTTGCGTTATTTGTAGATGGAAGAAAGGAAAGAGTAGGGTGGTGTGCGAATGACGAGCTAGTGAAGAGCTAGTGATGAGGAGAATAAAAGAAAAATATGCATTCTCGGGGCGAGGAGGGTCTTTTATGATGCCCGGCTATCGTACCTCCAGCAATACACAAGGATTGGGCATGCCTATAAATTCGACAGTGTTCCGCATCTTGCGTGTGTCCTCCGATACATTGGACAGTGTTCCGCAGTTTGCGATGACTTGACGCAGGCGTTCCGAATGAATCCGGTATTTGAGTATTTTCCCTTACAAGTCTGATGCTTGATGTTAACTGTGGGCTCCCCTCCGGTCGCCCCCGGTCGCTCCTCTGGGGGGAAGAGGTGAAAGGGGCTCTGCCGCTTGTTTATACAGCCCGCAATTCTGCGGCGTTTACGGATATGTCACTAGCATAACGCCCGATAAGATGCGTACGCGTCTAGTTCCTTTTAATTTGCAGTTGAAAAAGCGCATGCACATCGATTCCGTTGACAAAATCTCATACATCACATGTTTATCGACCCAACGGATGTCATTTGTTTCAATAAGGCAATGTTCCATGAACGCTGTGTGCAATATGTCCGACTGCACCCAAGCCTTATCCGAAACTTCACAATGTTTTCCGATACGCTCTTGCTCGTTCATCATTTGATAACAGATTGGTTGTTGACTTTAAGTTACTTGGCATTGATTGTCCCCGGCTGGCCTGAGCTTGCTGTAATGTGTTGGGATAGCGCCTCTTGCAAATTATATTACATCCCCAGGGGATTTGTAGGAGTATAACGCGTTTTTTAAAAGCTGTAATTGCATATCTTTTCTTTCCTGGCTCAATTCGAAGAACGCGTCCATGTTTATAAGCGTATACAATGTGTTGTATGGCACTTGTATGAAGTTCATATATCGGCCTTTACATCCAGGATTTCGGATTCTGTACGCTTTGTCTTTTTTTACGATTGCAACGTGCTTCACATAACGTTGTTTATCTATCACATAGTCAGCATGTCGCATTTCGGTGTGACACACGTCACCATTTAGAAATAGAACGCCATTGACGGCAGAAATATACCAGTTGAACAGGTCTATTGGTTCGCCTTTAATAAGTATGTGTTTTGCGTGTTAGTGTTTGCATTTTTATGAAGAAGAAAGATTTTTCACACGCACTTAGGAACGCAATCGCTTTTAGCCACTGTTAAATTGGATTCCCCGCTCTTCCATGCATGATGCGGTCTCTTCCATGCACGACGCGTCTCCTCAGTTTGTGCAATTCCACTGTCCCGCTCCGGTGCTTTTTCTTTTTGTTTAAGAATCAGTAAATTTATCTGTAAAATTGTGAGTACTTTTGAAAAATGCAACACCTCTTGCGGTTGTGCATTGAGTTGACAATAAAAAAAATTCAACAACTCTTTTGTTCGTCTCAAAAAGTTTGCTTACAAATTCACGTCGTTTTCGATTTACACCAAAGCGTTTCCATCTCCACAGAGTAGAACGACTGATGTTCGTAAACACAGAAGTTTTTAACACACCCAAGTCAGCGACCATTCTTAACGCCAATTTTCTAACGGCGATGTCGTACATTTATTTCCATCTGATATATGTTTCATCCTGCAAATCGTTCTTGGTCAAGGACATGCTACTAATGACGCTGCTTCAGGCAGAATACTGCGCATTTGTTCATGATCATCGTCCATTTGGGCGTTGTGCTGTAGTCGCCCTGCCCGATTTCCCTTCCGTATCCATGCGTTTTGTAGAACGCGTCCATGAGTGCACTGCCCTCGACCAATCCTTGGCCGCCTCCATTTTCCGCATCCGCAGAGAGGCGAACGACCATGTCCTCGGGAATGTCATCGTATACACAGATCGAAGCACCCATTTGGTGGATATATTGGACAAAGACAACGGGCATAGACATCTTACAGTTGTTCTCAAATAAAGTGGGCACACCTTATAATCATCCTGACTGCAGATCGTTGCTTTTGGGCAACGTTGGGGGGTGCAGCAGATTGAAGCCTCTTCCTCATCCGGTGATACCAGGAGGCAAAGTAGTACCATTCCCTATTAATCCAATTATCATGTACAACTCCATGACGCAATGGGTCAACCCCCCTATGTCTGCCTTCCAATCCCTCCCTGCACCAGAGCGGCATGGCCACTTGGTTGAATGACGATATTGCACCAAGTCGATATCGTGATCACAGCATTGTGCTCCTCTCTGTTGAAGTCTGTCGATGATGTTCTCTAGGTTGTTCAAATGGTTATAGAGACAACAAAGCGAATCATACCTGCTGTTGTTTCGCAGCAGGGCTACGGCGGCTTCAACAGCCGCATGCGCCCCCCGCACTGCCTCATAAGCTCGCTCATCAGCTCGCTCAGCAGTTTGGACAAGTGCAGCCAATGCAGCATTCTTGTCTGGCCCTCCGTCAGCGATGATGCGGCCTAGCTGAGCTGGTGATGTATTAGTGAAGTCCATGATTATTATCTGTGTGCAGGAAAAAATGGAAACAGTTCATCCACTATAACGTCAGTCGCCTCATTATACCGTTTATTTGGATGCATTTAAGTATTCCGTTGACTGTAGTATAAAGTGACGTCGTGTGTGACAATCTACTTTAATCGCGATGTCCGAATCACCAATGTCAGACACAGAGATGCGCGAGACATGCGAGACGTCCGTGGAGAAGACGCGGATCATCCTCGACTTCCTCCTCAGCGAAGCCAAGTCGTGCCTGGTCGTGGTGGGCGCCGGGGGCACCGGCAAGACGCACGCACTGAACGCCGCCCTCGGAGCGTTGCCGGACGACCTGGAACTCAACGTGTACGTGTGGAACGACGGGGAACTCCAGTCCGTGAGGAGGTTCAGCCACGTGGGCGCCTCGAGCAAGTGGGTGGTGTTTCGACACGAGTACGACTCTCTCGCACGGGAGCTGGTCCGAGAATGGTCGGCAGGAGGGCACTGTGTACAGGCCGTGCGCTTCGCGGGCACCAATGATGTATTGATGCGCACGATGTGAGCCAGCACTTTGCTTTTAAGGCTACTTTGAAGATGTAACTTTTACAGTCCTTGAATGTTTTGTGAAGAAGACGGACTTCGCTGCATTTATTGACTCTTTGAGTTTGTGCAATAATTCAGTATTAATAATGGACAACGCCAGTATCCATAAGAACTTGGTCCTCAGAAGCCCCGTAAATATTTGTTACACTCCTCCTTACAGTTTCAATGCTATTGAGCTGTGCTTCGCTAAGAATGGGCGTTCCTGTCTCCCGGCCGATTTTTTAAAATTTCTAATCAGGATTTAGAGCCTCCGGAAAGACTAGCTAGCTTGAGACATCAGCACCGATGAATCACAATTCCGCTCCATACCATGTTTCGCAACCAGTCAAAATCGGCCGGGAGGCAGGAACGCTCATTTAAGGTGAAGAAGGACTTTCGTCGATTGAACTATATACCAAACGATACAAAGACGCACGTGTCTGATATGATTTCCTTAGCATTCAGCAACCTCACTGATAAAATCATTATGGGTTGTTTTGACCACGTATGGAACACGTATGTGATGTTTGTATAAAGAGTTCTGTGATGTATAAATTATGTAAGATGGCAACGAAACCTCCGACAGTCGCGAAATTGAAGGAGCTACTAAAATTGGCCGAAGTAGCATACTCATCAAAGGACAAGAAGGACGATATTGTCCGTTTATGCGAAGACAATGGTCTCATCGCCATTCCCCCTCCAGAATACAAGACGGTGGAAAAGATGTGTGTCGTGAAATGCGCCCTGAAGAAGGCAATGAGTCTTGACGATGAAGAATTCGGTAAGTTTAGGGAGCATGTGGACCAGCTCGTCAATGTGGTGAGCCGCATGTTACGGCGGTCCAGTCTTGTGCTGACTTTCCACATCACGAGTCTATTAGAGAAAGGTCTGGATATTCCAGACCTGTACAACATGAAAGATACCTACTGGAAGGATTGGCTCCGTATCGGGGTAGACGGAATCTTCCCTGATGAGGAAAGCAAGATATCGTACGAAGCTGTGAAGGACTCCATCGGCGATGTAATTGGTAATGACGACGCTGACTACATCAAGTCTTATCCGATCTATTTCGATCAGGTATTGAACTATGCAGGTCACACATTGAGCACTGTCGTGTCAAACAACGCATGGGTTCCTTTGATACCACGTCTGGCCAGACTCACTTCCACCACTTTAAATAAATTAAATGCCCCGAAGACGCTGGACACATCGAAGATCATTCGGGGATACGACGTGATGCAGGCTATTCAGCAAGAAGTCCAAAACATGGAGGGATGGCCAGAGTCTGTTCAAGAGTACGTCAATGAAGTTAGGGAGATGCTGAGTGTTCCAGATGGAAGTCGAGTTTATGATAACTATGGCAAAGACATGGACTTTCCGACCATGGTCCGGTTTAATTATTGGATACAGACACGGTTGGAGGATATGGATGCACGTCGTATCCGATTGATGCCCATCTTCAATGTCCAACGGGTGCATGTTCGCCTTGACCTGAAGACCCTCGTGAACCTGTTCAGGCACATGTTCCCCAATGACCAGAACATCGTTGAGCTTTCAAAGTGGGAACATGTAAAGAATCCCGACAGCTTCATGTTACCCCAGAGGCCTGCACAGAAGAAGAAAAAATCATGTGGTCCTGGTGAATGGGAGGCATACAAGTCGGTCATGAAGCAGTACGATGATGATGTTAAGGATATCAAGGCTACTGACGAGTACAGACATGCAAAGGGTTTGTATGACACGCTTGTGAACGCCCGAAAAACAGTCGCAGGTTCCTTCTTCAGAAAACCACCTGTCAAGAATGGGTGGGTTTTCGACTGCAGCATCTGTACTGACGGAGTCTCTTTGAGCATGCAGTACAGCAAGACAGTACAGGTCCTTGTCTCAGATCTGAAGAAGACCTGTAAGAAGCCTCGTAAAGAAGAAGGTATCAAGATCGCAGAAAAATACGACGGCTCACTTAAAACGATATTGCCCGATATGGGTATCGTCGTCCTGGGTGTGGACCCAGGACGGAGCAACATCGCTACGGTAACGTATTTGGCAGACGATAAAAATAAGACATGGAAGCTGACACGTGGTGAATTTTACCACAAGTCGGGTATCAAGAAGCAGACAAGGCAGAAGGAACTGCGTTTTGCTGACATGATTCCTATGTGGGAGTCTCTGCGTGAAAATGGAGCAGCTTTGAGTACATCGAGGACGGATAAGATCTCCGCGTACTTGTCAAATTACGCTAAGTTTTCTGACGAGTGGTGGAGATTGGCTTTGCGACGCCGAGAATCCCGTGACAACTTTCAGCGTTACATCGGAAAACGAAAGGTCAAAGACTCTTTCTGGGCGGGTATCAAGCGGTGCATGATGAAAGAACTTCCTGATATGAAGGTTTGCGTGGCCTACGGATCTGCCATCACGAAACTGAAGCCTACTGGACCGGGAGAAGTTGCAGTTCCCACTGGGGCCATGTTCGCATCGTGTAAAAGAATTTTCAAAGAGGACGTTTCTGTGACAGATGAGTTCAAAACGACTCTTATGTCGTGGGAGACGGGTGAAGAAAAAGAACGTGTTTACAAGATCCCAAGTGTGTGTTCAGCAGACGTGAAGCTTAGGTTGGGTGGTGAACGTTTTGGTCACACGAAATCGAAAACAATGCCAAAGGTCGCTGATTGCGACCACTTAGGGGTAAGGTTGTACAATAAACGTAAAGGCGCACAAGAGAAGCACAGGAGGGGTGGCTTCGCCACTTCCCTTGTCGATTCTCAAAAATCGATCGAGCGGTACCCAGAGGTACGAGGACTGCGATTCTCTCCAGAAACATGCATTTACTCGGACCGGGATCGCTCTTCTGCTCTCACAATCGCAAGGCTGCACTGCATGGAATTGATGGGTCTAGGACGACCTCTTCCATTTGCCCACAGCAGCTCTGTTGTTGTTGATGAATAAAAACTCGTATTGTTGTAGACACCACTCGGTCCCCCTCCGGTGGTCGCGACAACATTAGGTTACACCGCAAGGTGTACCGTACACTCCAAAAAGTGTACAGGCATACATCGAACGGAACGACAATCCACCTATTATCTGGTGCCAAAATTGAGTACGCCCAGAATGCTGCTCGATTGAAGAAGATTGTAGAGATAGAAAATACGTACACGGCAAACACATGGGAATACATGGACGATTACGTAAGGCTATTCGGGTATCTTCCGCTCAGGAAAAGGGCATTCTGGAGCTGCTTGCTGTTATGTTTTTCGTGCAGTTGTGTATTCTGTATCGATCCATGCTATTACGAAGCTAAATCTCCTGAATACACTAAGTCAACTGGGGTCTGCTTGAGAAAGCCTCCTTGGTGTACACACGAGGACACGTAAAATAACTGTCGAAATGTAGAGAATCTTTAACAAACAACAGACTCTGAAACATGTGTCTGCACATGAGGACACGTAAAATAACTATCGAAATGTAGAGAATCTTTCACAAACAAACATGGCTATTAATGTCATCTGCTTTGGCACGGTGGTCCTCCGCCTGTCGAGTGTAACAAAGAATCCATCAGAACCTTGCAGACATCCAGATAGCCTCCCTTAGCGCCGGCCCTCAGTGCCTCTCTGTTGTCGTCATCTGCCTTGGCTCGATGCTCCTCGCCCGCGAACAAAGGATCCATCAGAATCTTGCAGACATCCACATGCCCTCCCTTAGCGCCGGCCCTCAGTGCCTGACTGTTGTCGTCATCTGCCTTGGCTCGGTGCTCCTCGCCTGCGAACAAAGGATCCATCAGAACCTTGCAGACATCGAGATAGCCTCCACTAGCGCCGGCACTCAGTGCCTGACTGTTGTCGTCATCTGCTTTGGCTCGGTGCTCCTCGCCCGCGAACTCAGGATTCATCAGAATCTTGCAGACATCGAGATAGCCTCCACTAGCGGCGGAACTCAGTGCCTGGCTATTGTCGTCATCTGCCTTGGCCCGGTGCTCCTCGCCCGCGAACTCGGGATTCATCAGAATCTTGCAGACATCGAGATGGCCTCCACGAGCGGCGGCACTTAGTGCATCACTGTTGTTTTCATCTGCCTTGGCCCGGTGCTCCTCGCCCGCGAACTCAGGATTCATAAGAATCTTGCAGACATCGAGATGGCCTCCACTAGCGGCGGCACTTAGTGCCTTGCTGTATAATGAATCAGCTTTGGCTCGGTGCTCCTCGCCTGCGAACTCAGGATCCATCAGAACCTTGCAGACATCGAGATGGCCTCTCGCAGAGGCGGCACTTAGTGCATCACTGTTGTTCTCATCTGCCTTGGCTCGGTGCTCCTCGCCCGCGAACTCAGGATTCATCAAAACATTGCAGACATCGAGATGGCCTCCACTAGCGGCGATCATCAGTGCTAGACTGTCAATGGCATTTGCCTTGGCCCGGTGCTCCTCGCCCGCGAACTCAGGATTCATCAGAATCTTGCAGACATCCAGATAGCCTCCCCGAGCGGCGAACCTCAGTGCATCACTGTTGTTTTCATCTGCCTTGGCCCGGTGCTTCTCGCCCGCGAACTCAGGATTCATCAGAACCTTGCAGACATCTAGATGGCCTCCACTAGCGGCGTACCTCAGTGCGTAGCTGTAGTATGTGTAAGCTTTGGCACGGTGCTTCTCGCCAGCGAACTCAGGATTCATCAGAACCTTGCAGACATCCACATGACCTCCCTTAGCAGCGACACTCAGTGCCTTGCCATTATTGGCATCTGCCTTGGCGCAGTGCTCGCCTGCAAACTCCAGATCCATAAGAAGCTTGCACAGATCCACATGGCCTCCATCAGCGGCGTACTCCAATGCCCGGATGTCGTTGTGATCTTTTAGCAATATGCTGACGACGTCGGCTCGCCCGGCCTTACACGCTATCCTCATGGGGTTCTGATTGAGATGATCACATCTGTCCACTAGCGCCTGTGCTTCACATGCAGCGTCATCCGCGAAAGCAGTATGCATGGCTCGACTGATGAATCCTGCGTGCATCCAGCACCCGTCCTTCTGCCAACTGCCTGCTCGGCGCATGATCAAAACCACGAGTTCCATCTGAAGCGCGTCCATACCGGTCCGAGTGTTCCTCAAAATATCCTCCTCGTCCTCGTCCTCCGACGTGACCTGCTTATCAAGTGGATATTTCGTGATGATGATTGAGAAAATGTGTAAGGAAAAGGATTTGTCCCAGAATTTATACTCCGTTTGGGTATTCTAAACCCACACACGGGTTTAGGGTTTAAATGCGTGTGCGAACGCCACTGCGGCATGCGGTCGAGGATGGATGTCCGACGTGTGCCACTGGGGAGGTGAAAGGGGCTTCACCGCTTGTTATATGTTAATGTGAGACGGTTCTCATCCAAGTGTTGTTTGTTATCTTTGCCTCGACTCTACACAGGTTCCGCCGTCATGTAATGCGAGAGGTCGGTCGCCATGTGATGTGATGTGCCTCCGGGTTCGCTTGCTTGAGAAGACACGTGGTCTTCAGACCCCCTTTAGTATGTGTGGGAGTGAGTCAGCAGCTCAATTCCATTGCCCCACTCCGTGGGGCCCGCGTGTCCTGTCATAATTCCGACATAGCTCTGTCGAGCAGAAGTCTGCTTGATAATTCTCCCTGTCCGGTGACTCGACAATTTCTCAGAAGCTTCGAGAGCAAACTCGACTTTCGACTTTCAAGCGGTGCACTCGCGATTCTACGTACTGAAACCCTGTACTTAAGAAACAATCATCAGAATTTATAAACAATGATTGACAAGTCTCTACTACTTATCTCCATCGCTACCTTCGCTCTTATTTACATAGTTCGACTGAAGACTGAGCTCGATCGACATAAGGCAGATGCTGCTCGAGTGAATAGATTGGAGATTGATATTGAGAATGCTCGACTGAAGAGTGATCTTGAGAATGCTCGACATAAGGCAGATGCTGCTCGAGTGAATAGATTGGAGATTGATATTGAGAATGCTCGACTGAAGAGTGATCTCGAGACTGAGCGCGCAGACTCGCTTGAGAAGCAACTGAGGTACGAGCTGTCAAGCATGACTATCGAGCAATGGAATTCCCTGAACGATCATGACAGGCGTCTCAATGAGGATCTTTGCAAACAATACGGTATCCCCTTCCCCAACATGCAGGAGTCGTCCGACCCAGATTCAACCGAACAGGATGGCGAACGAACCCTATGCTAATTTACGTCAGGGTCCTTCGGGCATCTGCGACAGGCAGCAAAGCGTCCGTAATGTTGCGCCCGCTGTAGGTCATGTCAGGCAGGTCCATCTGCAAAGCGGGACGACAACACCATCGTCAAGTATATTGAATAAATTAACATCACTTCATGCTGTTGGCAGCCGCCCCCACAAGGCCCTGTACTCGGGGCCAGCCGCATCTGGATCCATCAGCAGCTTGCAGACATCTGCGTGACCTGCATTGGCAGCCTCACGCAATGCCAAGCTGTTGAGAGAGTTCGCGCGGGCCCTGAACTCAATTCCAGCCACCTCTGGATCCATGAGCAGCTTGCAGACATCTGCGTGACCTGCCTTGGCAGCCTCACGCAAGGCCCTGCTATCGCTAGAGTTCGCCAGGGCCCTGAAATCAAGTCCAGCCACCGCTTGATCCATCAGCATCTTGCAGACATCTGCGTGACCTGCCTCCGCAGCCTCACACAAGGCCCAGCTGTTGACAGAGTTCGCACGGGCCCTGAACTCAAATCCAGCCACCGCTGGATCCATGAGCAGCTTGCAGACATCTGCGTGACCTGCCTTGGCAGCCTCACGCAAGGCCCTGCTGTCGCTAGAGTTCGCGCGGGCCCTGAACTCAAGTCCAGCCACCGCTGGATCCATCAGCAGCTTGCAGACATCTGAGTGACCATCCTTGGCAGCCCACCTCAAGGCCATGCTGTCGCTGTTGTTCGCCCTGGCCCTGAACTCAAGTCCATCATCCTCTGGATCCATCAGCAGCTTGCAGACATCTGCGTGGCCGTCATTCGCAGCCGCACACAAGGCCATGCTGTCGCTAGAGTTCGCCCGGGCCCTGAACTCAAATCCAGCCACCTCTGGATCCATGAGCAGCTTGCAGACATCTGCGTGTCCTTCCTTCGCAGCCGCCCACAAGGCCATGCTGTCGCTGGAGTTCGCCCGGGCCCTGAACTCAAGTCCAGCCACTGCTGGATCCATCAGCAGCTTGCATACATCTGCGTGACCTTCCTTCGCAGCGGCCCACAATGCCCAGCTGTCGCTGGTGTTCGCCAGGCCCCTGAACTCAAGTCCAGCCACCTCTGGATCCATGAGCAGCTTGCAGACATCTGCGTGACCTTCCTTCGCAGCCGCACACAATGCCCAGCTGTCGCTAGAGTTCGCCATGGCCCTGAACTCAATTCCAGCCACCTCTGGATCCATGAGCAGCTTGCAGACATCTGTGTGACCTGCCTTGGCAGCCGCCCACAAGGCACTGCTGTCTCTAGAGTTCGCCCTGGCCCTGAACTCAATTCCAGCCACCAATGGATCCATGAGCAGCTTGCAGACATCTGCGTGACCTTCCCTCGCAGAGGCCCACAATGCCCAGCTGTCTCTGGTGTTCGCCCTGGCCCTGAACTCAATTCCAGCCACCTCTGGATCCATGAGCATCTTGCAGACATCTGTGTGACCTGCCTTGGCAGCCGCCCACAAGGCACTGCTGTCGCTAGAGTTCGCCAGGGCCCTGAACTCAAGTCCAACCACCTGTGGAACCATGAGCAGCTTGCAGACATCTGAGTGGCCTTCATTGGCAGCCTCCACCAAGGCCAAGCTGTAGCTAGAGTTCGCCCTGGCCCTGAACTCAAGTCCAGCTGCCTCTGGATCCATAAGCAGCTTGCAGACATCGGCGTGACCGGCCTTGGCAGCCATATAGAGAAGCTTGTTTTCATTTTGGTTCGCCCTCAATTGTACGCCCTTAACCTGTACAAGAGGATTGGACACCAAGCATACTGCTAGAATGTCGGCGCGCCCCCCTTTCGCCATCATCTCTCCAACTCTCTGCGGTGGTTGGATCAATCCGGTAAGGGGCCATCCCGAAAATTTTTTGTGCAGAGTTTTACACACTAATACAATCTTGGGGTTGGAAGATAATATGGCAATACGATCGAGAATGTCATGGGGAAGCGTTAGGAATGATCGCGTGTGCGAATGCATGTTATATAAACATGTGTGTACAATGCATGCAAGCGCACAGGATGGTCTGTAGCCTTTTATTTCATATCCCAACTCATTATTTATTTATACTCTCAATCATTTCATACATCGGAGGGGACAGTACAAACAATGAGCAGCCGTTGATCTCCCGTTCCCCCAAGAGTATCGTTCCGCCGTGTTTGATTTGTGTGTTTAATTTGTTGCTGGGGGAGGTGAAAGGGGCTCCGCCGCTTGTTTAGTGTGCCACGGTTCTTATCCAATTGTTGTTTGTTATCTTTGCCTCGACACAAGTTCCGCCGTCATGTAATGCGAGAGGTCGCTCTGAGAGTCTGGGAGTGGGGGGTGGGGGCATATCCTACACTCGACGGAATACTAAAATGAAACCGCTTTCTTGAGTGTACGGTACACCTTGCGGTTACGATTACGTAAGGCTATTCGGGTATCGTCCGCTCAGGATGTTTTTCTTGCAGTTGTATATTCTGTATCGATCCATGCTCTTACGAAGCTACTACTGCAATACTTTGGCGATGGCAGCCAAGCGTTCCGCAATTTTCTGGATCTGCTCCGAATCACATGGCCTACGTTGCAAGAGGGAATGACGCCAAGAGTTTAGATTTCATATTTGATGTGATGTAGTGTGGGTGAGAGGGAGCAGGAATGCATGGCATACACGACTTATCAACACACCTTCCCAAGCGGCACGTTGCAGCAAACTTGTCACAATTCTCCTCAACGAGGTTGTACTCTACTACCGAGCCCTGCTCCACCAGATACTGTGCGAGCTTGAGTGAGCAGTCGAGCGGCAACGCATCCTTGTAAACGAGCACAGCTCCTGCATCTGCGCCTTTAATAAATAAGCCTAACGGACGTCTTGCCAAACCATCAGGCATGATGTCGAGGACATGTGCATGACCGTGCTCACTTGTGCCTGCAAAAATGCCGTGATGCCAGTACCCCTTAGAGTCAGACCAAACGGCTATGTGGTCTCCAGGACTGGCTTGAGTGCATATACGGCATATACGGCTCGTACTCCATGGTGGTTGCATAGTGACTGGCAGCCAGTGCCTGCTTGGTCAAGCCAATGCCTCGCAAGAACATCTGAACGTCCAGTTCAAGCTTGTCGCCCATACAGCTAGGGACATTTGATTGTGGGACACCTTTTTATTTTGGGGATTTGACCAATTCAAGTTTTGACTGGTTGCTAAACATGGTATAGAGAGGAATTGTGATTCCTTGGTGCTTATGTCTCAAGCTTATATCTTATGCGCAGTGGTACAGTCAGAGACAGAATTTGTGGGACACCCTTACCGGTGACCCTTGAACCCAATTGATTGGGTAGGTCAGCTAAAGGTTTTGTATCAAGGTCCCAATCCTTCGTGTCCTTCATCCCGTATTTCAGCATTTAAGATGGCCCAGAGGATAACAATTGTAAGCTGCTAACTGACCCAGGTGGGTCGGTTGGTTGAGCGCCCAGCTGGGTTTTTAGGGGGGGGGCGAGGGAACACAGAATACATCCGGTAGCTCCACGTTATCAGAAGCAGAAGAAGGTTCAGCAGAGTTGATGTCCTGCGTGGATATCAGGGAACATGGTTTAAACTTTGTGGGGTGGGTAATACCATAATGGTAACACAAGTCCAACACAATCGTTTTGATACCATCAGAATATGTAGCGAAGTCTTCGTGGGAGATAGCACTTAGTTCGCACCGTAACTGTCTGACGGCATCGTCCGCCCTCTTCCTCTCTGACACGAGGAGCTTCTCCGCCCTCTTCCTCTCTGACACAAGGAGCTCTTCCGCCCTCTTCCTCTCTGACAAGAGGAGCTTATCACTAGACTGTGCCCGTTGTTCAGCAGACTGTTCCCGTTGTTCAGCATCATCTACCCTTTCCTTGAGCTGCTTGAAGGTCTTCCAATACACGTACCATCCGGCAGCTATGGCGAGTATGACAATCAGCGTGCGATGGGTCGGTTGCATCATCATCCCCCTATACTCAGTGGACGATTCAAATGAAACTTACATATAAAGTGTTGAAGATGTCTTAATACATACATGGTCATGATGGTGTACGCGAGTCATCAAATGAATCCCCCCACTCCGCGATCCCCCTATCGATATACGAGAGTGCTTGTCTAGCAGACCCATGCTTGACATGTGATCACCGGTTGCGATGCGAGCGATCGTCCCCCGTAAGTCGACATCGTTCCGCCGCCTGATGCGAGAGGTCGGTCGCCATGTGATGTGACTCGACTCAACTCGACAGTTTCCGCCGTGATGCGAGAGGTTCGGTCGCCATGTGATGTGACTCGACTCGACTCGACTCGACAGAGGTGCCGCGATGTGATGTGATGTGACTCGACTCTACTCGACTCGACAGAGGTGCCGCGATGTGACTCGCCTCGACTCGACAGAGGTGCCGCGATGTGACTCGCCTCGACTCGACAGTTTCCGCCGTGATGCGAGAGGTCGCTCTGTGATGTGACTCGACTCGACACAGTTTCCGCCGTTTGCTTGTGTCCTCCGATACCGCTTCTTCCAAGCTTGATGTGAACTGTGGGCTCCCCTCCGGTCGCCCACCCGCTCGGTTCCTCGCGGACCCTTTTGTGGGGGCTCCCCTCCGGTCGCCCCCAGTCGCTCCGCTGTGGGGAGGTGAAAGGGGCTCCGCCGCTTGTTATATGTTAATGTGAGACGGTTCATACAAGTGTTGTTTGTTATCTTTGCCTCGACTCGCCTCGACACAGTTTCCGCCGTGATGCGAGAGGTCGCCATGTGATGTGCCTCGACTCGACACGGTTCCGCCGTGATGCGAGAAGTCGCCGTGTGACTCGCCTCGACACAGTTTCCGCCACCTGATGCGAGAGGTCGGCCGCTCTGTGATGTGACTCGACTCGACACAGTTTCCGCCGTGTGATGCGAGAGGTCGCCATGTGACTCGACACGACATCAATGAAGTGAGGCCGGACAGCAGTGATATGTCGTACACGTCGGTGTGCGAAATGTCTAGGTGAATCAAGGAAGTGAGTCCGGAAAGCGGTGACATGTCTTCGCCCACTTCTGTGTCCTTCATGTTCAGATGAATGTTTGTGTGTGAAATGGTTCTGCAATCACGACTCTGAAGGCTACCGGACAGGAGGTTCAGATGAATGTTTGTGTGTGAAATGATTCTCTCTATTTGAAAGGCATTTTGAAGAGTCCGCATATGCAGACATCTGTTTTAGGAGGTTGTTTGTGTGTGAAATGATTCTCTCTATTTGAAAGGCATTTTGAAGAGTCCGCATATGCAGACATCTGTTTTAGTTTTGCCTCTCCGGAAGCTGGGGTTTTAGGGGGGGGGGCGAGGGAACACAGAATACATCCGGTCGACAAGAGATACTAAGCTCGATACATCGATCGGGACATACCGACAAGAGATCCTAAGCTCGATACATCGATCGGGACATTTGATCGAGTGGTAGTATTATTTCCGAGCTGGCCTAAATAGCGATGGCAGGTGAGTGCCGGTATTATCCCCGTGTCTATCTATCGCGTGGTCCGATAAAAAAAAAAAATTGAAAGGTTTTTCGGAACATTAAGAACACAACAACAATAACCTCCTCACATCCAGTTATATTGCATTCACAAGAAATGTTTGGAATCTCTGACATCTTCGCAATCATTGCGTCCCGACCCAATGTCATTTACGAGAAACCGACTTTCGTAATGTACGACAACCCGACTTTCGTCACCATTCCTGTGTTATCACGCAAAGCGATGTCCCATATCAAGAAGTAATCTGGATGAGAAGGTGTTTCTGTTTCAAGTATTAGTATTTGAAAAAGAAACAAAGGGGCCAAAATCAGCACCTCCACGTGGTGGCCCTGGATACCCAACCAAGCTGAAATAAATAAAACAAATAGACAATAAAAAACGTTGTCTATTTGTTTTATTTGTTATATTTTTGTTGTCGGTACCCAGAAGTGGCCAGGCGTACATCGAACGTGATGAATAAGACTATGTTCACGTTTGACGGCACGACAATCCACCTATTATCTGGTGCCACAATTGAGTACGAACAGAATGCTGCTCGATTGAAGACAAAAGGAACAGACACAAGTTGTTTGCGCTGAAAGCATTGGTTGTGTCCGAAGACCATCCAACCATCTACCACATAATGGAGAGGCTGTACATCACCCGACCTGGATTGGACATCAACATCGACTTCTTGGACGAAGATACACTGGATCTCTCTTACTATGATACAGTACTCCAGGAGGTCTTCTTCGAGAAGATTTGCATGTCTTGGCTGCGCGTCAGTAAGGCAGTTCGAGTGATCGCAGAGCGATACCGCGAACACCTCCAGAGGAAAAGGAATCACATGGTCAGTCACGTGCTCGTGCCTTTCATCGTGCGAAACCACGTGGCCACTTAAAAACCACGTCAACTAGACCCCATTCTCTGTATTTTTTCCATGAATACGGGGTCTCTGCTTGTCATGACCACCACTATGGCTGTACATGGACAGCTCGTGACCCGAAAGGGCAGCGGCGGCGGCGTGAAGTCCGTGCGCAGAAGACGAATTTTCAAGAGCTCCAGCATCCGGGAGACACACAGAACGAAAATATCATGTCTATAACATCAACTGTTGGCACCGCGCTCAAAAATTAAATCCTCGCTGGACTCTCTCAAGTCTCAAAAACGTAGGATGCGTACCTGAGCTCAACCTTCCCCATGCGCAGTGTCAAGTCATCCATTCGGGTAGTCAGTTTCGTGTCCATCTCGTCCATTCGGGTAGTCAGGAGCGTGCCCATCTCGTCCATTCTGGTAATCAGCTCGCCAAGCTTGACATTTATCTCCTCATTGGTCATTGCTGAGTTTGCTGAGAGCAAAGATGCCGCCATCTGCCCTACCTCTGAGACTGAATCAGCACTCCCTCCAGCAGTGGCTGAAGCAACCCTCCCCCGATCGTCTCTCTTGCTGATGGCTCCCTGGTAGTCGATGTGGAGGCGTGCAGAAGGGGGAATATAGCTTTGCAAAAAGCAGATCACGGAATGACAACGGAATATAGCTTTGCAAAAAGCAGATCACGGAATGACAACGGAATATAGCTTTGCAAAAAGCAGATCACTCTCACAGTAGTGTAAACTGCAAGCAATGCGCTTATACGATTATGATACAAGATCGGTTACAAGCTTTTAAGATGGACTAGACAATGAGGATGCGCTTGCCGCCGCGGTGTCTTTTGTATACGAGGACGAGGACATGTTTCCGCCGTTTGCATGTGCAGGAGGAGAAGCAGGATTGATGGATATGATCCGCCACCGCATCCGTGTATTAGTCATGAATGGACGGACTGACGGACTGTGTGGATGCGACAGTTTCCCGCCGTTTGCTTGTGTCCTCCGATACATTCGACAGTGTTCCGCATCTTGTGTCCTGTCCTCCGATACATTCGACCGTGTTCCGCATCTCCGATACATTCGACAGTTTCCGTTTGCTTGTGTCCTGTCCTCCGATCTCGCTTCTTCCAAGCTTGATGTGAACTGTGGGCTCCCCTCCAGTGGTCGCCCAACCTGAAAGGGGCTCCGCCGTTTGTTTATACAGCCCGCAATTATGCGGCGTTTACGGATATGTCACTAGCATAACGCCCGTTAACATGCGTACGCGTCTAGTTCCTTTTACTTTGCAGTTGAAAAAGCGCATGCACATCGATTCCGTTGACAAAATATCATAGATCACATGTTTAGCGACCCAAAGGATGTCATTTGTTTCAATAATGCAGTGGTCCATGAACGCTGTGTGCAATATGTCCGTCGGTACCCAAGCCTTATCCGAAACTTCACAATGTTTTCCGATAAAGTTTGAAAACAAGTTCTCGATACGCTCTTGCTCGTTCATCATTTGATGAAAGATTGGTTGTTGAATTTAAGTTACACCGGTCAATAATGTTACAGTATATTGAATCAATTACAATTCTCTATGTACAACTGTATGTTCATGTGCGTCAAAGAATTGAGTCCGGGCAGTTGTGATATAATGGGCGTTCCTGCCTCCCGGCCGATTTTGCCTGGTTTCCAAACATGGTATGGATCGGAATTGTGATTCCTTGGTGCTTATGTCTCAAGCTAGCGAGTCGTTCAGGAGGCTCTAAATCCTGCTCTAAATATCTTGCGTGTGTGTCCTCCGATACATTCGACAGTGTTCCGCATCTCCGATACATTCGACAGTGTTCCGCATCTTGCGTGTGTCCTCCTCCGATGGACTGACAAGTCAGATCCTAGGACACGTGTTTCCGCGAGTCCGCAGATGAATTCCCCTGCCCAACTCCGTGGGTCCCGCGATTCATCTTTCCCGATAATAAAACAACAAAAAGCACTATGCGTTCATTTTTACTCCAACAACAAATGTCCCTAGCTGTATGGCTGAGCGCACTGACAGTCCAACGTTAAAGCGGATAATGCTACTCAAGCCACACGATGAATCAGTAGACGCATTCGCTCTCATTGAGGGGGCGATGAACGCCATGGACATGAAGAGCATGCTCCCTTCTTTAGCGCACCCTGTGGAAATAGCTGAAGTGGACAAGGAGCTGAATCGAGGCGACCAGATCCTTGTGCGGACGGCGGGTAGAAAGGAGGTTTTCCACCATGGAGTATTCATCGGTCGCCTCCCTGGAGTGCTGGAGGACAAGAACCTTGTGGTCGACTTCTGGGGTCCACCGAAGGAAGGCAAGCATGGTGCCCGAATCCGGCTCCGGACTTTGACCGAATTTATAACCATGCCCCGCCAGCGTGCTGCACAGCTTGCTGTTATGCGCTGGAAGAGAGACACACAAGACCTTCGGGAATTTACGGCAACACTTGCATTGACACTTCACAAGGATCTGAAGGACTGCTCAGGTCTCTACCACTTACTGAACAGCAACTGCAGCCACTTCGCGACTTGGTGCCGCACACTCAGGTTGGAGGTTGATCATTTGACAAAGATAAGCATGATGACAGAGAGTTTACCCAACCCGAAGTTGCAAATATCCAAAGCATTGTTTTTGTAGCAATAAGCGGCCCATTTTAACCGTTGAATTTAAGCTCCTCCTGCTGAAGCACCCACAGGATGGCTGAGATCACATTCGGGTATGGAGACGAGGACGAGGACATGTTTCCGCGGTTTGCATGTGGAGTCTGATTGATGGATATGATCCGCCACCGCATCCGTGTATTAGTCATGAATGGACTGACGGACTGACACACGACATTCGACAGTGTTCCGCATCTTGCGTGTGTGTCCTCCGATACATTCGACAGTGTTCCGCATCTTGCGTGTGTCCTCCGATACATTCGACAGTTTTCCACCGTTTGCTTGTGTCCTCCGATACCGCTGACGATCTCGCTTCTTCCAAGCTTGATGTGAACTGTGGGCTCCCCTCCGGTCGCCCACCCGCTCGGTTCCTCGCGGACCCTTTGTGGGGGCTCCCCTCCGGTCGCCCCCAGTCGCTCCGCTGTGGGGAGGTGAAAGGGGCTCCGCCGCTTGTGAGACGGTTCTCATCCAAGTGTTGTTTGTTATCTTTGCCTCGACTCTACAGTTTCCGCCGTGATGTAATGCGAGAGGTCGGTCGCCATGTGATGTGATATGATGTGACTCTGTGACTCGACTCTACAGTTTCCGCCGTGATGTAATGCGAGAGGTCGGTCGCCATGTGATGTGATATGATGTGACTCTGTGACTCGACTCTACAGTTTCCGCCATGATGCGAGAGGTCACCATGTGATGTGACTCGACTCGACTCGACACAGTTTCCGCCGCCTGATGCGATAGGTCGGTCGCCATGTGATGTGATGTGATGTGATGTGATGTGACTCGACCAGGTTCCGCCGTCATGTGATGCGAGAGGTCGCTCTGGGAGATTGAGATGGGAGTGGGAGTGGGGGTTGGGGTCCTATCCTGAAGACACAGAGTCACAAGACACACCGTCTCTGTATTGACAATATCGGTTACAAAATCTGGTTGACTTGGTCAACTTTTCATAATCCTTAAAAAAAGTACAATGTAATCATCAACTGTCACAACATATGAGCTTCGATGCCGCACTTGATCACCATCTGCCTGCATTCGCAGCAGCTTTGGTAGCTCTGCATGGTCTAGCTTAGCTAATCTAGGGGACCCCCTTCACTGTAGGCTCATTCCTGTTGGTGACATGATCATCATCATTCCTGCTGGTCCTGATTGTGTGCCCGACGATTTGCCTTCCACAATTCTTGCATCGGCCTTCAAAGCAGTAATTCCTCATACCTCCACAATTCTCGCACTTCGCACTCGGCATTTCCCTGCATGGTGGGGAGGGAGACGCATTTTGTTTAGTTCCCTGCGCCTATCATGGAAACTTGCTAGCATCCATCCCAATGCATGCGACATCTTGAACTCAAATGGTCACCTGTTTGGCTTCTGGCGACAGACAGACAGACAGACAGCAAGCGTACGATTGATTGATTATCCTGTAATCTAGCGATTGATTGACTGCGCAAATCTCTTTCATTTCCATTATGCATCGAGTTTTATAAACGACGAAAGCCGGGTTTCGGGTTTAGGGAAGCCGCAGGTTCCGCCGTGTGGCACGTGGAGAAGCCGCAGGTTCCGCCGTCCTTGATGCGATGATGGAGGTCGCTCTGTTATGTGACTCGACAGAGGTTCCGCCGTGATGCGAGAGGTCGGTCGCCATGTGATGTGATGTGATGTGATGTGATGTGACAAATCAGTCAGGCAGTGCAGTGCAGTGCATCAGCAGCATTTGACTATCCTGTAAGCTATCGAACACTCGCGACAGTGCAGGAAGGCAGTGCAGCAGCAGCATCTAACAACTATCCTGTAAGCTAGATCCGACCAGCTCAACTCGAATCGCATCCTGTAAGCTATCGAACACTCGCGACAGTGAGGACAGAAGGCAGTTGCAGCAGCAGCAGCAGCAGCAGCAGCATCTAACAACTATCCTGTAAGCTAGATCCTACCATCTTTCAACTCGATATAGCATCCTGTCAGCTATCGAAACACTCGCGGACAAGTGCAGGGAAAAGGGCAGTGCAGCAGCAGCAGAAGGCAGCATCTACCAACTATCCTGAAGCTAGACCGACAGCTCTCAACTCGATATAGGCATACTATAAGCTATCGAACACTCGCGACAGTGCAGGAGCATGCACAGCAGCAGCGCAGCAGCAGCATCTACAACACCTGTAAGCATATCCTACAGCTCAACTCGATATAGCATCCTGTAAGCTATCGAACACTCGCGACAGTGCAGGAAGGCAGTGCATCAGCACAGAAGCCATCTAACAAACTATCCTGAGCTAGATCCTACCTCTCAACCGTATAGCATCATGTAGCTATCGAACACTCGCACAGTGCAAGAAGGCAGTGCATCAGCAGCACAGCAGTCTAACAACTATCCTGTAAGCAGATCCTACATCGCAACTCGATATAGCATCCTGTAAGCTATCGAACACTCGCGACAGTGCAGGAAGGCAGTGCATCAGGAGCATTTGACTATCCTGTAAGCTAGATCCGACCAGCTCAACTCGATATAGCATCCTGTAAGCTATCGAACACTCGCGACAGTGCAGGAAGGCAGTGCAGCAGCAGCAGCAGCATCTAACAACTATCCTGTAAGCTAGATCCTACCATCTCAACTCGATATAGCATCCTGTAAGCTATCGAACACTCGCGACAGTGCAGGAAGGCAGTGCAGCAGCAGCAGCAGCATCTAACAACTATCCTGTAAGCTAGATCCTACCATCTCAACTCGATATAGCATCCTGTAAGCTATCGAACACTCGCGACAGTGCAGGAAGGCAGTGCATCAGCAGCATTTGACTATCCTGTAAGCTAGATCCTACCATCTCAACTCGATATAGCATCCTGTAAGCTATCGAACACTCGCGACAGTGCAGGAAGGCAGTGCAGCAGCAGCATCTAACAACTATCCTGTAAGCTATATCCGACCAACTTCACCTTGTTGGTTGAACAAACGCGATTGATTGAGCTAGCAAAAGCACTTCCTGAGCAATTAGCGAACAGGCGATGCAACTCGTCGCGAAATCCTTGAAGCTTCCGAATTTCCAAGAATTGAGTGGTAACCAGGGAAAGATGTGTTGCTTCCTCGCTGCACCGAGCATATAAACCGGCCAAACCCTTATCATGTTTCAGCTGAAGATCGCGACGTTCGACATGTCTATCCTGTGACAGGTCACCTTTCACCGATGCGAGCGTTTGCGGTCAGCCAGCTCGACCAGCTGTAACCAGGTCAGATCCGACACGTGTTTCTGCGATATTCTCAAGCAGAGGTCTGCTTGAGACGACGCGACACGTGTCCGCCATGATGCGAGAGGTCGGTCGCCATGTGATGTGATGTGACTTGATGTGGTGTGACAGTGTTCCGATACATTCGATCTTGCGTGTGTCCTCCGATACATTCGACAGTGTTCCGCCGTTTGCTTGTGTCCTCCGATACATTCGACAGTGTTCCGCATCTCCGATACATTCGACAGTGTTCCGCATCTCCGATACATTCGACAGTGTTCCGCATCTTGTGTCCTCCGATACATGCGACAGTGTTCCGCATCTCCGATACATTCGACAGTTTTCCACCGTTTGCTTGTGTCCTCCGATACCGCTGACGATCTCGCTTCTTCCAAGCTTGATGTGAACTGTGGGCTCCCCTCCGGTCGCCCACCCGCTCGGTTCCTCGCGGACCCTTTGTGGGGGCTCCCCTCCGGTCGCCCCCAGTCGCTCCGCTGTGGGGAGGTGAAAGGGGCTCCGCCGCTTGTGAGACGGTTCTCATCCAAGTGTTGTTTGTTATCTTTGCCTCGACTCGACTCGACAGTTTCCGCCGTGATGCGAGAGGTCGCCATGTGATGTGATGTGACTCGCCTCGACTCGACAGTTTCCGCCATGATGCGAGAGGTCGCCCGCTCTGTGCCTCGACTCGCCTCGACACATTTTCCGCCGTCATGTAATGCGAGAGGTCGGTCGCCATGTGCCTCGACTCGACAGTTTCCGCCGTGATGCGATAGCACGACAGTTTCCGCCGTGATGCGAGATGTCGCTCTGTGACTCTGTGACTCGACACACGTGCCGCCGTGATGCGAGATGTCGCCATGTGACTCTGTGACTCGACTCGACACATATGCCGCCGTCCTTGATGAGCCGTTCCTCTAAAACGAGTGTAAACGTAGTGAGTGGCCTAAGCCCCCTCAACCAAATCCTGTGTAGTGCTGGCGTCGGTACAATCGATCGCCGGACATGATAAAAGACCCGACGATCCCCCGTAACTGCATAATTTCCTTTTGTTTTGTTCTCCTCTCTCTTCCTTCGAACACGACCGACCGACATCTTCCTCCTTTCCATGAGCAGCATCATTCATCGAGCCTCGAGTGAAGTGTGTGGCTCACGCCCGACAGCATCGATGGGGATTGCCAAAACCCCGATGTCTGATAACACACTCGAGGTTGGCTAACCTCTCGGATCGATGAGAGTGCTGTCAAGGTAGCCGCCACCGCTTGCGAAGACGAGCATTTCCTCTGTCAAAAGAGGAATCGTCAGACTCTCTCCTTCCAATCTGTGAAAGTCTCCTGGGCACTCTGTACGATCCTTGAGGGTTCCTTGAAGCCGTCTTTTGCTTCCATCCTTATTTTCTGAACAAATCTAGATAATCCATAAGCATCATTATCATCTAGCCTGGAGACAGATGGACGAGACAATGAGGATCCGTGGTGTCTTTTGTATACGAGGACGAGGACATGTTTCCGCCGTTTGCATGTGGAGTCTGATTGATGGACGATGACAGTGTTCATCCCTTTGCGTGTGTTCGTACGTACGTGCGTGCGTTTGCTTGCATTCATTCATTCATTCGATTCTTTACACCAACTTGTATCCTTTGAAAACCCCTCGCAAATTTTCGTTTCCGCGGCTTTTGACGCGGCTTTGCTCTAGACACCTGACGCTTAGGTGACGTTCCAGGTCCGTCTTGATCGTGCTGAGTTTCCCGTTGAAATATTCGCATGTCTTGAAGCGTTCTTTGGCCTCCTTCAGCAGAAATGCGCTGTCCGGGCTGGCCGCGACGTGCTCTTCGACGAACATAGCCACTGCGTCGTCGTTCGCGTTCAAGTACATCGCACCGGTCTTCTTTAACGAATCGGGCATATCGAACTTGTACTCGTATGCAAACGCGTGTAGAAGGGTGCGTAGGAACTCCATGCACATCGCTCCGTCGTCTGCCTTGAATGCCTCTACAAGCCCTGCGTCTCGTGGGAAGAGGAATTTGGCGGCGTCCGCCTCATCCTCGTCCACAAACCGACTGATGTAGTCGCCCAATGCTATTTCCATGACTTCGAATAAGTTGGTCTTCTTCCCGTTGGAGGCGGACGCGTTGGCTCCGGCGTGTATGTGAAAGAGCTCTTGTCCGCTGTCTCCGTACAGCTGTCTAGCAAATGTGTGGATGAGTTGGTATATATCTGGGTGCATCGTGTCCCAGTATTTCCGCACGCGGTCTGCTGATTCCGCGCACACTGCGCCATTGTAATCGAATCCCACGGACATGGAGACCATGTCCTCCGGATGCCCTTGACGGAAGACGGCGTTTTTGAGTTCCCACACGCCGTTGTTGAACCCTACGAGGTTTGGGTCGGCGTCGAGTTTCTTCATGAAGTCCGGGTCGTAAAAGTACTCTAGCATCTCTTTCAGGACGTTGTTCTTGAAGGTCGCGTCCTGGAGGCGCTCGGTGATGTTCGCTAGCCGTTCGGCGGTTTCGTTCTTTGTTCTCATACTTAGCAGGTTGCTCTGCATATCGTAAGCTCTCTCCTTGTGCAGAACGGTCATGAAGTGATCTCGAACAACGGTGGACAGCTCGTGCTTGACTTGGAACTTGGCGACCGTCTTCCATCGCCCGTCGAATACGTACCATAATAGCTTTCCGTTCGTGCTCCTCGCGGCGGCAGCGATGCGGTTTCCAAGTATTCGTTTCGCGATGCGCGCGATCTCGTTATGGCTCCCGTTGCACGCGCGGACGTCGTCCTCCTCCTCCTCAATGTGTAGTAACATTAATAACAACTTTCTGGCTGTGAAGATGATAATGATGTTCGTTAATTGGTTGCAACAGTTGTTTACACCACTTTCCGAGACGATGAGTGACGCGCAAGCCGCCGTGGTGTCTTTTGGAGACAGATGGACTAGACAATGAGGATGCGCTTGCCGCCGCGGTGGTGGTGTTTTTGAGACGAGGACATGTTTCCGCCGCGGTGTCTTTTGGAGACAGATGGACTAGACAATGAGGATGCGCTTGCCGCCGCGGTGGTGGTGTTTTTGAGACGAGGACATGTTTCCGCCGCGGTGTCTTTTGGAGACGAGGACGAGGACATGTTTCCGCCGTTTGCATGTGGAGTCTGATTGATGGATATGATCCGCCACCGCATCCGTGTATTAGTCATGAATGGACGGACTGACGGACAGTGTGCGACAGTTTTCCGCCGTTTGCTTGTGTCCTCCGATACCGTTGACGATATCGCTTCTTCCAAGCTTGATGTGAACTGTGGGCTCCCCTCCGGTCGCCCACCCGCTCGGTTCCTCGCGGACCCTTTTGTGGGGGCTCCCCTCCGGTCGCCCCCAGTCGCTCCGCTGTGGGGAGGTGAAAGGGGCTCCGCCGCTTGTTATATGTTAATGTGAGACGGTTCTCATCCAAGTGTTGTTTGTTATCTTTGCCTCGACTCGACTCGACTCGACAGTTTCCGCCGTCATGTAATGCGAGAGGTCGGTCACCATGTGATGTGATGTGATCCACTGGGGGAACGGGGGGAACGTTACATACTCATCAAAACAATGCCGAGACCTGTATGGATTATGGATGTACACTCGTTTTTATTAAAACAATAGTTTTTTCGTTGCTAATCTGTCAACGGTAGACTCGGTACCTCCAGTGGTTTTCCAAAGTTCCACCTTCAGTTAATTAAGTTAACTAAGTTATTCAATTTCCTGGATGCGTATATCTTGACTGAAGACGCGTCCACCGCGTTCCACAGCTGTCACATCATAGGACGAATTGTCAGTCCATATGTAGATACCGGCTACATTTACTAAGGATGACCCGTTGAACAATTTTACACATCATTCCATCCATTTTTCAAGTACGTCAACGAAGTGAGTCCTGCCAGAGGTGATATGTCGTCCACGTCGGTGTTCGAAATGTCCAGGTGCACCAATGAAGTGAGTCCTGCCAGTGGTGATATGTCTTCCACGTCGGTGCCCTTCATGTTCAGGTGAACCAACGAAGTGAGTCCTGCCAGCGGTGATATGTCTTCCACGTCGGTGTTCGAAATGTCCAGGTGCACCAATGAAGTGAGTCCTGCCAGTGGCGATATGTCGGTCACGTAGGTGTTCGATATGTCCAGGTGAACCAACTCAGTGAGGCCGGACAGCGGCGATATGTCGAGCACCTTGCTCCGGCGACAAGACGGAATGAAGCCGGACATCGGTACTCGGTCTTCAACCACACATGTGTACGACATGTTCAGATGAACCAACGAAGTGAGGCCGGACAGTAGTGATATAGAGGGTACACGTGTGCCCTCCATGTTCAGGTGAAGCAACGCAGTGAGTCCGGACACCGGTGAGATGTCTTCGAGCTTGTATTTGAGATGCGAAATGTCGAGGTGAATCAACGAATTGATACCGGACAGAGATGATAGGTATTCCACACGTGTGCCCTCCATGTTGATGTGAATCAACGAAGTGAGTCCTGCCAGCGGTGATAGGTCCTGTTCGCCCACCCGTGTGTACGCCATGTTCAGATGAACCAACTCTGTGAGTCCGGACAGCTGTGATATGTCTTCTAGTTTGTTTCCTAAATGCGAAATGTTGAGGTGAACCAACGCATTGAGCCCTGAAATCGCTGATAATGGGTGTTCGTCCACGTACGTGAGGTGCGAAATATCTAGGTGAATCAACGAAGTGAGACCTGACAGCGGTGATATGTCTTTGAGTTTTGCTTGTATTAGCGAAATGTCTAGGTGAATCAACGAAGTGAGTCCTTCCAGTGGTGATATGTCGGTCACAAGTGTGTGCGCCATGTTGAGGTGAATCAACGAAGTGAGTCCGTACAGAGCTTGTATGTTGTACAGAGGTGTGTGCGATATGTTCAGATGCGTCAACGAAGTGAGTCCGGACAGAGGTGATAATAGGTCTTCGTCCACGTAGGTGTGCGACATGTCCAGGTGCGTCAATGAAGTGAGTCCGTACAGTGGCGATATGTCGGTCACGTAGGTGTTCGATATGTCCAGGTGAACCAACGAAGTGAGGCCGGACAGCGGCGATATGTCTTGGATCTTGTCTTCGATAGCCGACATTGATTGGTAGGGTACGTATTCCCCACGATTGACACCTATTTTCAACTCTTTGAGCCTGCAAATGCGTGATACTGCGTATTCCAAACTGTTATAATGTCTTAGGTGGATCCTTGTGACACACCGGGGTGTGACGCATCTCCACTTTTCGCAGACGAGAGGCACTTGTTTGAGGTGTGATTCGTTCGAAATCGCATTGGCTATAATGATCTCCAATACATCTTCATTGATTTCGTCAAAGGAACTCATTCGTTTGTGAAGTGTGATGTGCTGTGCCTTGCTGTGCTGAAAAATGGTTGTTTACACTTCATTCGATGGCGATGATCCGCCACCGCATCCGTGTATTAGTCATGAATGGACGGTGTGGATGCGACAGTTTTCCGCCGTTTGCTTGTGTCCTCCGATACCGCTGACGATATCGCTTCTACCACTGACGATCTCGCTTATTCCAAGCTTGACAGTTTCCGCCGTGATGCGAGAGCACGACAGTTTCCGCCGTGATGCGAGAGGTCGGTCGCCATGTGATGCCTCGACTCGACTCGACAGTTTCCGCCGTGATGCGATAGCACGACAGTTTCCGCCGTGATGCGAGATGTCGCCATGTGACTCTGTGACTCTGTGCCTCGACTCGACAGTTTCCGCCGTGATGCGAGATGTCGCCATGTGACTCTGTGACTCTGTGCCTCGACTCGCCTCGACACAGTTTCCGCCGTCATGTAATGCGAGAGGTCGGTCGCCATGTGATGTGCCTCGACTCGACATATGCCGCCGTCCTTGATGAGAGATCATCATCATCATCATCATCATCAAGTGTCTGCTTGAGACAAGCTTGAGGGTGAGGCATGACAAATCTTACTTGACCTCTCTATAAAACTTCTAAACCATAATTTAATCTCACCGCATTTTTCTCGTCCTTATTCCGCTGCCTCCACTTCCTTGAGTTCTCCTCAAGCACCTCCCTGACCTCCTCACTGTACCTTGATACATTCGGGTCGAACTTCATGATCTCACGCATCGCCTTCATGACCATTCCCGCCTCTTCCTGTAATTTACCCCCCAGTATCATCTTCACTCTCTCTTCCATCTCGAAGTATCGCTTCTTTGACAACGTTGAAATCCCCTTGTCTCCATTTTGGTTTGTTGGCGTGACGAACTTCGTGACCTTCCTCGACGAGTTCATTGTGTGCGATCTTTTTTGTCTTTTTTGTTCAGTTGTTTGTGTTTACAATTGTAATAACGGTCATTAGCAGTTATGCTCCCTTAAACCTTCAAAATCGTAGAGAATCTTTTACAAACAAATAAATAAATAAATAACCCAACCAACATGGTCTCGGTGATCGTCTGAAGAATTCTTGGTCAGCCATTGGATATGATTCCGTCCACTCATCATCCTGTAAGACCTCCCTATATCCTTCCCCCCCGATCTCAAAACCCTAAATGGATGTCGAGCGGCACGTGTGTCAGCAGCGCCCCCCGCATCCTTACATGACACACGCCATTCGACCGTGTTCCGCCGTTTGCGTGAGAATGCGTGAGAGTGATGAGTGAGTGGTTGGTGGGCATCATCATCATCATGATCTCGACAGCAGCCTCCGCGACGCGTGTGTGAGGATGCGGCATGTGTCGTGATAAAGTGTGATAAAGTTATCCTATCTATCTATCTATCTATCTAATAATTGTTTGCCGATGGACTATGGCTTGTCTATACATGGACATCTCGTGGCCAGAAAGGGCAGCTGCGGCGGCGTGAGGTCCGTGCGCAGAAGACGAAGCTTCACGAGCTCCAGCATCCTTGGGGTATTGCGCCTCAAGACGTGCGCTCCTTCTCTTGCTCAGGAACGGCAAATATGGGGGGGTCGGTTGGCACGTCCTCGGTGCCGCAATCAAGGCTGTCGACGCTACCTGTCCACACGTACTGGAATACGATATCGGCCATCTCCCGAAAGACGGCATCTGAATCACCCGCGTCAAGTTGGTAGTACTCGTATCGACGGGGCTTGACTCGAGGGTCTCCGCTAAGGTACCGGAGCAGGGCAGTCTCAGCCTCCACACAAGCACGCGGATTAAGTACGTGGATTGCGAATATCATCTTTGAGTTCTTCGGGTACTGAGAAAGTCGCTGACCAAATGGATTCGACGTGCTGCCCACCTTGAAGACGATCTCATCCTTCTTGTGCTCAAACAAAAACTTGTGCTCAAACAACGCGTACACGACATTGGTTGTCATGTGCGCCATGATCTCTGTCGAGCTGCTCACATGCTGTATCCCAATGCTCGCGTTTACACCACTTCCACAAGACGATGAGTGGCGATGATCCGCCACCGTGTGTCATGAATGGACGGTGTGGATGCGACAGTTTTCCACAGTTTTGCGTGTGATTGACAGGTTTCTGCAGCTCAATTTCCCTACCCCACTCCGTGGGGCCCGCTATTCCCCTATCGATATACGAGATCTATTGTCTAGCAGACCTCTGCTTGACATGTGATCACCGTTTGCGATTACTTGTACCGGGTCTTCCTCATCCGTTAGTTCCCTTTTTTGGCAAAGTCTGCTTTATAAATCTTCATGTTTCATTTTAGTATTCCGTCGACTGTAGTATAAAACAACATGTCACTAACATGTCACAAGGTAACACTACCCCATCACAATGGGGTCCGGCTCCACCACCAGTCTTTCTACTATCAGTAGTATTCCTTCTGGTCTCCGTTTGAGTCGTAGTCCTCCTGTGAACAAGCGTCCATCTTCTTCCGAGCATGAGGTCTTTTACTTGCACGAAAAGGTTGACCTCTCCAAAGTTGACTCCCTCTTGGACTCCCATGGCATGGTGGATCTCAAGATCAATGACCGTGATAAGTGGAAACAAATCGCGAGCACGTGCATGGTCGCCCGTTCCTTGGGAGGCTACGTTCCGGTTCGTTATTATATGCACGATTCCCAGGATGGATATGGTCGCATGAAAAGTCGTGTTGATGCGACCGGCGTGTCCGCTGTTCCGTATGTGAGGATGGGGCGGGAGGCCCGTGCTGTGCTCGCTGGCGATTTGTACTGGGATGTGGACATGGTCAATTGTCAACCTAGTTTCTTGTCCCAAAAGTGCCAGCAATACAAGATAAAATCACCACTCTTGGATCGCTATGTCACCGATCGTGAAGCTTCTCTCACCGAGGTCATGGATGCATGTGGTGTCACTCGCGAAGACGCTAAGAATCTCTTCATCCGCCTCATTTTTTTGGGCAGCGTGGATGCGTGGACGACTGACTGTGGTCTAGAAGTTGATCGTAATCTTGTGCCTGTCTGGATCCACGCCCTCAAGAAAGAGCTCCGCGAGGTGGCAACCAATTTGATGGATTTGCCCATTTCAGAAGTTGAGATGATCGGCCAGATGGTTAAAAGGCGGTCCGCGTGTACTCCTGTCTCGTTTGGTTCTGAGCTCTCAAATTCCGGCGACCCTTTGGCCACTTTTATCGCCCTTTTCTTGCAGAGCATCGAACACGAATGTGTTTCAGCACTCGTGCACGAAGTGCATGGTCATCATTACAGTGTTGGCGGCATCATCTACGACGGCATCTTAGTGGACAAGTGTGGTTGCATGCCCATTCCTGATGATGACTTGCTTCTTCTCTTGGAAACTGGAGTGAGTCGACGCACCGGCTATACCATCAAACTCGCAGTCAAGCCTTTGTCACCCTCTCCGCATTGGACGACCCCCCCTCCCCTTGAAGATACCTCCAATAATGCAGAATATGAGGATTGGATGAACGGATCTGAGCTTCTCAGCTATGATGAAGTCAAATGCAATTGGGAAAAGTCGGCGTTCAAGATCATCAACCAGGTCGTGTACGTGCGCATCGATGGGCAAGGTATCCGCCATGTCACATCTGAGAAGACTCTGCAAGAGGCGTTTCGTCACTTGGGATATGTCGACATTACGTTGCGCGACTCTGGGAGCGTTTCGGTAAGCCGGACACAACCATTCATTCCGAGGTGGATCAAAGACACATCTATCCGCAAGTATGATGACATGAAGCTTATGCCGCCCCCTATCGAGGTTGGAGGCAATGTCTACAATATTTGGAACGGTTTCGAAGTCGAACGCGATGTGTCGTCACATGATGATTCAGTCATGGCCGACCATCCCTCGGTCGAGGTCTTCATCGATTTCCTTCACACGTTGTGTGGCAATAACAAGGAGTGCACGGATTACATCCTGAACTGGATCGCGCAAATCTTCCAACAACCTGCTCAGAAGACCGGGGTGGCAATCTTACTCAAGGGCGAGGAGGGCGTCGGCAAGAATCGTGCCACCGACCTTTTGAGGGCGATGGTGGGCGCCGACAAGTTCCTGCAAACTGCAACACCGGCAAACACGCTCTATGGTCGCTTCAATCGCCAACGTGAGGGGCGTTTCCTCATCGTCGTCAATGAGTCCAATGGACATGATAACTTTGCAGCCAACGATGTCATCAAGGACATGATCACATGTGATCAGTTTGAATGCGAGTCCAAAGGAGTCAATGCATACACCATGCAGTGTTTTTCTCGCTTCATCTTCACCACCAACAACGACAACTGCCTCCGAGTGAATCCTGATAACCGAAGGTATGTCATTATCGAGACATCGTCTGTGCTGAAGGGTAACACTGAGTACTTCAACCACCTTTCGGGGCTGATCGACGATGCAGAGTCCAGAGTCGCGTTTTACAAGTTCTTGATGGCAAGGGACATCAAGGGCGTCGAATGGATACGGTCTAGGCCTGCAACCACCTACATGTCGCAAATGGTCTCCATGAATCTTCCGTACGAGCACCAATTCATCTTGCACATGATCCAGGGTCTGAGCGTCGAGCATAACAACGTGGTCGACAGTATCATCGATTATTCTCCCTCTGTGAGCATCAAGGCGGAGACCTTGTTCGACCAGTTCAATGACTGGCTATCCACGATCCGTGCTTCTGATAAGCATGAAACCAACTTGATCAAGTTTGGTCTCAAGATGTCCAAGCTCGTGCGTGATGATACAAAGAACCTGGGCTTGAGGGGCATCTCCAAGAATCGCACAAACACTGGGGCTGTTTACTATTTCTGTATTAAGGACGTCCTCGATGCCATGCGTGAGAAGATGTGGTTTGATTGATGAATGCTTCTGTTTGTCGGTGCCCTCGATGACTTGCTTGTGCAATGCCATGTGCCTCATACACCAGTCCTCTCGTCAAGCACACGCCTTCTGCCTGCCAACGAAAGTCCGTTGTGGGTTCGTTTGGTCGCCACTCAACTCGTAATGAGAGCCCCTTTAATTGTTATAAGGTTCAGCAGCTGATATTACCGTAAACCATATAGGTAGTGATTAGATTACAAGTTATGTATAGTTATATATATATTGTATGTAAAATGAAGTAGATGTATGTCTGTATAATTCCATTATATAGGGAGGGTTCCAAGTACCCATCACCTGTCAACTCTACACATTGATTGTACCTCAGTCAGCTCCGGCAATCAATGTAATGTTTTCTACGACCTACGCCTTCTGTCTTCCAATGAAAGTCCGTTGTGGGTTCGTTTGGTCGCCACTCAACACGTAATGAGAGCCCCTTTAATTGTTATAAGGTTCAGCAGCTGATATTACCGTAAACCATATAGGTAGTGATTAGATTACAAGTTATGTATAGTTATATATATATTGTATGTAAAATGAAGTAGATGTATGTCTGTATAATTCCATTATATAGGGAGGGTTCCAAGTACCCATCACCTGTCAACTCTACACATTGATTGTACCTCAGTCAGCTCCGGCAATCAATGTAATGTTTTCTACGACCTACGCCTTCTGTCTTCCAATGAAAGTCCGTTGTGGGTTCGTTTGGTCGCCACTCAACACGTAATGAGAGCCCCTTTAATTGTTATAAGGTTCAGCAGCTGATATTACCGTAAACCATATAGGTAGTGATTAGATTACAAGTTATGTATAGTTATATATATATTGTATGTAAAATGAAGTAGATGTATGTCTGTATAATTCCATTATATAGGGAGGGTTCCAAGTACCCATCACCTGTCAACTCTACACATTGATTGTACCTCAGTCAGCTCCGGCAATCAATGTAATGTTTTCTACGACCTACGCCTTCTGTCTTCCAATGAAAGTCCGTTGTGGGTTCGTTTGGTCGCCACTCAACTCGTAATGAGAGCCCCTTTAATTGTTATAAGGTTCAGCAGCTGATATTACCGTAAACCATATAGGTAGTGATTAGATTACAAGTTATGTATAGTTATATATATATTGTATGTAAAATGAAGTAGATGTATGTCTGTATAATTCCATTATATAGGGAGGGTTCCAAGTACCCATCACCTGTCAACTCTACACATTGATTGTACCTCAGTCAGCTCCGGCAATCAATGTAATGTTTTCTACGACCTACGCCTTCTGTCTTCCAATGAAAGTCCGTTGTGGGTTCGTTTGGTCGCCACTCAACTCGTAATGAGAGCCCCTTTAATTGTTATAAGGTTCAGCAGCTGATATTACCGTAAACCATATAGGTAGTGATTAGATTACAAGTTATGTATAGTTATATATATATTGTATGTAAAATGAAGTAGATGTATGTCTGTATAATTCCATTATATAGGGAGGGTTCCAAGTACCCATCACCTGTCAACTCTACACATTGATTGTACCTCAGTCAGCTCCGGCAATCAATGTAATGTTTTCTACGACCTACGCCTTCTGTCTTCCAATGAAAGTCCGTTGTGGGTTCGTTTGGTCGCCACTCAACTCGTAATGAGAGCCCCTTTAATTGTTAATAAGGTTCAGCAGCTGATATTACCGTAAACCATATAGGTAGTGATTAGATGTACAAGTTATGTATAGTTATATATATATTGTAGTAAATGAAGTAGATGTATGTCTGTATAATTCCATATATAGGGAGGGTTCCAAGTACCCTCACCTGTCAACTCTACACATTGATTGTACTCAGTCAGCTCCGGCAATCAATGTAATGTTTCTACGACCTTACGCGGGGAGAATAGGAAAGAAAAGGAACAGAGGAATGGGAAAAATAAAGGAGAGAAAGAGAGGACGGGCGGAGAAGAGAGCAAGGGAAAGAGAGGACAGGAGGGCGAGGAAAGGGGAGAGGGACGAAGAGAAAAGGGAAGAGATAAGAAAGGGGAAAGGAGAAAAGGGAAGGAAAAGAAATGAACTAGAGGCAAGAAAAAGAGGGATGAGAAGAAGGAAGAGAAAGGGGGAGGAAGAGAAAGGAGAGAGGGAAACGAAAGAGAGGGAAAGGGGAAGAAAGGGGGAAATTGAAAGTAGTAGAAAAAAAAAGATAAAAAGCGGAGAGAGCAAGACGCGAGACGGGAAAAAAGGGGAGAGTGGCCGTTGAGGGAGAGAGAAGAAGGAAGGGACAGAGACGAGTGGAAAGGTTCAGCAGCTGATATATACCTTAAAACCATATAGTGAGTGATTAGATTACAAGTTATTATGTATAGTTTATATGAGATATTGGTAGTGTAAAAATGAAGTAGATGTATGTCTGTATAATTCCATTATATAGGGAGGGTTCCAAGTACCCATCACCTGTCAACTCTACACATTGATTGTACCTCAGTCAGCTCCGGCAATCAATGTAATGTTTTCTACGACCTACGCCTTCTGTCTTCCAATGAAAGTCCGTTGTGGGTTCGTTTGGTCGCCACTCAACTCGTAATGAGAGCCCCTTTAATTGTTATAAGGTTCAGCAGCTGATATTACCGTAAACCATATAGGTAGTGATTAGATTACAAGTTATGTATAGTTATATATATATTGTATGTAAAATGAAGTAGATGTATGTCTGTATAATTCCATTATATAGGGAGGGTTCCAAGTACCCATCACCTGTCAACTCTACACATTGATTGTACCTCAGTCAGCTCCGGCAATCAATGTAATGTTTTCTACGACCTACGCCTTCTGTCTTCCAATGAAAGTCCGTTGTGGGTTCGTTTGGTCGCCACTCAACTCGTAATGAGAGCCCCTTTAATTGTTATAAGGTTCAGCAGCTGATATTACCGTAAACCATATAGGTAGTGATTAGATTACAAGTTATGTATAGTTATATATATATTGTATGTAAAATGAAGTAGATGTATGTCTGTATAATTCCATTATATAGGGAGGGTTCCAAGTACCCATCACTGTCAACTCTACACATTGATTGTACCTCAGTCAGCTCCGGCAATCAATGTATTTTTTCTCTCCTCTCAGAAAGACAGACCCGACCCACACACACTCAGGTGCATGATGATGGAACACCCACACACACTCACAAAATAGACCGCCCCCCCCCGTCCATAATGTCATTCGCTCACACACATACCATGGCGTCTGTCGCATCCCCCCGTCCGTACATTCATGACACACGTAATCTGTCCGTATTTTGCGTTTCTTACACTCTTTTGTTTGAGTCCGCACGCACACGAAACCCTTGTCGTCGTCGTAAATCCTCATGATACGCGCGTCCCAACCAACTCTCTATCCAATGCGTAATGTTTTCGCGCGCATCGAATCTTCCCACGAGTCCTCAACTGAATCCGCCCACTATTCTCCGTGTGTCCCGCGATTCATCTTTCATACTCCCGACATAGTTGTCAAGCAGAAGTCTGCTTGAGACGACACGTGTCCCCATGCGCCTCGAAAAATACGAACCCTGTCCACGCCACACCCAGGCCAAGCCACACACACCCCAGCCATGTCAATCTTAACCAAGTTCCGAAGTTCCGAAGTTCTCCAATTCTTCTCTCACGAACTCAGTGTGTTAGGGAGCATCCAGCGAACTCCGAAAGCTGATTCCGAGGGTGAGTTCAATAGTAGCAGTCATCGAGATCTATTCATGGTTACTTTCATTGCTGCTATTATTTGCTAGCTCTATGTCTCCACCTGCGAAAGCATTATCCAGTCATGGTTACTTTCATGGCTGCTAGTATTTGCGAAGTTCGAGTTTGGATTGCGCTGGCTTGCTATCTCTATGTCTCCACCTGCGAAAGCCATTCATGGTTACTTTCATGGATGCTAGTATTTGCGAAGTTCGCGTTCGGATTGCGCTGGCTTGCTAGCTCTATGTCTCCACCTTCGAAAGCATTATCCAGTAATTGATTGCGAAGATTGTGCTGGCTGCGAAAGCATGAGCTGACCAACCATCCACCCATGTTCGCAGGCACTTAAGATGGCTATGATGAAGAAGGGGGCTATCAAGATTCAGCTCCGAACTTCCATGTGTATGCATTCCGAGTATGCAGGAAGTGTTCCGTACATCAAGAATGGCATCTTTTGCATCATCGACGAGGAGGATGTTGGCGAGGATGTTGTCGACCGGGAAGGGGTTCGACTGCGAGATTTGAAGCACTCTTCGTCTCCTGATTTTAGTGTCATAATCATGAAGATGTTTGGTATGCCTATCCCTATGCTTGTGAATTGCAGGGATTGCCCTGCGAATGCAGTTGTGACAGTCGATCACTCGACTACATTCGAATCATGTGACTGTGGTGTATGCCCACTTAGCATGGGGGCGGGTGGGTCTGGACGTTAGTTGATGAGGTGGGGGGAGATGGAGAGATCTATGTATTTGAGATTGTCTATTGTAACCAGTTGAATCCGCCCACTATTCTCCCTGTCCCACTCCTTGTCCCGCTCCTTGTCCATGTGACACTCCAGTTAGTGTCTTTTTGAATTTGTATGAGTCGTGAATTCTGATGATTGTTTCTTAAGTAGATATATTCAGACAGTGAGTCAGCAGCTCGATCCCTTTGCACCGCTCCGCGGTGTCCGCGCTCCTCCCTACAGAAAATCACTAGGGTTGTCAAGCAGAAGTATGCTTGATACACCGCTTTCTTTTGAGTACCAGTCGTGTTCATAAAGTATTTGTGCAGGTTGACATCAACACAACTTACATGGATACTACCGGATTTCACAAGCAAACACTCGAGTTTGAAGGCAATGTGACCCCCAACGCGATAATTATTTTTTTATATTTGAATTATTACACAGAATAATCATGTCTTCACAAACTTCCACCGGGCCATTTTACTACGTTTTTGAATGCCAAAGCACCGGGTACAGAACTCGGGACTTTTCAAAAGTCATCCTTAATGAAAAAGGCCGGGAATTGGGTGCTAGGCAAAAGATTCACATTTTTCAAGTTTCGTGTAAGTCGAAGAAAGAAGTCTTCGTCTCAGAAGTCATTCGGGACAGGAATTCCCGTGCTTCCCCCTTAATAAAACCAAAAGGGGTGTCCAAGCAGAATTCTGCTTGATACCAGCATCTGAATTCCACTGCTCCGCTACGCGGTGCCCGCGACCCCCCTTCAGAATTCCCATAGTGTTGTCAAGCAGAAGCCTGCTTGAGACCATACTGTTTCTTTAGAGGACCGGGCCACATTGAATGCGGTTAAGTGATCATCCCAATACTGAGAATCTATGCAAAAGTTGGCTGTCCGCAAAAACATTTCTTGGGGTTGAATTTGTACGAGCAGATATCGCCAACAATCACCGTCTTCCCCATATCTTCAGGGAACTCCCTTTTATAAGTCATCCTACTCAGCTTCTTGATTGCAGATTTCATCCTAACAGGATCTGATGCATGCTTCCTGTATATTTCGAGTGAAATCTGGGCGTCAATCACAGGAGAATGTGCCGCATCTTGAATCGTCGTACCAAGAAGACCATACGCCATCTTTCGTAGTGAAAAAAAGTTGTAATTCTTGTAACGATCGTTCCATGCCTTGAGCATGTCAGACAAATCGACAATGGATGCAAAGTGAATCCCTTCTTCCAGCTTCATCCATTTGACATCTCCCTGTGGTCTGCATCCAACTATGATGCTTGTGCGAGGGCACAGAATCTGAATGACTGATTCCCGGACCTCCTCGAAAGTCTTTCCAGCAAGAATCTGCTCTCGCGTAACACCTGTCAGGGAGGTCATCGGATCGTAAATGTCATTCACACAAATGACCTCGTTGAGCAGAAGCGTCCCGTCATCGTCAACAACCGCTACTTGGCATGGAGAGCGATCGTTGTGACCTCTCCCGGTGGCACATGCTTCAACATCAATGGAAATGTACCTTGAGTGTGCCATCTGTAATCTGTAATGTCAGTTTCAGGTATCCATTTTGTTTACACTCGTTTTTCTACAGCCGCCTCCGCCAGCCTTAGTGCGGTGTGTCGTGTGGAGACAGATGTGAGTCTGCGCAATCCACCGTGTCATGTGTGTGCGGTCTGTTGTCTGTCTGATGGGTGGCGTGTGTGAGAATGAATGGACGAACGTGGGGTCTGCGAAAGCCGCCGTGGCGTATGGACAACACCACTACCCCCTTTAATCAATCCCATCTGTTCACGTTGCGGGACAGCAGCTGAATTCCACTCCCCACTCCGTGGGGCCCGCGACCCCCCTTCACAATCCCAATAGAGTTGTCGAGCAGAAGCCTGCTTGAGACGACACGTGGTCTTCAGACCCCCTTTAGTATGTGTGGGAGTGAGTCAGCAGCTCAATTCCATTGCCCCACTCCGTGGGGCCCGCGGTTTCCCCTTCACAATACCTATAGAGTTGTCAAGCAGGGTCCCCTCTGTGATGCAATGTGGTTGATGCGTTCATCGTGTGTACAGGAATGTCCGTATATATTTAAATTAAACATGCAAATTCAGCTGCCCGTCGTCGTATTACAAACAAGTGTCCCAAGCGACGAAGTAATCAACGTGGCATTTACAGAGTGGTCTACACGTGCATCCCCAATCCTCGCCAATATGGATGTTTCAGATCGCGAGTCAGTCTGCAAACTTGTCACTGCTACATTGAAAATGATGTTGGCAAACACAGTCACACCCATATGCGGTGTTTCAGAAATCCGAGCATCACTACATACACCTGTTGTGAAAATCAAAATCATTGTCCAACTCTCTCAGAATGCAGCCAATACAACTACTTGTAGCATGAACAAAGGGTGCTTTATTGAGGCCTCTGCCTGATGTAAGGAATATATACCTCTGAAAAGACTCTCCATCTTGGGAACAACAATTATTTCAACAAAAAATAAGAATCATCAATCAATCAATCCCTATTCTAAACGTGTTCACATGAACACCTCTGAAAAGACTCTCCATCTTGGGAACAACAATTATTTCAACAAAAAATAAGAATCATCAATCAATCAATAAATCAATCCCTATTCTAAACGTGTTCACATGAACACCTCTGAAAAGACTCTCCATCTTGGGAACAACAATTATTTCAACAAAAAATAAGAATCATCAATCAATCAATCCCTATTCTAAACGTGTTCACATGAACACCTCTGAAAAGACTCTCCATCTTGGGAACAACAATTATTTCAACAAAAAAATAAGAATCATCAATCAATCAATAAATCAATCCCTATTCTAAACGTGTTCACATGAACACCTCTGAAAAGACTCTCCATCTTGGGAACAACAATTATTTCAACAAAAAAATAAGAATCATCAATCAATCAATAAATCAATCCCTATTCTAAACGTGTTCACATGAACACCTCTGAAAAGACTCTCCATCTTGGGAACAACAATTATTTCAACAAAAAATAAGAATCATCAATCAATCAATAAATCAATCCCTATTCTAAACGTGTTCACATGAACACCTCTGAAAAGACTTTCCATCTTGGGAACAACAATTATTTAAACAAAAAATAAGAATCATCCATCAATCAATCCCTATTCTAAACGTGTTCACATGAACACCGCTGAAAAGACTCTCCATCTTGGGAACAACAATTATTTCAACAAAAAATAAATACTGAAAAATTCTTCCGGAGAATGTCTCACATGCCCACCCCCCCTCCGTTTACACTCGTTTTTCGAAAGCCGCCGTGCGTGTGTGAAGATGACTGAATGGACTGACGGGGGGCTTCTAAAGCCGCCTTGGTGTGTGTGAGAATGAATGGACGAACGTGGGGGCTGCGCAAGCCGCCTTGATGTGTGTGAGAATGAATGGACGAACGTGGGGGCTGCGAAAGCCGCCGTGGTGTGTGGACAACACCACTGACCCCTTTAATCAATCCCATCTGTTCACGTTGCGAGTCAGCAGCTGAATTCCACTGCCCCACTCCGTGGGGCCCGCGATCCCCCTTCACAATCCCAATATAGTTGTCGAGCAGAAGCCTGCTTGAGACCTACTTTTGTTTTCAAACACGGTCATTGGTACCCTTCCTCATCCGGTAGGAACATAGTTGAGTGCCGTTGAATTTAAGCTACCCGTATATCCTCGAACCTATGAATTTCTTACTAAACATCCGGGGGCCCGGGGGACATGTAGTAAGAAAGACAACGAATTCTCCATAGGGGTATCACAGGGGTCAACTCCCCAGGGGATGCTGTCCTTTACGAACAGGGATTTTCTGTTCGAACAGCCTTCAGGAAGATGCCAAGCTGCCCCCACAATGTCTCTGTCGCAGGTGAATTGACAGTTCTTGCAGGTGTATGTCTCTCCACACTTGTTCAAGAAACCGCACATAGGGCATGTCTGACTTGTGTAATGCTCAAGCACATGCAAGAACACTGTCCCGTACTCTTCACACTTCTCCTTCAGCCGATTGAACAGCACAGAGTGGCTCAAAGTCAGCATCTGACGGGCAACCTTGGTTGTCAGCTCCCGTTCAGCACTGATTGTCATCTTCGCCGTCTCCAATTGAGGTACCAACAACACATCGTAGCGAGCGGCCAAGAAATTTGTTGTCTGGTCCCTAAATTCTTTCTTGAGGTAAAAAATTGTCTTCCGAATGCGAATCATCAGCTTCTTTATCTTCATCCTCTCTTTTGATCGTAAGGTTTTCTCAGTATCCAACCTTGACTGCAGCTTGTCATGAACCAGCAGGAGTTTGACAAGGTCGGATGCCTGTCCCTGACCAAGCATGAAGGATTCCTCATTCTCAGGTGAGTACGTGACCATTGTCTTTCGGACGCCTGGGTCGATGGAGGCAGTTGCAACCTTGTCTGGATTGACAGGCTTCCGCTCTGCCCTTCTGTCCCTAGCAGCGACAGACAATACGAGGAAATATTCGCCGAAGCGGGATTTTTGGACCTTCGGATCGTGGGTCGGGTTTTCCTCAGGCATCAACTTATGGAGTTGTTTGCTACCGAAGTAGCGCATGTTGCCCAATATGTCTTTGAAGATGAAGAGTTTGTCGCCATCCTTGGAAACGTTCTTCTGATCCATCTCAATGACCCAACCCCTCTCAAGCTCTGTCTTCTTCCGTCTGAACGGAGCTGAAAACTGCTTGATGTTACCTGCTTTCAGATTCGAAAAGCAAGCCTTGATGTTTGCCAATGCAGACTTGATTGCGCTTTGGCGTACGCTTTTGGGGCATTGAAGCAACCATTGGCGATTCTTGAAGTACGGGTTTGGCATCTTCCCCTTCCCCCTCACCTTGTTCGTCACATACCTGTCTCGAATTCGGAAGACAGACTTGTGAGTGCTCCCGACACCCAACCGTGCTGCCACCGCCTTGTTGTACATGAACCGGCTGCACCCCGCAAACTCTGCCAGCATCGATTTCTGAGCCTTGGTTGGGTTCAGCTTCAGCTTTAATGTCCTCAACTTGGGTTTGGCATTTGACTTTGTAGCGTCTTCGACCGTTCCATCGGCAACAATATACTTGAACGATGGACATGAGGTCTTTTCCAAGCTCGTCTTCAGGGGCTCTGTCTTGGTGATCGAGAACGATGATCGAGCAGGAGTGCTGCGAGCAAATCCATTCAATGAGCTCGAAACCAAACCTTGCGAGCCTGTCTTTGGAAGCCACAACAATTGACGATACAAGTCCTGCCGTGACGAGTCCCAATACTCGTAAAAGTCCTGGGCGCTTGAAGTTGAGCCCTGATCCGACGTCCTTGACTTCAATGACTTGCTCGCATCCGGAATGTTTGTCAGAAATATGGGTTTGCAAGAACAATTGCTGTCTGAGCAGGTCGGGTTGTTGTTCGTGTGAGGACACACGTGCGTAGAGAATGACTTGACGACTGCTGGGTTGTTTTTCCTGCTCAATGAGGTAGCCTTGGATGCTGCTTGGGTCAAAGAGACGTTGGTTGCCTGGAGTCCGGATCGTTCTGATCGTGCCATTATCCGCCCATCGACGGAGGACGGTCCTGGAGACACCAAGGGCATCGGAGGCCTTGCCAATTTTACAGAAGCTTTGGTTGCCATACATGGCATTCTGATATTTAGTACATGCAAATTCCTTATACACTGTTAGATTTACTTATTTTCGGAAAGCAAACGAGTCAACTGTTGCAACCCTTTACTTAATGTAATAGGGTACTACTTCCCTACCGTTTGTTAAGATGGGTCTTTTTGAATTTGTATACGGAACCGCCAAGCCGCCGCTGGGTTCTTGCTTGGTTGATGGTGCCACATGGGATCAGAGAGTGAGTCAGCAGCTCAATTCCACTGTCCCGCTCTGAGGGACCCGCGATCCCCCCTTCAGAATTCCCCATAGTGTGTTAAGCAGAAGCCTGCTCGAGACCATGCGAGGGTTCTTTGGAGATCCGGACCATAGTGGATGAGGTTGCGAAAACCGCGACACAATGCGCGGCTTCAATCAATCGAATACAAGTGGTCCGAGTGAGACTCGAAAAACGAGTGTAAACCACGCAAAGTCTGTACATATTACGCATTACAAACTCGAATCTCTCTCTGTCGAACTGCGACTCATTCGATGCGCCGAACGAAAAACCAGAATTCGCCCCCGTACAGACAGTTTTAGGATAAATCAGAATTAGATTTTGTTAGATGTACATCGGATTTGTGTTAGATACGCGTCGGTATCACACCGTGCTCGACACCCGACGTGGTGAGATGACCTTTTAAAAATTTGGGTCTAAACACACGGGGTGATAACGTGGGCCGATAATTTTTCCAGATAGAATACGGGGTGATAAATACGAGAACGGGGTGATAAACTGGGTCAAGATAGCTAGATAGGTATTATGACATTAATCCAACTACAAACCAAAAAATATTGTATCTAGGGATAAAAATAGAATTACATTAATCCGCGGATTAATGTAATTCTATTTTTATCCCTAGATACAATATTTTTTGGTTTGTAGTTGGATTAATGTCATAATACCTATCTAGCTATCTTGACCCAGTTTATCACCCCGTTCTCGTATTTATCACCCCGTATTCTATCTGGAAAAATTATCGGCCCACGTTATCACCCCGTGTGTCTCACCTCCCCAAATAGTAGGGTGCCCTGGCGGGTCCCCTGGAGGTCGGCCCAGGGGACCCGCCAGGGCACACGCCCTCGGGGGTGGGGTATGGTCACGATGTCTAATGGGTTTGTAGTTCAGTTGTCTATGATTGTTACATTTGTTGTTGAATGTTGAAAAATATTACAAAGATACATTTGCTAATTGCAATTGCCAACTACTTGATCGTTTGGCAGGTGTAACGTATATTGTCATGTTATGTTTTACGTCTAGGCTTGGCATCCAATGGTATGCATTTACTTGTAGAACTTGTAGAACTGTGCGAGCGCCGCCATGTACATTTCATTTATTGTAGCTGGTGTGTGAATGCAGTTGAGGCGGATGCCTTCTTTCTTGGGCTGTTTCTGATGGATGTGGAACATGGTTTCCGTGTGTCTACAATGAGAGCTTGTTAGTCAGCTGTTGTGTTGGACATGCTCCAGGTCCCTAGATTGAGTCCACAGGGCAGGAGGGAAACGACAAATTACAAGTTCTAAGAGCAAGTCGCAAGCGACACGGAAAATCGCTTTAGCAGTCACCGGCAGGGAGTTTCGGAAGTAGTGGAGAAAGTAGCTACTCGTAGCCGAATAGAGCTACAAACATTGAACAACTTTTGCGAAGGATTTTGACCGCTGCGATGCTGATAACTCTAGTCATGGGCACTCCATCTATGAGCAAAAATTGTGGGTGCGGAGGTGGTCGGAATCGTTCAAACGCCTGAACATCTGTCGGACAGACGGATAGATGGATAGATGGGTAGATGGAGAGACGGACAGACGGCGGAGAGAGACACGGGGGGAACTTGGGGCTTCAGCCCCGGGACCCCTGGGGGGTCCAGAGGAGGCTAAAGCGAAAAAGAGAGGCTCCCAAAACGAATTCCCTGAATTCCCTATGGACCGTTTTTAGTCGCTTTCTCGGTTGTTTTAATAATAATTGAAGTATTCCATAGTTCATGCAGGTTCCTGCATGACAGACGCACCGTCGTAGGGACTGTTGCATCTTAAGACACACGGGGAGGGTCCAGTGGGTTGGTTGTGTCGCAGGAAGCAGGCTGTGGGTTGGTTATGGGTCGACTGGCCTTTTGAGGTGCCTTCTGCCATCTCCATTTCACGCCATTAGTTCATACAGCATACTGATTTGAACTGATTATGAAACTGCCCAAGACAGCGAGCAGCCTCCTTGCCTTAAAGACTGGAGCAATGTAACAAAGTTCAAGTTCAAGTTCTATAATTTACAATTCTTCGGACAACAGAAGGAGCTCTGTTTTATACGCGTCGCTATTGAGCGACTTGGTGCACCCCCAGTGCGACACGCTGCCCCCCCAAACCCCACGAGCTGCAAAGCGCGGATAGCGGGGGGGCGGGGGGAATGGGGGAGCATTTCTGACTAGTTTTGCCGTACCCAAGCATCGCCATGCCGCGAAATGTTGTTGAACAAAAAAACCCAGTAAGGAGTATGAAATAGACAAAAACGACAAGGGCGCAGTCAGTCAAATACAAGTCCAAAGTAACCAAGCAACTTGGTAAAAAAACCAAGCAAACATTTTTGTTCTCCCTTTGCTAGCCCTAAACTCAAAAGATTATACGTGATTGGAGGAACAATGGTGGTTGGCCCTAGTGCAAGCAAACGGGCTGGCCCCCTCAGCCTCACGCCTCGTAATAAGGCGTACTAATTATTTATTGGAGAAACCATGATTGTGCGTCTTCAATCTCTCTAGTCTGTATTGTATGCTGATAACCCTGGTTTCCGTGGGTATCAGCTCTTTCAGGCGCTTGCCTTGGGATCAACCTCTCAGTCGGATTCCTCGCGCCTTGACCCCACCTTACATGCACAGTTCATCTCATGCCGAGATGCATCCCAAGCATCAATCTGAAATTGCATGCCTGGATCAAGCAAGCGCGTGCATAATATCGCAATCGGGTGCTGTCCCCCCCCCCCCCACACACACACAACCCACTACCACCCCCACCTGACCACCACCCACCCCACTAGCCCGCCCATCACCCACCGCGTGTTTCAACCACGTGGGTGCTGAAAATCGACGGCTCAGAGGTCTCACCTCCCCAACTAGTAGGGTGCCCTGGCGGGTCCCCTGGAGGTCGGCCCAGGGGACCCGCCAGGGCACACGCCCTCGGGGGTGGGGTATGGTCACGATGTCTAATGGGTTTGTAGTTCAGTTGTCTATGATTGTTACATTTGTTGTTGAATGTTGAAAAAATATTACAAAGATACATTTGCTAATTGCAATTGCCAACTACTTGATCGTTTGGCAGGTGTAACGTATATTGTCATGTTATGTTTTACGTCTAGGCTTGGCATCCAATGGTATGCATTTACTTGTAGAACTTGTAGAACTGTGCGAGCGCCGCCATGTACATTTCATTTATTGTAGCTGGTGTGTGAATGCAGTTGAGGCGGATGCCTTCTTTCTTGGGCTGTTTCTGATGGATGTGGAACATGGTTTCCGTGTGTCTACAATGAGAGCTTGTTAGTCAGCTGTTGTGTTGGACATGCTCCAGGTCCCTAGATTGAGTCCACAGGGCAGGAGGGAAACGACAAATTACAAGTTCTAAGAGCAAGTCGCAAGCGACACGGAAAATCGCTTTAGCAGTCACCGGCAGGGAGTTTCGGAAGTAGTGGAGAAAGTAGCTACTCGTAGCCGAATAGAGCTACAAACATTGAACAACTTTTGCGAAGGATTTTGACCGCTGCGATGCTGATAACTCTAGTCATGGGCACTCCATCTATGAGCAAAAATTGTGGGTGCGGAGGTGGTCGGAATCGTTCAAACGCCTGAACATCTGTCGGACAGACGGATAGATGGATAGATGGGTAGATGGAGAGACGGACAGACGGCGGAGAGAGACACGGGGGGAACTTGGGGCTTCAGCCCCGGGACCCCTGGGGGGTCCAGAGGAGGCTAAAGCGAAAAAGAGAGGCTCCCAAAACGAATTCCCTGAATTCCCTATGGACCGTTTTTAGTCGCTTTCTCGGTTGTTTTAATAATAATTGAAGTATTCCATAGTTCATGCAGGGTCCTGCATGACAGACGCACCGTCGTAGGGACTGTTGCATCTTAAGACACATGGGGAGGGTCCAGTGGGTTGGTTGTGTCGCAGGAAGCAGGCTGTGGGTTGGTTATGGGTCGACTGGCCTTTTGAGGTGCCTTCTGCCATCTCCATTTCACGCCATTAGTTCATACAGCATACTGATTTGAACTGATTATGAAACTGCCGAAGACAGCGAGCAGCCTCCTTGCCTTAAAGACTGGAGCAATGTAACAAAGTTCAAGTTCAAGTTCTATAATTTACAATTCTTCGGACAACAGAAGGAGCTCTGTTTTATACGCGTCGCTATTGAGCGACTTGGTGCACCCCCAGTGCGACACGCTGCCCCCCCAAACCCCACGAGCTGCAAAGCGCGGATAGCGGGGGGGCGGGGGGAATGGGGGAGCATTTCTGACTAGTTTTGCCGTACCCAAGCATCGCCATGCCGCGAAATGTTGTTGAACAAAAAAACCCAGTAAGGAGTATGAAATAGACAAAAACGACAAGGGCGCAGTCAGTCAAATACAAGTCCAAAGTAACCAGCAACTTGGTAAAAAAACCAAGCAAACATTTTTGTTCTCCCTTTGCTAGCCCTAAACTCAAAAGATTATACGTGATTGGAGGAACAATGGTGGTTGGCCCTAGTGCAAGCAAACGGGCTGGCCCCCTCAGCCTCACGCCTCGTAATAAGGCGTACTAATTATTTATTGGAGAAACCATGATTGTGCGTCTTCAATCTCTCTAGTCTGTATTGTATGCTGATAACCCTGGTTTCCGTGGGTATCAGCTCTTTCAGGCGCTTGCCTTGGGATCAACCTCTCAGTCGGATTCCTCGCGCCTTGACCCCACCTTACATGCACAGTTCATCTCATGCCGAGATGCATCCCAAGCATCAATCTGAAATTGCATGCCTGGATCAAGCAAGCGCGTGCATAAATATCGCAATCGGGTGCTGTCCCCCCCCCCCCCCACACACACACACACAACCCACTACCACCCCCACCTGACCACCACCCACCCCACTAGCCCGCCCATCACCCACCGCGTGTTTCAACCACGTGGGTGCTGAAAATCGACGGCTCAGAGGTCTCACCTCCCCAAATAGTAGGGTGCCCTGGCGGGTCCCCTGGAGGTCGGCCCAGGGGACCCGCCAGGGCACACGCCCTCGGGGGTGGGGTATGGTCACGATGTCTAATGGGTTTGTAGTTCAGTTGTCTATGATTGTTACATTTGTTGTTGAATGTTGAAAAATATTACAAAGATACATTTGCTAATTGCAATTGCCAACTACTTGATCGTTTGGCAGGTTTAACGTATATTGTCATGTTATGTTTTACGTCTAGGCTTGGCATCCAATGGTATGCATTTACTTGTAGAACTTGTAGAACTGTGCGAGCGCCGCCATGTACATTTCATTTATTGTAGCTGGTGTGTGAATGCAGTTGAGGCGGATGCCTTCTTTCTTGGGCTGTTTCTGATGGATGTGGAACATGGTTTCCGTGTGTCTACAATGAGAGCTTGTTAGTCAGCTGTTGTGTTGGACATGCTCCAGGTCCCTAGATTGAGTCCACAGGGCAGGAGGGAAACGACAAATTACAAGTTCTAAGAGCAAGTCGCAAGCGACACGGAAAATCGCTTTAGCAGTCACCGGCAGGGAGTTTCGGAAGTAGTGGAGAAAGTAGCTACTCGTAGCCGAATAGAGCTACAAACATTGAACAACTTTTGCGAAGGATTTTGACCGCTGCGATGCTGATAACTCTAGTCATGGGCACTCCATCTATGAGCAAAAATTGTGGGTGCGGAGGTGGTCGGAATCGTTCAAACGCCTGAACATCTGTCGGACAGACGGATAGATGGATAGATGGGTAGATGGAGAGACGGACAGACGGCGGAGAGAGACACGGGGGGAACTTGGGGCTTCAGCCCCGGGACCCCTGGGGGGTCCAGAGGAGGCTAAAGCGAAAAAGAGAGGCTCCCAAAACGAATTCCCTGAATTCCCTATGGACCGTTTTTAGTCGCTTTCTCGGTTGTTTTAATAATAATTGAAGCATTCCATAGTTCATGCAGGGTCCTGCATGACAGACGCACCGTCGTAGGGACTGTTGCATCTTAAGACACATGGGGAGGGTCCAGTGGGTTGGTTGTGTCGCAGGAAGCAGGCTGTGGGTTGGTTATGGGTCGACTGGCCTTTTGAGGTGCCTTCTGCCATCTCCATTTCACGCCATTAGTTCATACAGCATACTGATTTGAACTGATTATGAAACTGCCGAAGACAGCGAGCAGCCTCCTTGCCTTAAAGACTGGAGCAATGTAACAAAGTTCAAGTTCAAGTTCTATAATTTACAATTCTTCGGACAACAGAAGGAGCTCTGTTTTATACGCGTCGCTATTGAGCGACTTGGTGCACCCCCAGTGCGACACGCTGCCCCCCCAAACCCCACGAGCTGCAAAGCGCGGATAGCGGGGGGGCGGGGGGAATGGGGGAGCATTTCTGACTAGTTTTGCCGTACCCAAGCATCGCCATGCCGCGAAATGTTGTTGAACAAAAAAACCCAGTAAGGAGTATGAAATAGACAAAAACGACAAGGGCGCAGTCAGTCAAATACAAGTCCAAAGTAACCAAGCAACTTGGTAAAAAAACCAAGCAAACATTTTTGTTCTCCCTTTGCTAGCCCTAAACTCAAAAGATTATACGTGATTGGAGGAACAATGGTGGTTGGCCCTAGTGCAAGCAAACGGGCTGGCCCCCTCAGCCTCACGCCTCGTAATAAGGCGTACTAATTATTTATTGGAGAAACCATGATTGTGCGTCTTCAATCTCTCTAGTCTGTATTGTATGCTGATAACCCTGGTTTCCGTGGGTATCAGCTCTTTCAGGCGCTTGCCTTGGGATCAACCTATCAGTCGGATTCCTCGCGCCTTGACCCCACCTTACATGCACAGTTCATCTCATGCCGAGATGCATCCCAAGCATCAATCTGAAATTGCATGCCTGGATCAAGCAAGCGCGTGCATAAATATCGCAATCGGGTGCTGTCCCCCCCCCCCCCCCCACACACACACACAACCCACTACCACCCCCACCTGACCACCACCCACCCCACTAGCCCGCCCATCACCCACCGCGTGTTTCAACCACGTGGGTGCTGAAAATCGACGGCTCAGAGGTCTCACCTCCCCAAATAGTAGGGTGCCCTGGCGGGTCCCCTGGAGGTCGGCCCAGGGGACCCGCCAGGGCACACGCCCTCGGGGGTGGGGTATGGTCACGATGTCTAATGGGTTTGTAGTTCAGTTGTCTATGATTGTTACATTTGTTGTTGAATGTTGAAAAATATTACAAAGATACATTTGCTAATTGCAATTGCCAACTACTTGATCGTTTGGCAGGTTTAACGTATATTGTCATGTTATGTTTTACGTCTAGGCTTGGCATCCAATGGTATGCATTTACTTGTAGAACTTGTAGAACTGTGCGAGCGCCGCCATGTACATTTCATTTATTGTAGCTGGTGTGTGAATGCAGTTGAGGCGGATGCCTTCTTTCTTGGGCTGTTTCTGATGGATGTGGAACATGGTTTCCGTGTGTCTACAATGAGAGCTTGTTAGTCAGCTGTTGTGTTGGACATGCTCCAGGTCCCTAGATTGAGTCCACAGGGCAGGAGGGAAACGACAAATTACAAGTTCTAAGAGCAAGTCGCAAGCGACACGGAAAATCGCTTTAGCAGTCACCGGCAGGGAGTTTCGGAAGTAGTGGAGAAAGTAGCTACTCGTAGCCGAATAGAGCTACAAACATTGAACAACTTTTGCGAAGGATTTTGACCGCTGCGATGCTGATAACTCTAGTCATGGGCACTCCATCTATGAGCAAAAATTGTGGGTGCGGAGGTGGTCGGAATCGTTCAAACGCCTGAACATCTGTCGGACAGACGGATAGATGGATAGATGGGTAGATGGAGAGACGGACAGACGGCGGAGAGAGACACGGGGGGAACTTGGGGCTTCAGCCCCGGGACCCCTGGGGGGTCCAGAGGAGGCTAAAGCGAAAAAGAGAGGCTCCCAAAACGAATTCCCTGAATTCCCTATGGACCGTTTTTAGTCGCTTTCTCGGTTGTTTTAATAATAATTGAAGCATTCCATAGTTCATGCAGGGTCCTGCATGACAGACGCACCGTCGTAGGGACTGTTGCATCTTAAGACACATGGGGAGGGTCCAGTGGGTTGGTTGTGTCGCAGGAAGCAGGCTGTGGGTTGGTTATGGGTCGACTGGCCTTTTGAGGTGCCTTCTGCCATCTCCATTTCACGCCATTAGTTCATACAGCATACTGATTTGAACTGATTATGAAACTGCCGAAGACAGCGAGCAGCCTCCTTGCCTTAAAGACTGGAGCAATGTAACAAAGTTCAAGTTCAAGTTCTATAATTTACAATTCTTCGGACAACAGAAGGAGCTCTGTTTTATACGCGTCGCTATTGAGCGACTTGGTGCACCCCCAGTGCGACACGCTGCCCCCCCAAACCCCACGAGCTGCAAAGCGCGGATAGCGGGGGGGCGGGGGGAATGGGGGAGCATTTCTGACTAGTTTTGCCGTACCCAAGCATCGCCATGCCGCGAAATGTTGTTGAACAAAAAAACCCAGTAAGGAGTATGAAATAGACAAAAACGACAAGGGCGCAGTCAGTCAAATACAAGTCCAAAGTAACCAAGCAACTTGGTAAAAAAACCAAGCAAACATTTTTGTTCTCCCTTTGCTAGCCCTAAACTCAAAAGATTATACGTGATTGGAGGAACAATGGTGGTTGGCCCTAGTGCAAGCAAACGGGCTGGCCCCCTCAGCCTCACGCCTCGTAATAAGGCGTACTAATTATTTATTGGAGAAACCATGATTGTGCGTCTTCAATCTCTCTAGTCTGTATTGTATGCTGATAACCCTGGTTTCCGTGGGTATCAGCTCTTTCAGGCGCTTGCCTTGGGATCAACCTATCAGTCGGATTCCTCGCGCCTTGACCCCACCTTACATGCACAGTTCATCTCATGCCGAGATGCATCCCAAGCATCAATCTGAAATTGCATGCCTGGATCAAGCAAGCGCGTGCATAAATATCGCAATCGGGTGCTGTCCCCCCCCCCCCCCCCACACACACACACACAACCCACTACCACCCCCACCTGACCACCACCCACCCCACTAGCCCGCCCATCACCCACCGCGTGTTTCAACCACGTGGGTGCTGAAAATCGACGGCTCAGAGGTCTCACCTCCCCAAATAGTAGGGTGCCCTGGCGGGTCCCCTGGAGGTCGGCCCAGGGGACCCGCCAGGGCACACGCCCTCGGGGGTGGGGTATGGTCACGATGTCTAATGGGTTTGTAGTTCAGTTGTCTATGATTGTTACATTTGTTGTTGAATGTTGAAAAATATTACAAAGATACATTTGCTAATTGCAATTGCCAACTACTTGATCGTTTGGCAGGTTTAACGTATATTGTCATGTTATGTTTTACGTCTAGGCTTGGCATCCAATGGTATGCATTTACTTGTAGAACTTGTAGAACTGTGCGAGCGCCGCCATGTACATTTCATTTATTGTAGCTGGTGTGTGAATGCAGTTGAGGCGGATGCCTTCTTTCTTGGGCTGTTTCTGATGGATGTGGAACATGGTTTCCGTGTGTCTACAATGAGAGCTTGTTAGTCAGCTGTTGTGTTGGACATGCTCCAGGTCCCTAGATTGAGTCCACAGGGCAGGAGGGAAACGACAAATTACAAGTTCTAAGAGCAAGTCGCAAGCGACACGGAAAATCGCTTTAGCAGTCACCGGCAGGGAGTTTCGGAAGTAGTGGAGAAAGTAGCTACTCGTAGCCGAATAGAGCTACAAACATTGAACAACTTTTGCGAAGGATTTTGACCGCTGCGATGCTGATAACTCTAGTCATGGGCACTCCATCTATGAGCAAAAATTGTGGGTGCGGAGGTGGTCGGAATCGTTCAAACGCCTGAACATCTGTCGGACAGACGGATAGATGGATAGATGGGTAGATGGAGAGACGGACAGACGGCGGAGAGAGACACGGGGGGAACTTGGGGCTTCAGCCCCGGGACCCCTGGGGGGTCCAGAGGAGGCTAAAGCGAAAAAGAGAGGCTCCCAAAACGAATTCCCTGAATTCCCTATGGACCGTTTTTAGTCGCTTTCTCGGTTGTTTTAATAATAATTGAAGCATTCCATAGTTCATGCAGGGTCCTGCATGACAGACGCACCGTCGTAGGGACTGTTGCATCTTAAGACACATGGGGAGGGTCCAGTGGGTTGGTTGTGTCGCAGGAAGCAGGCTGTGGGTTGGTTATGGGTCGACTGGCCTTTTGAGGTGCCTTCTGCCATCTCCATTTCACGCCATTAGTTCATACAGCATACTGATTTGAACTGATTATGAAACTGCCGAAGACAGCGAGCAGCCTCCTTGCCTTAAAGACTGGAGCAATGTAACAAAGTTCAAGTTCAAGTTCTATAATTTACAATTCTTCGGACAACAGAAGGAGCTCTGTTTTATACGCGTCGCTATTGAGCGACTTGGTGCACCCCCAGTGCGACACGCTGCCCCCCCAAACCCCACGAGCTGCAAAGCGCGGATAGCGGGGGGGCGGGGGGAATGGGGGAGCATTTCTGACTAGTTTTGCCGTACCCAAGCATCGCCATGCCGCGAAATGTTGTTGAACAAAAAAACCCAGTAAGGAGTATGAAATAGACAAAAACGACAAGGGCGCAGTCAGTCAAATACAAGTCCAAAGTAACCAAGCAACTTGGTAAAAAAACCAAGCAAACATTTTTGTTCTCCCTTTGCTAGCCCTAAACTCAAAAGATTATACGTGATTGGAGGAACAATGGTGGTTGGCCCTAGTGCAAGCAAACGGGCTGGCCCCCTCAGCCTCACGCCTCGTAATAAGGCGTACTAATTATTTATTGGAGAAACCATGATTGTGCGTCTTCAATCTCTCTAGTCTGTATTGTATGCTGATAACCCTGGTTTCCGTGGGTATCAGCTCTTTCAGGCGCTTGCCTTGGGATCAACCTATCAGTCGGATTCCTCGCGCCTTGACCCCACCTTACATGCACAGTTCATCTCATGCCGAGATGCATCCCAAGCATCAATCTGAAATTGCATGCCTGGATCAAGCAAGCGCGTGCATAAATATCGCAATCGGGTGCTGTCCCCCCCCCCCCCCCCACACACACACACACAACCCACTACCACCCCCACCTGACCACCACCCACCCCACTAGCCCGCCCATCACCCACCGCGTGTTTCAACCACGTGGGTGCTGAAAATCGACGGCTCAGAGGTCTCACCTCCCCAAATAGTAGGGTGCCCTGGCGGGTCCCCTGGAGGTCGGCCCAGGGGACCCGCCAGGGCACACGCCCTCGGGGGTGGGGTATGGTCACGATGTCTAATGGGTTTGTAGTTCAGTTGTCTATGATTGTTACATTTGTTGTTGAATGTTGAAAAATATTACAAAGATACATTTGCTAATTGCAATTGCCAACTACTTGATCGTTTGGCAGGTTTAACGTATATTGTCATGTTATGTTTTACGTCTAGGCTTGGCATCCAATGGTATGCATTTACTTGTAGAACTTGTAGAACTGTGCGAGCGCCGCCATGTACATTTCATTTATTGTAGCTGGTGTGTGAATGCAGTTGAGGCGGATGCCTTCTTTCTTGGGCTGTTTCTGATGGATGTGGAACATGGTTTCCGTGTGTCTACAATGAGAGCTTGTTAGTCAGCTGTTGTGTTGGACATGCTCCAGGTCCCTAGATTGAGTCCACAGGGCAGGAGGGAAACGACAAATTACAAGTTCTAAGAGCAAGTCGCAAGCGACACGGAAAATCGCTTTAGCAGTCACCGGCAGGGAGTTTCGGAAGTAGTGGAGAAAGTAGCTACTCGTAGCCGAATAGAGCTACAAACATTGAACAACTTTTGCGAAGGATTTTGACCGCTGCGATGCTGATAACTCTAGTCATGGGCACTCCATCTATGAGCAAAAATTGTGGGTGCGGAGGTGGTCGGAATCGTTCAAACGCCTGAACATCTGTCGGACAGACGGATAGATGGATAGATGGGTAGATGGAGAGACGGACAGACGGCGGAGAGAGACACGGGGGGAACTTGGGGCTTCAGCCCCGGGACCCCTGGGGGGTCCAGAGGAGGCTAAAGCGAAAAAGAGAGGCTCCCAAAACGAATTCCCTGAATTCCCTATGGACCGTTTTTAGTCGCTTTCTCGGTTGTTTTAATAATAATTGAAGCATTCCATAGTTCATGCAGGGTCCTGCATGACAGACGCACCGTCGTAGGGACTGTTGCATCTTAAGACACATGGGGAGGGTCCAGTGGGTTGGTTGTGTCGCAGGAAGCAGGCTGTGGGTTGGTTATGGGTCGACTGGCCTTTTGAGGTGCCTTCTGCCATCTCCATTTCACGCCATTAGTTCATACAGCATACTGATTTGAACTGATTATGAAACTGCCGAAGACAGCGAGCAGCCTCCTTGCCTTAAAGACTGGAGCAATGTAACAAAGTTCAAGTTCAAGTTCTATAATTTACAATTCTTCGGACAACAGAAGGAGCTCTGTTTTATACGCGTCGCTATTGAGCGACTTGGTGCACCCCCAGTGCGACACGCTGCCCCCCCAAACCCCACGAGCTGCAAAGCGCGGATAGCGGGGGGGCGGGGGGAATGGGGGAGCATTTCTGACTAGTTTTGCCGTACCCAAGCATCGCCATGCCGCGAAATGTTGTTGAACAAAAAAACCCAGTAAGGAGTATGAAATAGACAAAAACGACAAGGGCGCAGTCAGTCAAATACAAGTCCAAAGTAACCAAGCAACTTGGTAAAAAAACCAAGCAAACATTTTTGTTCTCCCTTTGCTAGCCCTAAACTCAAAAGATTATACGTGATTGGAGGAACAATGGTGGTTGGCCCTAGTGCAAGCAAACGGGCTGGCCCCCTCAGCCTCACGCCTCGTAATAAGGCGTACTAATTATTTATTGGAGAAACCATGATTGTGCGTCTTCAATCTCTCTAGTCTGTATTGTATGCTGATAACCCTGGTTTCCGTGGGTATCAGCTCTTTCAGGCGCTTGCCTTGGGATCAACCTATCAGTCGGATTCCTCGCGCCTTGACCCCACCTTACATGCACAGTTCATCTCATGCCGAGATGCATCCCAAGCATCAATCTGAAATTGCATGCCTGGATCAAGCAAGCGCGTGCATAAATATCGCAATCGGGTGCTGTCCCCCCCCCCCCCCCCCACACACACACACAACCCACTACCACCCCCACCTGACCACCACCCACCCCACTAGCCCGCCCATCACCCACCGCGTGTTTCAACCACGTGGGTGCTGAAAATCGACGGCTCAGAGGTCTCACCTCCCCAAATAGTAGGGTGCCCTGGCGGGTCCCCTGGAGGTCGGCCCAGGGGACCCGCCAGGGCACACGCCCTCGGGGGTGGGGTATGGTCACGATGTCTAATGGGTTTGTAGTTCAGTTGTCTATGATTGTTACATTTGTTGTTGAATGTTGAAAAATATTACAAAGATACATTTGCTAATTGCAATTGCCAACTACTTGATCGTTTGGCAGGTTTAACGTATATTGTCATGTTATGTTTTACGTCTAGGCTTGGCATCCAATGGTATGCATTTACTTGTAGAACTTGTAGAACTGTGCGAGCGCCGCCATGTACATTTCATTTATTGTAGCTGGTGTGTGAATGCAGTTGAGGCGGATGCCTTCTTTCTTGGGCTGTTTCTGATGGATGTGGAACATGGTTTCCGTGTGTCTACAATGAGAGCTTGTTAGTCAGCTGTTGTGTTGGACATGCTCCAGGTCCCTAGATTGAGTCCACAGGGCAGGAGGGAAACGACAAATTACAAGTTCTAAGAGCAAGTCGCAAGCGACACGGAAAATCGCTTTAGCAGTCACCGGCAGGGAGTTTCGGAAGTAGTGGAGAAAGTAGCTACTCGTAGCCGAATAGAGCTACAAACATTGAACAACTTTTGCGAAGGATTTTGACCGCTGCGATGCTGATAACTCTAGTCATGGGCACTCCATCTATGAGCAAAAATTGTGGGTGCGGAGGTGGTCGGAATCGTTCAAACGCCTGAACATCTGTCGGACAGACGGATAGATGGATAGATGGGTAGATGGAGAGACGGACAGACGGCGGAGAGAGACACGGGGGGAACTTGGGGCTTCAGCCCCGGGACCCCTGGGGGGTCCAGAGGAGGCTAAAGCGAAAAAGAGAGGCTCCCAAAACGAATTCCCTGAATTCCCTATGGACCGTTTTTAGTCGCTTTCTCGGTTGTTTTAATAATAATTGAAGCATTCCATAGTTCATGCAGGGTCCTGCATGACAGACGCACCGTCGTAGGGACTGTTGCATCTTAAGACACATGGGGAGGGTCCAGTGGGTTGGTTGTGTCGCAGGAAGCAGGCTGTGGGTTGGTTATGGGTCGACTGGCCTTTTGAGGTGCCTTCTGCCATCTCCATTTCACGCCATTAGTTCATACAGCATACTGATTTGAACTGATTATGAAACTGCCGAAGACAGCGAGCAGCCTCCTTGCCTTAAAGACTGGAGCAATGTAACAAAGTTCAAGTTCAAGTTCTATAATTTACAATTCTTCGGACAACAGAAGGAGCTCTGTTTTATACGCGTCGCTATTGAGCGACTTGGTGCACCCCCAGTGCGACACGCTGCCCCCCCAAACCCCACGAGCTGCAAAGCGCGGATAGCGGGGGGGCGGGGGGAATGGGGGAGCATTTCTGACTAGTTTTGCCGTACCCAAGCATCGCCATGCCGCGAAATGTTGTTGAACAAAAAAACCCAGTAAGGAGTATGAAATAGACAAAAACGACAAGGGCGCAGTCAGTCAAATACAAGTCCAAAGTAACCAAGCAACTTGGTAAAAAAACCAAGCAAACATTTTTGTTCTCCCTTTGCTAGCCCTAAACTCAAAAGATTATACGTGATTGGAGGAACAATGGTGGTTGGCCCTAGTGCAAGCAAACGGGCTGGCCCCCTCAGCCTCACGCCTCGTAATAAGGCGTACTAATTATTTATTGGAGAAACCATGATTGTGCGTCTTCAATCTCTCTAGTCTGTATTGTATGCTGATAACCCTGGTTTCCGTGGGTATCAGCTCTTTCAGGCGCTTGCCTTGGGATCAACCTATCAGTCGGATTCCTCGCGCCTTGACCCCACCTTACATGCACAGTTCATCTCATGCCGAGATGCATCCCAAGCATCAATCTGAAATTGCATGCCTGGATCAAGCAAGCGCGTGCATAAATATCGCAATCGGGTGCTGTCCCCCCCCCCCCCCCACACACACACACACAACCCACTACCACCCCCACCTGACCACCACCCACCCCACTAGCCCGCCCATCACCCACCGCGTGTTTCAACCACGTGGGTGCTGAAAATCGACGGCTCAGAGGTCTCACCTCCCCAAATAGTAGGGTGCCCTGGCGGGTCCCCTGGAGGTCGGCCCAGGGGACCCGCCAGGGCACACGCCCTCGGGGGTGGGGTATGGTCACGATGTCTAATGGGTTTGTAGTTCAGTTGTCTATGATTGTTACATTTGTTGTTGAATGTTGAAAAATATTACAAAGATACATTTGCTAATTGCAATTGCCAACTACTTGATCGTTTGGCAGGTTTAACGTATATTGTCATGTTATGTTTTACGTCTAGGCTTGGCATCCAATGGTATGCATTTACTTGTAGAACTTGTAGAACTGTGCGAGCGCCGCCATGTACATTTCATTTATTGTAGCTGGTGTGTGAATGCAGTTGAGGCGGATGCCTTCTTTCTTGGGCTGTTTCTGATGGATGTGGAACATGGTTTCCGTGTGTCTACAATGAGAGCTTGTTAGTCAGCTGTTGTGTTGGACATGCTCCAGGTCCCTAGATTGAGTCCACAGGGCAGGAGGGAAACGACAAATTACAAGTTCTAAGAGCAAGTCGCAAGCGACACGGAAAATCGCTTTAGCAGTCACCGGCAGGGAGTTTCGGAAGTAGTGGAGAAAGTAGCTACTCGTAGCCGAATAGAGCTACAAACATTGAACAACTTTTGCGAAGGATTTTGACCGCTGCGATGCTGATAACTCTAGTCATGGGCACTCCATCTATGAGCAAAAATTGTGGGTGCGGAGGTGGTCGGAATCGTTCAAACGCCTGAACATCTGTCGGACAGACGGATAGATGGATAGATGGGTAGATGGAGAGACGGACAGACGGCGGAGAGAGACACGGGGGGAACTTGGGGCTTCAGCCCCGGGACCCCTGGGGGGTCCAGAGGAGGCTAAAGCGAAAAAGAGAGGCTCCCAAAACGAATTCCCTGAATTCCCTATGGACCGTTTTTAGTCGCTTTCTCGGTTGTTTTAATAATAATTGAAGCATTCCATAGTTCATGCAGGGTCCTGCATGACAGACGCACCGTCGTAGGGACTGTTGCATCTTAAGACACATGGGGAGGGTCCAGTGGGTTGGTTGTGTCGCAGGAAGCAGGCTGTGGGTTGGTTATGGGTCGACTGGCCTTTTGAGGTGCCTTCTGCCATCTCCATTTCACGCCATTAGTTCATACAGCATACTGATTTGAACTGATTATGAAACTGCCGAAGACAGCGAGCAGCCTCCTTGCCTTAAAGACTGGAGCAATGTAACAAAGTTCAAGTTCAAGTTCTATAATTTACAATTCTTCGGACAACAGAAGGAGCTCTGTTTTATACGCGTCGCTATTGAGCGACTTGGTGCACCCCCAGTGCGACACGCTGCCCCCCCAAACCCCACGAGCTGCAAAGCGCGGATAGCGGGGGGGCGGGGGGAATGGGGGAGCATTTCTGACTAGTTTTGCCGTACCCAAGCATCGCCATGCCGCGAAATGTTGTTGAACAAAAAAACCCAGTAAGGAGTATGAAATAGACAAAAACGACAAGGGCGCAGTCAGTCAAATACAAGTCCAAAGTAACCAAGCAACTTGGTAAAAAAACCAAGCAAACATTTTTGTTCTCCCTTTGCTAGCCCTAAACTCAAAAGATTATACGTGATTGGAGGAACAATGGTGGTTGGCCCTAGTGCAAGCAAACGGGCTGGCCCCCTCAGCCTCACGCCTCGTAATAAGGCGTACTAATTATTTATTGGAGAAACCATGATTGTGCGTCTTCAATCTCTCTAGTCTGTATTGTATGCTGATAACCCTGGTTTCCGTGGGTATCAGCTCTTTCAGGCGCTTGCCTTGGGATCAACCTATCAGTCGGATTCCTCGCGCCTTGACCCCACCTTACATGCACAGTTCATCTCATGCCGAGATGCATCCCAAGCATCAATCTGAAATTGCATGCCTGGATCAAGCAAGCGCGTGCATAAATATCGCAATCGGGTGCTGTCCCCCCCCCCCCCCCCACACACACACACACAACCCACTACCACCCCCACCTGACCACCACCCACCCCACTAGCCCGCCCATCACCCACCGCGTGTTTCAACCACGTGGGTGCTGAAAATCGACGGCTCAGAGGTCTCACCTCCCCAAATAGTAGGGTGCCCTGGCGGGTCCCCTGGAGGTCGGCCCAGGGGACCCGCCAGGGCACACGCCCTCGGGGGTGGGGTATGGTCACGATGTCTAATGGGTTTGTAGTTCAGTTGTCTATGATTGTTACATTTGTTGTTGAATGTTGAAAAATATTACAAAGATACATTTGCTAATTGCAATTGCCAACTACTTGATCGTTTGGCAGGTTTAACGTATATTGTCATGTTATGTTTTACGTCTAGGCTTGGCATCCAATGGTATGCATTTACTTGTAGAACTTGTAGAACTGTGCGAGCGCCGCCATGTACATTTCATTTATTGTAGCTGGTGTGTGAATGCAGTTGAGGCGGATGCCTTCTTTCTTGGGCTGTTTCTGATGGATGTGGAACATGGTTTCCGTGTGTCTACAATGAGAGCTTGTTAGTCAGCTGTTGTGTTGGACATGCTCCAGGTCCCTAGATTGAGTCCACAGGGCAGGAGGGAAACGACAAATTACAAGTTCTAAGAGCAAGTCGCAAGCGACACGGAAAATCGCTTTAGCAGTCACCGGCAGGGAGTTTCGGAAGTAGTGGAGAAAGTAGCTACTCGTAGCCGAATAGAGCTACAAACATTGAACAACTTTTGCGAAGGATTTTGACCGCTGCGATGCTGATAACTCTAGTCATGGGCACTCCATCTATGAGCAAAAATTGTGGGTGCGGAGGTGGTCGGAATCGTTCAAACGCCTGAACATCTGTCGGACAGACGGATAGATGGATAGATGGGTAGATGGAGAGACGGACAGACGGCGGAGAGAGACACGGGGGGAACTTGGGGCTTCAGCCCCGGGACCCCTGGGGGGTCCAGAGGAGGCTAAAGCGAAAAAGAGAGGCTCCCAAAACGAATTCCCTGAATTCCCTATGGACCGTTTTTAGTCGCTTTCTCGGTTGTTTTAATAATAATTGAAGCATTCCATAGTTCATGCAGGGTCCTGCATGACAGACGCACCGTCGTAGGGACTGTTGCATCTTAAGACACATGGGGAGGGTCCAGTGGGTTGGTTGTGTCGCAGGAAGCAGGCTGTGGGTTGGTTATGGGTCGACTGGCCTTTTGAGGTGCCTTCTGCCATCTCCATTTCACGCCATTAGTTCATACAGCATACTGATTTGAACTGATTATGAAACTGCCGAAGACAGCGAGCAGCCTCCTTGCCTTAAAGACTGGAGCAATGTAACAAAGTTCAAGTTCAAGTTCTATAATTTACAATTCTTCGGACAACAGAAGGAGCTCTGTTTTATACGCGTCGCTATTGAGCGACTTGGTGCACCCCCAGTGCGACACGCTGCCCCCCCAAACCCCACGAGCTGCAAAGCGCGGATAGCGGGGGGGCGGGGGGAATGGGGGAGCATTTCTGACTAGTTTTGCCGTACCCAAGCATCGCCATGCCGCGAAATGTTGTTGAACAAAAAAACCCAGTAAGGAGTATGAAATAGACAAAAACGACAAGGGCGCAGTCAGTCAAATACAAGTCCAAAGTAACCAAGCAACTTGGTAAAAAAACCAAGCAAACATTTTTGTTCTCCCTTTGCTAGCCCTAAACTCAAAAGATTATACGTGATTGGAGGAACAATGGTGGTTGGCCCTAGTGCAAGCAAACGGGCTGGCCCCCTCAGCCTCACGCCTCGTAATAAGGCGTACTAATTATTTATTGGAGAAACCATGATTGTGCGTCTTCAATCTCTCTAGTCTGTATTGTATGCTGATAACCCTGGTTTCCGTGGGTATCAGCTCTTTCAGGCGCTTGCCTTGGGATCAACCTATCAGTCGGATTCCTCGCGCCTTGACCCCACCTTACATGCACAGTTCATCTCATGCCGAGATGCATCCCAAGCATCAATCTGAAATTGCATGCCTGGATCAAGCAAGCGCGTGCATAAATATCGCAATCGGGTGCTGTCCCCCCCCCCCCCCACCACACACACACACAACCCACTACCACCCCCACCTGACCACCACCCACCCCACTAGCCCGCCCATCACCCACCGCGTGTTTCAACCACGTGGGTGCTGAAAATCGACGGCTCAGAGGTCTCACCTCCCCAAATAGTAGGGTGCCCTGGCGGGTCCCCTGGAGGTCGGCCCAGGGGACCCGCCAGGGCACACGCCCTCGGGGGTGGGGTATGGTCACGATGTCTAATGGGTTTGTAGTTCAGTTGTCTATGATTGTTACATTTGTTGTTGAATGTTGAAAAATATTACAAAGATACATTTGCTAATTGCAATTGCCAACTACTTGATCGTTTGGCAGGTTTAACGTATATTGTCATGTTATGTTTTACGTCTAGGCTTGGCATCCAATGGTATGCATTTACTTGTAGAACTTGTAGAACTGTGCGAGCGCCGCCATGTACATTTCATTTATTGTAGCTGGTGTGTGAATGCAGTTGAGGCGGATGCCTTCTTTCTTGGGCTGTTTCTGATGGATGTGGAACATGGTTTCCGTGTGTCTACAATGAGAGCTTGTTAGTCAGCTGTTGTGTTGGACATGCTCCAGGTCCCTAGATTGAGTCCACAGGGCAGGAGGGAAACGACAAATTACAAGTTCTAAGAGCAAGTCGCAAGCGACACGGAAAATCGCTTTAGCAGTCACCGGCAGGGAGTTTCGGAAGTAGTGGAGAAAGTAGCTACTCGTAGCCGAATAGAGCTACAAACATTGAACAACTTTTGCGAAGGATCTTGACCGCTGCGATGCTGATAACTCTAGTCATGGGCACTCCATCTATGAGCAAAAATTGTGGGTGCGGAGGTGGTCGGAATCGTTCAAACGCCTGAACATCTGTCGGACAGACGGATAGATGGATAGATGGGTAGATGGAGAGACGGACAGACGGCGGAGAGAGACACGGGGGGAACTTGGGGCTTCAGCCCCGGGACCCCTGGGGGGTCCAGAGGAGGCTAAAGCGAAAAAGAGAGGCTCCCAAAACGAATTCCCTGAATTCCCTATGGACCGTTTTTAGTCGCTTTCTCGGTTGTTTTAATAATAATTGAAGCATTCCATAGTTCATGCAGGGTCCTGCATGACAGACGCACCGTCGTAGGGACTGTTGCATCTTAAGACACATGGGGAGGGTCCAGTGGGTTGGTTGTGTCGCAGGAAGCAGGCTGTGGGTTGGTTATGGGTCGACTGGCCTTTTGAGGTGCCTTCTGCCATCTCCATTTCACGCCATTAGTTCATACAGCATACTGATTTGAACTGATTATGAAACTGCCGAAGACAGCGAGCAGCCTCCTTGCCTTAAAGACTGGAGCAATGTAACAAAGTTCAAGTTCAAGTTCTATAATTTACAATTCTTCGGACAACAGAAGGAGCTCTGTTTTATACGCGTCGCTATTGAGCGACTTGGTGCACCCCCAGTGCGACACGCTGCCCCCCCAAACCCCACGAGCTGCAAAGCGCGGATAGCGGGGGGGCGGGGGGAATGGGGGAGCATTTCTGACTAGTTTTGCCGTACCCAAGCATCGCCATGCCGCGAAATGTTGTTGAACAAAAAAACCCAGTAAGGAGTATGAAATAGACAAAAACGACAAGGGCGCAGTCAGTCAAATACAAGTCCAAAGTAACCAAGCAACTTGGTAAAAAAACCAAGCAAACATTTTTGTTCTCCCTTTGCTAGCCCTAAACTCAAAAGATTATACGTGATTGGAGGAACAATGGTGGTTGGCCCTAGTGCAAGCAAACGGGCTGGCCCCCTCAGCCTCACGCCTCGTAATAAGGCGTACTAATTATTTATTGGAGAAACCATGATTGTGCGTCTTCAATCTCTCTAGTCTGTATTGTATGCTGATAACCCTGGTTTCCGTGGGTATCAGCTCTTTCAGGCGCTTGCCTTGGGATCAACCTATCAGTCGGATTCCTCGCGCCTTGACCCCACCTTACATGCACAGTTCATCTCATGCCGAGATGCATCCCAAGCATCAATCTGAAATTGCATGCCTGGATCAAGCAAGCGCGTGCATAAATATCGCAATCGGGTGCTGTCCCCCCCCCCCCCCCCCCACACACACACACACAACCCACTACCACCCCCACCTGACCACCACCCACCCCACTAGCCCGCCCATCACCCACCGCGTGTTTCAACCACGTGGGTGCTGAAAATCGACGGCTCAGAGGTCTCACCTCCCCAAATAGTAGGGTGCCCTGGCGGGTCCCCTGGAGGTCGGCCCAGGGGACCCGCCAGGGCACACGCCCTCGGGGGTGGGGTATGGTCACGATGTCTAATGGGTTTGTAGTTCAGTTGTCTATGATTGTTACATTTGTTGTTGAATGTTGAAAAATATTACAAAGATACATTTTGCTAATTGCAATTGCCAACTACTTGATCGTTTGGCAGGTTTAACGTATATTGTCATGTTATGTTTTACGTCTAGGCTTGGCATCCAATGGTATGCATTTACTTGTAGAACTTGTAGAACTGTGCGAGCGCCGCCATGTACATTTCATTTATTGTAGCTGGTGTGTGTGAATGCAGTTGAGGCGGATGCCTTCTTTCTTGGGCTGTTTCTGATGGATGTGGAACATGGTTTCCGTGTGTCTACAATGAGAGCTTGTTAGTCAGCTGTTGTGTTGGACATGCTCCAGGTCCCTAGATTGAGTCCACAGGGCAGGAGGGAAACGACAAATTACAAGTTCTAAGAGCAAGTCGCAAGCGACACGGAAAATCGCTTTAGCAGTCACCGGCAGGGAGTTTCGGAAGTAGTGGAGAAAGTAGCTACTCGTAGCCGAATAGAGCTACAAACATTGAACAACTTTTGCGAAGGATCTTGACCGCTGCGATGCTGATAACTCTAGTCATGGGCACTCCATCTATGAGCAAAAATTGTGGGTGCGGAGGTGGTCGGAATCGTTCAAACGCCTGAACATCTGTCGGACAGACGGATAGATGGATAGATGGGTAGATGGAGAGACGGACAGACGGCGGAGAGAGACACGGGGGGAACTTGGGGCTTCAGCCCCGGGACCCCTGGGGGGTCCAGAGGAGGCTAAAGCGAAAAAGAGAGGCTCCCAAAACGAATTCCCTGAATTCCCTATGGACCGTTTTTAGTCGCTTTCTCGGTTGTTTTAATAATAATTGAAGCATTCCATAGTTCATGCAGGGTCCTGCATGACAGACGCACCGTCGTAGGGACTGTTGCATCTTAAGACACATGGGGAGGGTCCAGTGGGTTGGTTGTGTCGCAGGAAGCAGGCTGTGGGTTGGTTATGGGTCGACTGGCCTTTTGAGGTGCCTTCTGCCATCTCCATTTCACGCCATTAGTTCATACAGCATACTGATTTGAACTGATTATGAAACTGCCGAAGACAGCGAGCAGCCTCCTTGCCTTAAAGACTGGAGCAATGTAACAAAGTTCAAGTTCAAGTTCTATAATTTACAATTCTTCGGACAACAGAAGGAGCTCTGTTTTATACGCGTCGCTATTGAGCGACTTGGTGCACCCCCAGTGCGACACGCTGCCCCCCCAAACCCCACGAGCTGCAAAGCGCGGATAGCGGGGGGGCGGGGGGAATGGGGGAGCATTTCTGACTAGTTTTGCCGTACCCAAGCATCGCCATGCCGCGAAATGTTGTTGAACAAAAAAAACCCAGTAAGGAGTATGAAATAGACAAAAACGACAAGGGCGCAGTCAGTCAAATACAAGTCCAAAGTAACCAAGCAACTTGGTAAAAAAACCAAGCAAACATTTTTGTTCTCCCTTTGCTAGCCCTAAACTCAAAAGATTATACGTGATTGGAGGAACAATGGTGGTTGGCCCTAGTGCAAGCAAACGGGCTGGCCCCCTCAGCCTCACGCCTCGTAATAAGGCGTACTAATTATTTATGGAGAAACCATGATTGTGCGTCTTCAATCTCTCTAGTCTGTATTGTATGCTGATAACCCTGGTTTCCGTGGGTATCAGCTCTTTCAGGCGCTTGCCTTGGGATCAACCTATCAGTCGGATTCCTCGCGCCTTGACCCCACCTTACATGCACAGTTCATCTCATGCCGAGATGCATCCCAAGCATCAATCTGAAATTGCATGCCTGGATCAAGCAAGCGCGTGCATAAATATCGCAATCGGGTGCTGTCCCCCCCCCCCCCCCCCCCACACACACACACAACCCACTACCACCCCCACCTGACCACCACCCACCCCACTAGCCCGCCCATCACCCACCGCGTGTTTCAACCACGTGGGTGCTGAAAATCGACGGCTCAGAGGTCTCACCTCCCCAAATAGTAGGGTGCCCTGGCGGGTCCCCTGGAGGTCGGCCCAGGGGACCCGCCAGGGCACACGCCCTCGGGGGTGGGGTATGGTCACGATGTCTAATGGGTTTGTAGTTCAGTTGTCTATGATTGTTACATTTGTTGTTGAATGTTGAAAAATATTACAAAGATACATTTGCTAATTGCAATTGCCAACTACTTGATCGTTTGGCAGGTTTAACGTATATTGTCATGTTATGTTTTACGTCTAGGCTTGGCATCCAATGGTATGCATTTACTTGTAGAACTTGTAGAACTGTGCGAGCGCCGCCATGTACATTTCATTTATTGTAGCTGGTGTGTGAATGCAGTTGAGGCGGATGCCTTCTTTCTTGGGCTGTTTCTGATGGATGTGGAACATGGTTTCCGTGTGTCTACAATGAGAGCTTGTTAGTCAGCTGTTGTGTTGGACATGCTCCAGGTCCCTAGATTGAGTCCACAGGGCAGGAGGGAAACGACAAATTACAAGTTCTAAGAGCAAGTCGCAAGCGACACGGAAAATCGCTTTAGCAGTCACCGGCAGGGAGTTTCGGAAGTAGTGGAGAAAGTAGCTACTCGTAGCCGAATAGAGCTACAAACATTGAACAACTTTTGCGAAGGATTTTGACCGCTGCGATGCTGATAACTCTAGTCATGGGCACTCCATCTATGAGCAAAAATTGTGGGTGCGGAGGTGGTCGGAATCGTTCAAACGCCTGAACATCTGTCGGACAGACGGATAGATGGATAGATGGGTAGATGGAGAGACGGACAGACGGCGGAGAGAGACACGGGGGGAACTTGGGGCTTCAGCCCCGGGACCCCTGGGGGGTCCAGAGGAGGCTAAAGCGAAAAAGAGAGGCTCCCAAAACGAATTCCCTGAATTCCCTATGGACCGTTTTTAGTCGCTTTCTCGGTTGTTTTAATAATAATTGAAGCATTCCATAGTTCATGCAGGGTCCTGCATGACAGACGCACCGTCGTAGGGACTGTTGCATCTTAAGACACATGGGGAGGGTCCAGTGGGTTGGTTGTGTCGCAGGAAGCAGGCTGTGGGTTGGTTATGGGTCGACTGGCCTTTTGAGGTGCCTTCTGCCATCTCCATTTCACGCCATTAGTTCATACAGCATACTGATTTGAACTGATTATGAAACTGCCGAAGACAGCGAGCAGCCTCCTTGCCTTAAAGACTGGAGCAATGTAACAAAGTTCAAGTTCAAGTTCTATAATTTACAATTCTTCGGACAACAGAAGGAGCTCTGTTTTATACGCGTCGCTATTGAGCGACTTGGTGCACCCCCAGTGCGACACGCTGCCCCCCCCAAACCCCACGAGCTGCAAAGCGCGGATAGCGGGGGGGCGGGGGGAATGGGGGAGCATTTCTGACTAGTTTTGCCGTACCCAAGCATCGCCATGCCGCGAAATGTTGTTGAACAAAAAAACCCAGTAAGGAGTATGAAATAGACAAAAACGACAAGGGCGCAGTCAGTCAAATACAAGTCCAAAGTAACCAAGCAACTTGGTAAAAAAACCAAGCAAACATTTTTGTTCTCCCTTTGCTAGCCCTAAACTCAAAAGATTATACGTGATTGGAGGAACAATGGTGGTTGGCCCTAGTGCAAGCAAACGGGCTGGCCCCCTCAGCCTCACGCCTCGTAATAAGGCGTACTAATTATTTATTGGAGAAACCATGATTGTGCGTCTTCAATCTCTCTAGTCTGTATTGTATGCTGATAACCCTGGTTTCCGTGGGTATCAGCTCTTTCAGGCGCTTGCCTTGGGATCAACCTCTCAGTCGGATTCCTCGCGCCTTGACCCCACCTTACATGCACAGTTCATCTCATGCCGAGATGCATCCCAAGCATCAATCTGAAATTGCATGCCTGGATCAAGCAAGCGCGTGCATAAATATCGCAATCGGGTGCTGTCCCCCCCCCCCCCCCCCCCACACACACACAACCCACTACCACCCCCACCTTGCTTGGTGTGAGTGTCAGGGTTGAGTGTATGTGGGGGTTCTAATTTGTGTTAGACACCAGGCAGTCAGGCCAAGCCAAACACTAAGAATGGCGGGCTGCAAGGGAGTAGTTGACTGGGATTGTCAAGGAAGGCTGGTGGGAGAGGTTGGGAGTATCTTGGCCCTGTGCGCTCTTCAGGATTCTGCTCTCCTCTAGGCATAGGCGCACATACTCAAGCACCACCAGGCAGTCAGGCCAAGCCAAACACTAAGTAGGGCGGGCTGCAAGGGAGTAGGTGACTGGGACTGCGAAGGAGGGCTGGGGGGAGAGGTTGGGAGTATCTTGGCCCTGTGCGCTCTTCAGGATTCTGCTCTCTACTAGGCGTAGGCGTACATGCTCACGCACTACCAGGCAGTCAGGCCAAGCCAAACACTAAGTAGGGCGGGCTGCAAGGGAGTAGGTGACTGGGACTGCGAAGGAGGGCTGGGGGGAGAGGTTGGAGTATCTTGGCCCTGTGCGCTTTGTAGGATTCTGCTCTCTACTAGGCGTAGGCGTACATGCTCACGCACTACCGGGCAGTCAGGCCAAGCCAAACACTAAGTAGGGCGAGCTGCAAGGGAGTAGGTGACTGGGACTGTGAAGGAAGGCTGGGGGGAGGGGTTGGAGTGTTTTGGCCCCGTGCGCTCCGTGAGCTTCTGCTCCACCGTGGTCTGAGAGGAGAAAGCGTTGCCTCTTGCTGCAGCGTTCATCCTGTGTCATTTAGGGTGTGATGATGGTGTGATGGTGGTGTACTGATGATGTGATCCTGCGTCATGAAGGGTGTGATGGCGGTGTGATAGTGGTGTGATCCTGCGTCATGCAGCAGCATTCATCCTGCGTCATGCAGGGTGTGATGATGGTGTGATGGTGGTGTAATGATGATGTGATCCTGCGTCAATAAGGGTGTGATGATGGTGTGATGACTGTGTAATGATTATGTGATCCTGCCTCTTGCAGCAGCGTGCATCCTGCGTCATGAAGGGTGCTATGATGGTGTGATGGTGGTGTGATGATGGTGTGATGATGGTGTGAAGATGGTGTGATCCTGTGCCGTTAAGGGTGTGATGACGGTGTGGTGGTGGTGCAATGATGGTGTGATCCAGCGTCATTAAGGTTGTGGTGATGGTGTGATGGTGTTGTGATGATGGTATGATGATGGTGTGATGATGGTGTGATGATGGTGTGATATGGTTGTGATGGTGTTGTGATGATGGTGTGATGATGGTGTGATCCAGCGTTATTAAGGGTGTGGTGATGGTGTGATGGTGGTGTGATGATGGTGTGAAGATGGTGTGATCCTGCGTCATTAAGGTTGTGGTGATGGTGTGATGGTGTTGTGATGATGCTGTGATGGAGTTGTGATGATGGTGTGGTGATGGTGTGATGGTGTTGTGATGGTGCTGTGATGGTGTTGTGATGATGGTGTGATGATGGTGTGATCCAGCGTTATCAAGGGTGTGATGGTGTTGTGATGGTGCTGTGATGGTGTTGTGATGATGGTATGATGATGGTGTGGTGATGGTGTGATGGTGTTGTGATGGTGCTGTGATGGTGTTGTGATGATGGTATGATGATGGTGTGGTGATGGTGTGATGGTGTGGTGATGGTGCTGTGATGGTGTTGAGATGATGGTATGATGATGGTGTGGTGATGGTGTGATGGTGTGGTGATGGTGCTGTGATGGTGTTGTGATTATGGTGTGATGATGGTGTGATGGTGTTGTGATGACAGTGTGATTATGGTGTGATGATGACGAAACAGCAATGCTGCTGCTGATGATGACAATGAGACGAATATACTGATGCTGATGCTGATGTTGGTGGTACTGATGATGGTGGTGATGATGGTGGTGGTGGTGGTGGTGATAGTGGTGATGATGGTGAAGATGATGGTGGGGGTGCTAATGGTGCTGGTGGAGGCGATGGTGGAGGCGATGGTGGTGATGGTGGTGGCGATGGTGATGATGAGACGGCATGGGTGCTGCTTCTGCTGCTGCTGATGACAATGAGACGAATATGGTGATGGTGATGGTGATGCTGATGCTAATGCTGATGGTGATGAGACGAATATGCTGATGGTGATGGTGATGGTGATGCTGATGGTGATGAGACGAATATGCTGATGGTGATGGTGAGGGTGAGGGTGAGGGTGATGGTGATGGTGATGGTGATGGTGATGGTGATGACAATGAGACGAATATGCTGATGGTGATACTGATGGTGATGCTGATGCTGATGGTGATGACAATGAGACGAATATGCTGATGCTGATGCTGATGCTGATGCTAATGCTGATGACAATGAGACTAATATGGTGATGGTGATGGTGATGACAATGAGACGAATATGCTGATGGTGATGCTGATGGTGATGCTGATGGTGATGCTAATGGTGATGCAAGTGGTGATGGCGATGGTGATATTGATGCTGATGGTGATGCTAATGGTGATGCAAGTGGTGATGGCGATGGTGATATTGATGCTGATGGTGATGCTGATGCTGATAGTGATTCTGATGGTGATTCTGATGGTGATGCTGATGCTGATGCTAATGCTGATGACAATGAGACGAATATGCTGATGATAATGGTGATGCTGATGCTGATGGTGATGGTGTTGGTGATGCTGATGGTGATGGTGATGCTGATACTGATGCTGATGGTGATGCTAATGCTAATGACAACGAGACGAATATGCTGATGGTGATGCTGATGGTGATATTGATGGTGATGCTGATGATGATGCTGATGGTGATGGTGATGGTGATGCTGATACTGATGGTGATGGTGATGCTGATGGTGATGGTAATGGTGATGCTAATGCTGATGACATTGAGACGAATATGCTGATGGTGATGGTGATGCTGATGGTGATGGTGATGGTGATGCTGATGGTGATGCTAATGCTGATGACAATGAGACGAATATGCTGATGCTGATGGTGATGGTGATGGTGATGGTTTTGAGGATAAGGATGTTGATGAAATTGAGACCGAATATGGGATCGGTGATGGTGTAGGTGATGGTTGATTTTGAGGTGTTGGAGTCGATACCGGGGAGGAGAAGGGCCGCCGAGGAACCACCAAACACAAACAAAAAAAATTCCACAACCCACCCCCCCCCCGCAATACACACCCAACCCCCCCCCCACACAAGACCCCCAACCCCCCCCCAGTCCACAAACACCCAAAAAAGCACCACCATTGACACAAATGTTGAAGACGAATATGGTGATGGTGATGGTGATGGTGATGCTGCTGGTGATGCTGCTGGTGATGCTGATGGTGATGCTGATGGTGATGCTGATACTGATGCTGATTGTGATGGTGACGCTGATGGGTATGGTGATGACAATGAGACGAATATGCTGATGCTGATGGTGATGGTGATGGTGATGGTGATGCTGATGGTGATGCTGATGGTGATGCTAACGCAGATGGTGATGGTGATGGTGATGGTGATGGTGATTCTGATGGTGAAGCTGATGCTGATGCTTGTTGTGATGGTGATGCTAATACTGATGGTGATGCTGATGGTGTTGCTGATGGTGATGCTGATGGTGATGCTGATACTGATGGTGATACGAATGCTGATGACAATGAGACGAATATGATGATGCTGATGGTGATGGTGATGGTGATGCTGATAGTAATGCTGATGGTGATGCTGATGGTGATGCTGATAGTGATTCTGATGGTGATTCTGATGGTGATTCTGATGGTGATTCTGATAGTGATGCTGATGCTGATGCTAATGCTGATGACAATGAGACGAATATGCTGATGGTAATGGTGATGGTGATGGTGAAGCAGATGCTGATGGTGATGGTGATGGTGATGCTGATACTGATGCTGATGGTGATGCTAATGCTAATGACAATGAGACGAATATGCTGATGGTGATGCTGATGGTGATATTGATGGTGATGCTGATGATGATGCTGACGGTGATGCTGATGGTGATGCTGATACTGATGGTGATGGTGATGCTGATGGTGATGCTGATGGTGATGCTTATGGTGATGCTAATGCAGATGTCATTGAGACGAATATGCTGATGGTGATGGTGATGGTGATGGTGATGGTGATGCTGATTGTGATGCTGATGGTGATGCTGATGGTGATGCTAATGCTGATGACAATGAGACGAATATGCTGATGCTGCTGGTGATGGTGATGGTGATGCTGCTGGTGATGCTGATGGTGATGCTGATGGTGATGCTGATGGTGATGCTGATGGTGATGCTAATGCTGATGACAATGAGACGAATATGCTGATGGTGATGCTGATGGTGATGGTGATGGTGATGGTGATGCTGATGATCATGATGATGGTGATGGTGATGGTGATGACAATGAGACGAATATGCTGATGGTGATGGTGATGGTGCTGGTGCTGGTGATGCTGCTGGTGATGCTGCTGGTGATGCTGCTGGTGATGCTGCTGGTGATGCTGCTGGTGATGCTGATACTGATGCTGATGGTGACGCTGATGGTGATGGTGATGACAATGAGACGAATATGCTGATGCTGATTGTGATGGTGATGCTGATGCTGATGGTGATGCTGATGGTGATGCTAACGCAGATGCTGATGGTGATGGTGATGGTGATGGTGATGCTGATACATATGGTGATGCTGATGGTGTTGCTGATGGTGATGCTGATGGTGATGCTGATACTGATGGTGATACTAATGCTGATGACAATGAGACGAATATGCTGATGCTGATGCTGATGGTGATGCTGATGACAATGAGACGAATATGCTGATGCTGATGGTGATGCTGATGGTGATGCTGATGATGATGCTGATGGTGATGCCGACGGTGATGGTGATGGTGATGCAGACGCTGATGGTGATGGTGGTGGTGATGGTGATGGTGATGAAAATGAGACGAATATGCGGATGCTGATGGTGATGCTGGTGGTGATGCTGATGGTGATGCTGGTGGTGATGTTGATGTTGATGTTGATGGTGATGGTGATGAAAATGAGACGAATATGCTGATGGTGATGGTGATGGTGATGGTGATGGTGATGCTGATACTGATTGTGATGCTGATGGTGATGGTGATGCTGATACTGATGCTGATGACAATGAGACGAATATGCTGATGCTGATGCTGATGCTGATGCTGATGGTGATGGTGATGGTGATGCTGATGGTGATGCTAATGCTGATGACAATGAGACGAATATGCTGATGGTGATGCTGATGGTGATGGTAATGCTGATGGTGATGCTCATGGTGATGGTGATGGTGATGACAATGAGACGAATATGCTGCTGGTGCTGGTGCTGGTGCTGGTCATGCTGCTGGTCATGCTGCTGGTGATGCTGCTGGTGATGCTGCTGGTGATGCTGATACTGATGCTGATGGTGATGGTGACGCTGATGGTGATGGTGACGCTGATGGTGATGACAATGAGACGAATATGCTGATGCTGATGCTGATTGTGATGCTGATGCTGATGGTGATGCTGATGGTGATGCTAACGCAGATGCTTATTGTGATGGTTATTTGGATTCTGATGGTGAAGCTAATGCTGATGCTTATTGTGATGGTGATGCTGATACTGATGGTGATGCTGATGGTGTTACTGATGGTGATGCTTATGGTGATGCTGATACTGATGGTGATACTAATGCTGATGACAATGAGACGAATATGCTGATGCTGATGCTGATGGTGATGCTGATGACAATGAGACGAATATGCTGATGCTGATGGTGATGCTGATGGTGATGCTGATGATGATGCTGATGGTGATGCCGACGGTGATGGTGATGTTGATGCAGATGCTGATGGTGATGGTGGTGGTGATGGTGATGGTGATGAAAATGAGACGAATATGCTGATGCTGATGGTGATGCTGGTGGTGATGCTGATGGTGATGCTGGTGGTGATGTTGATGTTGATGTTGATGTTGATGTTGATGAAAATGAGACGAATATGCTGATGGTGATGGTGATGCTGATGGTGATGGTGATTGTGATGCTAATGCTGATATCAATGAGACGAATATGCTGATGGTGATGGTGATGCTGAGGGTGATGGTGATGGTGATGGTGATGACAATGAGACGAATATGCTGATGGTGATACTGATGGTGATGCTGATGCAGATGCTGATGCTGATGGTGATGCTGATGGTGATGACAATGAGACGAATATGCTGATGCTGATGAGATGCTGGTGATGGTGGTTATTTTGATGTTGAGCCAGGGATTTACTCACATGAAGTGTGGTCCAGCCACGGAGAGCTTACTCTGATACTCAAGAGCTATGTCAGACACTGAGAAAATGTAATGAGAACGCCTGGTAGGGCGTGGTATTGAGGGGGCCCCGTCTTACGGTCAGTGATTTGTTTTCAAATCTGATAGTGGGTTTCTCCTAGTTATATGTTTTAGGCCTCCTCCAGGGGCGGCGTCTTAGTGCTTTCTATAGCTTTTTATAGTTTTTTGTAGCTTTTAAGGGCAATTTAGGGCACACAAAAAAACAAATGTAATGAGAACGCCTGGTAGGGCGTGGTATTAAGCAATTAAGGGGATGAACTGGACAAACCGTATCCGCGAGAACTCGTACTTCATACTTCGTCGAGACTTTTGGCCTGGAAATCCGAGAATTCTCGAACATTTGGCCTGGAATTCTCGACAATTCTTGAGGAAGTACGAACCGAATGTCCAGTTCATCCCCTGAATTGCTTTACGGGAGCCCCGTCTTACGGCGGTAGAGAACAGGCTGCTACTTTACCTGGACAAAGCTACCATGGCGATTGACAGATGCCGAGAAACTATATAATTATAAGAGTGTTCGTAAGTATAAGAAGACTCTGCTAATGCAGACACTAACAAAATGTATCAGATACCGGTACTAAAAAAATAGAAAGTGCTCTGGAGTACTGAAGACTCTGCCAATGCGGATACTCAAAGACTGCATAAGATACTCAAAGACTGTATCAGATACTCAAAGACTGCATAAGATACTCAAAGACTGTATCAGATACTCAAAGACTGCATAAGATACTCAAAGACTGCATAAGATACTCAAAGACTGCATAAGATACTCAAGGACTGTATCAGATACTCCATAATAAGAAGAGTGTTCTTGAGTACCGGTATAAGAATACTCTGCTAATACGGTGACTATAGCTAGCTCCGGCTTACGCTACGGTGTCCTTAACTTCACGTCCTGTGAGTAACTGTATTACACGGATGTAACAATTACAACTTCAATTTCTACTCTGCTAATGCAGATACTCGAAGACTGTATCAGATACTCTATACTTACAACAGTGTTCTTGAGTATAAGAAGACTCTGATAATGCAGATAATCAAGAAGTGTATCAGATACTCAAGAACTGTATCAGATACTCAAGAATCAGAACGTACCTCATCTGGAGGATGGTTCGGGAAGGGCTGGGGCGAGGCATGCCTCCATGTGTGATGTGACTGCGGTGCAAGGGTGTCAGGTTTAGGGATTAGGCACTAGGGTTTAGGGTTTAGGCACTAGGGTTGTAGGGTTCAGGGCTGAGGGGCTAGAATCGCAGAATAAAATTATCACTGCAGCACAAACTGAGGTCTCCTGTTGGTGAAACGATTCTTCGGGGTTCAGTTCACCAGGGCTTTCTCGTTTCAGCCAGTCTTTCTTTTTTCGACGACGCATCGCCATTTCGTCGCCATTCCGTCGAATGCTACACCCCCCGGACCCCCCGATATCGGGACACGCTGCCCCCCGACCCCCCCAGGCTCCGCGCTTTGCGCTCCCGCATGCGATGGCTACGTAAATATCCTGAAATCAGGGTTGAGTAGTCTAAGTAGCTACTCAACCTGGACTACAGAAATCTGAAAACAAAAACACTGGGTGTGTGTGTGTGTGGTGGTGGTGGTGGTGGTGGGGGGGTCAGTGATCGTGGTGTTGGTGTTGAGAGAGATGTGGGTTCAGGTGTTTGTGGTTTCAGCCCCTCTTGTCACGGATGGGGAAGTCCCTTTACCCTATTTAGCCTACCCCTGGGCTGTAACAATATACACTGGCATCAATGCCAAGCACCTCTTAATCATATAATTAAATGTCCACTTCACTTAAGCACAAACTCAGGTCCCTCGTCGGTAATACAATTGTTTGGGGTTCAGTTCATCAGTGCTTTCATCAGTGCACGGATATGCAAGTCCCTTTAGCCTTTTCAACCTACCCCTGGACTGTAACAACATACACTGGCATCAATGTCAAGCACATCTTAATACCTGGTGGGGGCTGAGATGTCTGTTGGCCCTAGCTGGCACTGCAGCATTCCCAAGGAGTGCGGAGTTGAAGAAAAGCCCTTGGGCGAGTTGGCAGCGCCCCGGTCTGACCCCTGCACACACGAGGTTTGATAATTAAATAATGGATAAACACCGTATTGATATGTTTCAAGTCATTTTGGGTGGGTTGGCGGCACCGTGTTCTGACCCTTCCAGTACGAGGTTTGACAATTAACTTGTGGATAAATATCTTATTGATATGTTCCAAGCTGTTTCGGGTGAGTTGGCAGCACCGCGCTCTGACCCCTGCACAAGGTTTGATAATTAAATAATGGATAAACACCGTAAATACTTGAAACATATCATTATTGATATGTTTCAAGTCATTTTAGGCGCGTTGGCAGCACCGCGCCCCAACCCCTGCAAACACGAGGTTCGATCACTAAATGATGAGTCAATACAACATTTATATGTTTTGGGTAATTGTGTGTGAGTTGGCGACAGGACGGTATGACGCTGACGCCTGCAAACACGAGGTTCTAAACTTAAATGATGGATGTATATATATATATATATATTTATATATATGTTTCAAGTCATTTTGGGTGAGTTGGCAGCACCGCGCTCTGAGCCCTGCACACACAAGGTTTGATCATTAGATGATGAATCAACATCGTATTAAATATGTCGCAATTAAATGTACCGTAATGAAATATTTCCTCAGTTTTTTTGCTTTTCCTGGGAGGAAAGAAAACATCCAGTCTAATCTGTACACGTACTTGTAGAGACCGGCATATCCTAAGACTTCCATAGCTCAGTGAGTTGGTGACGGAAGGCCAATTCTGACTAGTTTAGCCAAACCCACACGTCGCCATGCATCCAGTCTAATCCTCACACCTTCTGGTAGAGACCGGCATATCCAAAGTCTTTCCATACCTCTGTGAGTGGGCGGCGGAAGGCCAATTCTGACTAGTTGAGCGGAACCCATGCATCCAGTCTAACCCTTACACATACTGGTAGGGACCGGCACATCCAAAGATACTATTTCCCGCTATATATAGCGATCGCTAGTTATGACCCCGTTCTAGCGGAATTATCGCTATAAAAGGATACAACAAAAGTTTGTTCTGCCCTAAATGGCCCTAAAAAGCTACGAAAAGCCAGCTCGTGAAAAGCTATAAAAAGCTACAAAAAGCTGCGAAAAGTCAGCTCGTGAAAAGCTATAAAAAGCTACAAAAAGCTACGAAAAGCCAGCCCGTTAAAAGCTATAAAAAGCTACAAAAAGCTACGAAAAGCCAGCTCGTGAAAAGCTATAAAAAGCTACAAAAAGCTACGAAAAGCCAGCTCGTGAAAAGCTATAAAAAGCTACGAAAAGCCAGCTTGGGAAAAGCTATAAAAAGCTACAAAAAGCTACGAAAAGCCAGCTCGTGAAAAGCTATAAAAAGGACCACAACGCTGTCCCTGGAGAAGGCCTAAAACCATAAAGCAAGAAAAAACCCACTTTCAGATTTGAACCCTGGCACTTACACTGGAGGTGATAGAACTTGAATAGATCGGAGGTAGGAGGGTGCGGGCTGGCGGTGCTCCGTCGTCAGGTGCTCTGAGGGGGTGAGGGTGAGGGGGTGGGGGTGGGGGGTGAGGGAGTGGGGGGTGGGTGGGCAGGCTGGTGGTGCTCCATCGTCAGGTGCTCTGAGGGGGTGAGGGGGTGAGGGGTGGGGGGTGAGGGAGTGGTAAGGGTTGGATGGGGTGGGGGGTGGAGGCTGAGGGGTTCAGGGAGGGTGGGGTGGGGGTAAGGGTTGGGTACTTGGTTAGGGTTTAGACTGATTAATAGGTTTTTGGATGATTGATAGATTGACTCAATGACTCAATGATTGATTGATTGATTGATTGATTGTTTGTTTAAGTTATTGGCGGAGCCCCCCCATCTGGGGGGCGGGAGCCCCCAGGGTTACCCTATTGTCCGTTTGTGCGTCTGACCGTCCGTCAACCCGCCCCCGCCAAGACAAAGCCTGACACGTCAGCCAACATTCTTGTAACTAACTCGCTTCTGTTGCTACCTTTCGTTCCATTACCAACACCCTCCGCCAATTTTTGGCGTCGCTTGCGACGCTGCATAGGACTTGTCCATAGGATTTGCCTTTTCCAAGGACCTCACAGCCTACTCACCCATCAGTTTCTTTTTTCAGAAAATGAACCAGTGTCTTTACGTAGCGCCATGGTGCTCCTAGTAGCTTTTGGAGTTCTGCTGGCAGCTTTTTTTGCCCTAAATGCAACCTCAGAACATTTTTTCTGACTGACCTTGCTCAAACTCTAGAAAAAAAGCAGGCTTTTTGTAAGAAAATGAACCAGTGTCTTTACGTAGCACCATGGTGCTCCAAGTAGCTTTTGGAGTGCTGCTGGGAAACACAAATTGGCTCTAGAGGCAACCCCAAAAGACTCAAAAGGTTTAGGGTTTAGGGTTTAGGGTTTAGGGTTTAGGATTTAGGGTTACCGTGCCTGGGCTGGGTACTGCCCCCCTCAGTGTTCCGGGGTACTGCCCCCTCCCCTTCTCATGTCCTTGCTGTGTCCTAGGCCCCCCTCAGTGTTCCAGGGTACTGCCCCCCCCCCCCCCCTCCTCCTCATGTCGTTGCCCTGTCCTAGGCCCCCCCATATCAGCACTGCCTGCTTACCCAAACATGACAACAGATGGAGCATCCAGTCTTCTTAGCAACGAGTTCCTGGGTACTGCCCCCCCCCTCCTCATGTCCTTGCCCTGTCCTAGGCCCCCCTCAGCGTTGGCTGCCGCCGCTGCCCTGGGGCCCGTATCTAACAGCTGGTTCATACTGCTGTGTGTACTACTGTGTGTACTGCTGCTTTGGCGGACCATGCGCTGGGCCTGCGGTACGCCTCCGCAGGTCTGCCGACTCTGCGAGCCCAAGCCACCTGTTGTCGCGCCCTCACCCCCTCCGCTCTCCTCATCCATCCCAAGGCTCCCGGAAGCCACAGCTAGTGCCAACACAGCATCGCTGTAGCTTGCAAAGAGGTCCGCCACACCAGCCCGGTTGGCCCCTCCCAGTGGGGCCTGCAGCTGCATGGATTGGCCTAGGCCCCCCTGACCTCCCTGGGGAGCCTGGAGGGACGTGGGCTGGCCTAGGCCCCCCTGCCCCCCACCCCCAGTGAAGCCCGCATCGCTGACCATGTGCATTAGGGCTGCACTGCGGTTTGCAGTATATGCATTTGCTAAAGCTTCAGAATCCCAGCTCTTGTGTCGCTCCCAGAAGGCTGGGAAGAGCGGTGCTGAGGCGGAGGTGGAGGAGGAGGCAGTGGTGGCGGCTGCAGGGGGGGCGGAGGTGTAGGTTGGGTATGGGCCTAGGCCCCCCTCCCCCAAGGCGTGTGTGATCGTGTCCTGGGTTGTGTTGAACCTAGGCGAGGCATTAGGGGTGACTCGGTCAGTGGACCCGCTGGTAGGTCCGTCGCTGGTGTAAGCCCCAGCTGTTCCACCGCCACCACTGCGCGTGCCACTCATGCTGTTCATGTTGGTGCTGAGGTTGTTAAGGTTGTTAAGGTTGTTAAGGTTGTTCATGGAAGGGGAGTGGGCCCCCCCCCTTCCTCTAGATGGACTCTGCCCCAGCGGTGCTATGACTAAGGTGCTTCCCCCTGGACTGCTGTCCCGTCTGAGCTGGCGTTGGCGCAAGCTGAGTGGGTTGCCCGGGCTGGGTACCGAAGTGCCCCAGTGTGCAGTGTTCCCGCTGCTGTTGACGAGTGTTGGGGATGTACTGCTCGCTGGAGGCCCCCCTGTACCGCTTGCCCTCCTGCGGCTGAACTGCATGTAGCGGTTCATCCCACTGGCGCTGGCGTCACTGTCACTGCCAGGCTGGCGGTCTATCTCAGGGCTAAGCCCCCTTGCGCCGGTACCGGAGAAAGAGTGACTGTTTTCAGCAAACAGAGCCACCGAGTGTAGGACCGGCGCACAGCTGGCGACGCGCAGACTGGAACTGGCGGACCGGTGAAGCGGTACGGATCCTGGGGGATGGGGGCTTCGCCCAGAGATGGTTCCCACCCCTCCACCTCCACCCGCAGACAGGCCGCTAGCATCCAAGACTGCAGATTTGCGAGACGCTACGGAAGCTTCCATAGCCGCCAGCGTGGCGAGATCAGATTTGAGGGGGTGGGCGGAAGCTTCCATAGCCGCCAGCGTGGCGAGATCAGATTTGAGGGGGCGGCCGGAAGCTTCCATAGCCGCCAGCGTGGCGAGATCAGATCTGAGGGGGTGGGCGGAAGGATCCATGCCAGCCAGCCGCCGTTGCCTTTGCTGCAGCTGCTGTCCCTCACCCCCGCTTATACTGGGCTCTGTCATATACACCATCTCACCTTCAAGAGGGTTACGGTGCGGTAGGGGTGGGTTAGGGGGGGTTAGGGGGGGGGTTGGGTGGGTAGGGATGGGTTAGGGTGGGTTAGGGGTGGGATGGGGTGGGTAGGGGTGGGTTAGGGGTAGGTTAGGGTGGTTAGGGGTGGGGTTGGGTGGTTAGGGGTGGGGTAGGGGTGGGCAGGGTGGGTTAGGGTTGGGTAGGGTAGGGTACGGTAGGGTAGGGTAGGGTAGGGTAGGGTAGGGTAGGGTAGGGTAGGGTAGGGTGGGGGTAGGGTAGGGTAGGGTAGGGTAGGGTAGGGTAGGGTAAGGGTAGGGTAGGGTAGGGTGGTGGTGGGGTGGGCCGTGGGCCTTGGGGGGTTGGGAAGGGTGGGTGGTATAAGGAGGGGTAAGGTGGGCGTGTGGGTGGATGGAAGGAGGGTGTTGTGGTGTGGGCGGTATAGGTTTGGTAAGGAGGGGTCGGGTAGAGGTGGGTGGAGTGGAGGGGTTTGGGGGAAGGAGGGTAGGGGTGGGTGGCGCAGAATGGGAGGGTGTGGTGGCAAAAGGAGGGTGGGTTAGGTGGGTGGGTGGGTGGTGTGGGTGGGTGGTAAAGGAGGGTGGTGTGGTGGTGGCGGTTGGTTAAGAGGGGTGCTGTGGGTGGGTGGGGTTGGGAAGGAGGGGTGGTGGGTGGGTGTGAGGTGGGATGCGTGTGGCCTGGGTGGAGGGGTGGGTGAGTAAGGCAGGGGTGGTGGGGGGGGGTGGGGGGAGGGGGAGGAGGGGTGGTGTGTGTGGGGGGGTAGGTGGGTGGGTGAGGAGGGGTGGGGTGTGGGGTGGGTGGGTGGTGGGTAAGGAGGGTGTGTGGGTGGGGGGGTGGGTGGATAAGGAGGGGGTGGTGGTGGGTGGTGGGTGGTGGTAAGGAAGGGTGTGTGGGTGGGTGGGGTGGGTGGTAAGGAGGGTGGTGTGGGTGGGTGGGTGGGTGGTAGGAGGGGTGGGGTGGGTGGGTGGGTGGGTGGTAAGGAGGGGTGGTGTGTGTGGGGGGGGGATGGTAAGGAGGGGTGGTGTGGTTGGGTGGGTGGGTGTGGTAGGGGTGGTAGGGGTGGTGGTAAGGTGGGATGGTTGGGGTAGGTGGTAAGGAAGGGTAGGGTGGGTGGGTGGGTGGGTGGTAAGGAGGGGGGTGTGGGTGGGTGGGTGGGTGGATGGTCGCTAAGGAGGGTGGTTTGGGGTGAGTGAAGGTAAGAAGGGGGGTGTGGGTAGGGGGTGGTAAGAGGGGTGGTAGGGTGGTGGTAAGGAGGGATGGTGTGGGTAGGTGGTAAGGAAGGGTAGGGTGGGTGGGTGGGCGGATGGGGTGTAAGGAAGGGTGGTTTGGTGTGGAGTGAAGGTAAGGAGGGGTGGTGTGGGGGGTGGGTGGGTGGTGGGTGGATGGGTGGTATAAGGAGGTGGTTTGGGTGAGTGAAGGTCAGGAGGGGTGGTGTGGTGGTGGGTGGGTGGGTGGATGGGTGGTAAGGAAGGGTTTGGTTTGGGTGGTGAAAGGTAAGGAGGGGGGGTGTGTGGGGGGTGGGTGGGTGGGGGAGGGTTGGTAAGGAGGCGTTGGTTTGGGGAGTGAGGTAGGAGGGGTGGTGTGGGTGGGTGGGTGGGTGGGCGGATGGGTGGTAAGGAGGGTTGGTTTGGGTGAGTGAAGGTAAGGAGGGGTGGTGTGGGTGGGGTGGGTGGGCGGATGGGTGGTAAGGAGGGTTGGTTTGGGTGAGTGAAGGTAAGGAGGGGTGGTGTGGATGTATTCTAACCATTTATGTTGACCTTCCTGTCACGGTTGGGCAAGTCCCTTTTAGCCTTTTTGGCCCACCCCTGGACTGTAACGTACAAACTCACCATCTAAGGTGCAGCCGCCTTCTCGCTTTAGGGTTTAGGGTTTAGGGTTTAGGGTGGGTGTATTCTTACCATCTAGGTCGCTGCCGCCTTCTTGCTATAGGGTTTAGGGCTTAAAGCGTTAGGTTTTAGGGTGGGTGTATTCTTACCATCTAGGTTGCTGCCGCCTTCTTGCTTTAATGTTTAGGGTTTAAAGGGTTAGGTTTTAGGATGGGTGTATTCTTACCATCTAGGTTGCTGCCGCCTTCTTGCTTTAGGGTTTAGAGTTTTTAGGGTTCAGGGTATATTCTCACCATCTAAGGTGCGCAGCCTTCTTGCTTTAGGTTTTAGGATTTAGGGTGGGTGTATTCTTACCATCTAGGTCGCTGCTGACTTCTTGCTTTAGGGTTTAGGGTTTAAGGGTTCAGGGTATATTCTTACAATCTAGGTTGCTGCCGCCTTCTTGCTTTAGGTTTTAGGGTTCAGGGTTCAGGGTATATTCTTACCATCTAGGTTGCTGCCGCCTTCGTGCATTAGGGTTTAGGGTTTAGGGTGTACTCTTACCATCTAGGTTGCTGCCGCCTTCTTGCTTTAGGGTTTAGGGTTTAGGGTTTAGGGTGTACTCTTACCATCTAGGTTGCTGCCGCCTTCTTGCTTCTTGCTTTAGGGTTTAGGGTTTAGGGTGTATTCTTACCATCTAGGTCGCTGCCGCCTTCTTGTTTTCCAGTCCTACTGTATTCTTCACCACCGCTCTCCTCGCCTCTACCGTCGCCTTGCTCGTCGCCATCATCGTCACTAAGGGGTCGTTCATCATCGTCACCGTCAGAATCAGCATCGTCCTGGGCCTCCTCTTCTTGAGGGTCCTGCTCTCCGTCGGGGTGTACCGCCTCTCCCTCGTGCACAGAGGGCTGTACACCAGGGTTCTTGGCTGAGCTTCCTGACAAGCCACGCTGGCGAGCGAGAGGTTGATCCTGATCAAGCAACACAGTTGTGGAGGTTTGATGAAAATAAATATATATATACCAGATTGGGCAAGTTGCCATAAAAGTAGTGATAACGCCTGGTAGGGCGCGGTTTGAAGGGAGCCCCGTCTTACGGCGGTAGGGAGCAAACTGCTACTTCACCTGGACAAAGCTACCATGGCGGTTGACAGCGACCGCGAGCACTAAAGCGCACCCGTAGGGATTCAAACCCTGCACCTTCTTTGTTTGAGGAGCTCTGCCATTGAGCCATTCGTCGAAACGGGGATTCCTCCTCTTGTAGTAGTAGTCATCGTTCAACGAGCTCAACTATTGAACCATTCATCGAAACGGGATTAAACAGCTAACACAGTTGTGGAGGTTTGATGATAAAAAGGTAACGATAACGCCTGGGGGGGCGTGGTGGTAAGGGAACCCGTCGTACGCGGGTAGGGAGCGGTCTTCGACCTCAACTGGACAAGCTACCATTGCGGTTAACAATGACCTGCAACGCCAAGAGCGACCGAAGGGGGAATCGAACCCCCGACTCTTCATCCTCAAAGTGATTTGGTCTACCAATAGACCAATGTATATCACTGAAAGGGGCTGTTTGATGATAAGATACAAGAGAGGAATCAAGGAACAGCAAGAGATGACACCAACACTTTGTTTTTGGTGGAGCCCCCCCTTCTGGGGGGCGGGAGCCCCCAGGGTTACCCCTTTGTCCGTTTGTCCAACCGTCCGACCACCCCCCCGACACGAAGCCTGACACGTCAGCCAACAGTCTTGTAACTAACTCGCTTCCGTTGCCACCTGTCGCTCCGCCACAAACACTCCCCACAATGTTTTAGCGTCGCTTGCAACGCTGCATAGAACTTGTTCACATACACACACATACACACAAGCCAAGACCCCCCAGTTTCAATTATGCCTTTTTTACACACCAAAACACACACATACACACACACACACCGAGAACCTCCATTTTGCTGTTTCACTGAAGTTACACACACATACACACACACACACCGAGAACCTCCATTTTGCTGTTTCACTGAAGTTACACACACATAAACACACATACACACTCACACCGAGAACCTCCATTTTGCTGTTTCACTGAAGTTACACACACATACACACACACACCGAGAACCTCCATTTTGCTGTTTCACTGAAGTTACACACATACACACACACACACACACACCGAGAACCTCCATTTTGCTGTTTCACTGAAGTTACACACACATACACACATATACACACACACACACCGAGAACCTCCATTTTGCTGTTTCACTGAAGTTACACACACATACACACACACACCGAGAACCTCCATTATGCTGTTTCACTGAAGTTACACACACATACACACACATACACACACACACACACCGAGAACCTCCATTTTGCTGTTTCACTGAAGTTACACACACATACACACACATACACGCACACACCGAGAACCTCCATTTTGCTGTTTCACTGAAGTTACACACACATACACACACATACACACACACACACCGAGAACCTCCATTTTGCTGTTTCACTGAAGTTACACACACATACACACTCACACCGAGAACCTCCAGTTTCCTGTATCACTGAAGTTACCTGTTGAGATGACCAGGACTCCAGCTCAGCAATGAAAACAGGGTGCCTTGTGTTTACAGACACAGACCCCACGCCTCTTACCCCCCCCCCACTTACCCCATGCCACCCCTCTTACCCCCCCCCCCCCCACACACCCACCACCACCCACCCACCCACACCTGCTGAGGTGACTAGGACTCCAGCTCGGCGATGAATGCAGGGTGCCTTGTGTTTACAGACTGAGACCCCACCCTTCTTACCACCCACCCTACTACCCCATGCCACCCCTCTTCCCACACACACCCCCACCCCCCCACACACACCTGTTGAGTTGACCAGGACTCCAGCTCGGCGATATGAATGCAGGTACCTTGTGGATACAAATGCAGACCCCACCCCTACTCAAACCCTCCCCGCTTTTATAACACCAACCTACCCCATGACCTCCACCCCTCAGCCAACACATCACCACCATATGCTGAGGTGACAGGCTCGTCAGCAATGAAATTACGGGGTGCTGTGTATACGAAGAGCACCACGTACTTATCCCGTTTAAAGCACCAACCCCCGTAATACCCACAGCCCCACACAATGCCCCATTCGCTGCCCCAAACAACCACAACAACTGTGAGGAGCAGGACTACTGCCACACGTCAGCCAATGATATGCAGGTGCGTGAGCGCAAGCTTCCCACCCTCCACCTGCAAATAGCATGCTTATTGAAACCCCCAGACAGCACCACCAACTCATTCCTTAGATTTTGATTCCATGCCCCCGCTTCCCACCTGGCCGGTCTTCACTGGCGCCCCCGGCAACGGGGAGCCGGGAGCAGCTCGGTCGACAGCCTAGTGTAGCAGCGACAGAGTCCCGAACCTCCCCATGCACAGAAGCCAGCAACCTGCAGACAACTAGGGCCAACAAAACTGAGGGAGTCGAGGCACTCACGGGACCCCACACGTGGCCCCCATAGGCTGTACACGTTAATGTACCGCTGTGAGCACGCGCTGGTGGATAGGGGTTGTGGGACTCCAACACATCACAAGGCCATCGACCCCCCCCCAGGGCGCGGTGGTGGGGGTCGGTAGTAGGTGGTCTTTTACCGCCGGGTTCGGTTCTGCGGTGGTAACAGTCCGTGGTATCGCACCGGGCTGGTGTGGGGTAGTCGTGTCAGGGCGGTTGCGGGCAGACCGCATATCGGGTCGGCGCGGTGGCCCTGCTGGTGGCACTGTGAGTGCTCTTGCTGAGGCTTGATATGAAAATCACCCGCGTAGCCCGGGGGGCGCCGGCCGCCTAACCCAGTCCGCGTGTCGGTTGTCCGCCCCGGGGCGGGAGGGGGTGGTCGCTGCCTGTTGCCTCTCGGGGAGCTCTCCACTTGCCCCTCACGCTTGACAGTCGCGGGTCATCGAAGCATTACTCCAACCGTTTTGTCCCCACTTCCCCCGTCCGGGCCGCGCGCTTTGGGCCCAGGACCCCATCACCGATACTGCGTAGGCGGCACCGCGCCCCTGTAGGTCGTGGCGCGGCGCAGGAGTCTACCTGCACGGCGCACCCCCGACGAGCTGCGCACCGTGCAGAGGCCTTGGTATAGCGCCCGGTGACTAGCCTCAAGCTACTCGGGATCGCCCTCTAGCTTCCCCATCTTCGGCCGGCGACCCGCGGCACCTGGACCCAGCACCCTCTCGCGGCACGTGAACCCCGCTGGCCTCATACCCGCCAGAGCAGGCTGGCGCCCAACCGGCGTACGGCCCTTGCCACCCACCAGCCGCACCCGGCAGACCCCTCCCTGCCACAGGTGGCCTGGCAGAGGCCGACACAACGAGCCGGTTTGCTCCCCCCCAGCAGCCCACCCTGTCCCGCGTCCCCACACCCCTAACCCCCCAGCGTTGGGGTGTGGCCGCTTCCGAGCCGCTGGTGCTCCCTTACACCGATCATTGTTGCCCCCCCCTGCTCCACGCACGCTTTGGCCTGTGGACACACATGCCTGCTGCCCACAACCCCGCGAAGTAGTCCACGCGCACTCCCCCATATTTTAGCCGCCCGCTTTTCACACTCTGTGAGCATCCTTACTGTTGACGCGCGTCCAAACCCTGGATTATGTTCAGTGGCTTTTGCGACCACCTCTCTCTAGCCCCTGCACCCCCACCACCGAGAAGCAACCGAAAAGTTAGCCGAGGTTAAGCTTTGCGTTTGTGGACTCTGGGGAATGGGGCACCACCACCCGCCATCAGGATAGCATTTATTCCGAGGGACGAGCTGCTAGGCGTGGATATGGGATTGGGGGTGCAATGGGAAGGCCCACGCTATGAAAAAGTGAAGTGGTGATATTCAGGCTGAGAAGACAGCTGGTAGGGATGGCCTCTGCAAGGTGGATGCCTGGGCAACAGCAGCAGCAACAGCAGTAGCTGGAAGGGTGAAATGGAAACCCCAAAAGCAACAGGTTGGGCTCTTGCTTTCGTTCCCTGCCCGACTTCAATAGCAGCAGTGCGCTCGAAGATTATCTGTCTCCACAACGAAGCAGGTAGGAGAAGCTGGAGCAGGTTAGTCTTAACGTCTTCCCGGCCAGCGCCATGTGTGAAACGGGCGAATGCTTCGCTTGAGGGGTCTGAACGCTGGAAAGCTGCTAACGCGCTCAAAGCGCTTGCTCAGGAAATAATTCGCAACAGTTCGAGCCAGCTAGTGCACTGTCATGCTTGTCGTCACAACTTCGAGAAAGGAAAGGACCCCGAAATTGGGTATTCGAAAAAGTGTGCTAAACCGCAGTGCTGCAGCAGTAAATTTCGGATAAATGGTGTATTCGCGCAACGCCCTTCGTATCGAGCGCAAGAGGTCGCGAGGGGTGGGTGGGGGTGGGGGTGGGTGGGGGTGGGGGGCGGCAACTTGTTGAGTACTACAACAGTCCATTGTTCACTCGGCAGTACTAATACGTGAGACGTAGCATCAGACGCGTCAGCGTCCGTTAGCGTCCGGGAATCCGCGTTCGGGCGTCCGCGTCACCTGCGTCACCATCCCTCTGGTCACCATCATCGCAACACCAGCAGCAGTCTTCAAACTCCACCTTGTCACATAAATCTGAGCGCAAATGTAGCAGAACAGCAGGAGGTGCCAAGGCCTCAAAAATTAAAGTAAGGCCGATCGTTTTTCTGAGAATGGGGCTATAATGGCATACGTATGTCTATGAATGGACCTCCTAATTAAGTTGTAATAGCTTAATTCCCCTGACTGCAGCTTGCAACCTTTCATCAATTAACTCGTGCCACCGTGCACTACTTGTAATAATACCTACCAGTATATGTATATATAAACGTCCCTCTTAGGGCAGTGTAAACAATTTCTGCAGGTGCGTCCCATTTCCCCCCATTCCAAAGACCTGGTTACTAAGGGATTATTGGCCTGGTTGCACATGATTTACAGATGGCTTACAGACCTAGTTACATAGGGTTTACCGACCCAGTTACAGAGGGTTTACAGCTACAATTACAAAGGGTTTACAGCCATACTTACAGAGGGTTTACAGAGGTCTGAAACCAGAGTCTGTAACGACTCTGTAACGAAGTCTTAAAGCATTTACATACCATTTGCAATCCGCGTAGGTTGGCTCGTTTCTACCGTACCCCAACAGTGTGTTAACGGTATGCGATCAAAGTCTGTAAACAGAGCAGAGTACATGTTTACATAGCGTTTGTAGACTTTGACCTCTGTAAACCCTTTGGAAACCCTCTGTAACGGGGTCAGTAAAGGGCCCGAATATTGATAGTGGTCGGATATATCGTATGATGTCGACCAGGTGGTATGAGAAGACGCGACTCTCTCTCTCTCCACAAATCTGCGCCCTCAGAGAACCGAGCTCGACGTTGCTCAAATCTGTTCGAGACTTTCCTCCCACTGAGGATTTCCTCCCTAACTGATCGTATGCTCTAGCACCATGATTTCCCTCCTCACTCGCCTCCCTCCCCCCTTGTTGTCACACACAACAAAGGGAGTAGAATCCACAACCCAACATCACCCTCGTCCGGTACGTCGAATCCAACAAGCTGCCTTTGTAATACCGCTAGGGTTCTATTGTGAGGTATCAACCATAAGCATGGACAGAAAGGCTCAATTCCCCTCAAGCTAGCCTGATTCACGCACTGACTAACCATCAACCACGCCGCCAGTTTTCACCAACACTAGGGTTGCGTTTAATCCAACATATCTAGTTCACTGTCAAGGAGCCAGCCGACTCACGGTTAATCAAAGGATTCAAAGCTCTACCCAGGCGCGATACCCTCTTAAGGGCAGCGATCAACCCAAAGTCGAATACAACCTAATAATTAGCGGTTCAATCATACCTTCCCCACCCATTGCACCTTATTCCCCTGATCCCACATCTAACTGTCCATCCCACCGTGTCTCACTCAATAGCACCTAAGGCATCGGTGGGGGGTCTGCCGCTACCCCTTGTCTCACACTCTCACTTGCATCTAAACAGCCTCCCAAAGCATCCAACCTTGGCAACAGGGCTGCCAGGTAACTCCTTGTCTTGCTCATCGTATGCAATTACGTCAGGCGCTTGCATTGGAGCATCAACGACAGTCTGGCCACCCTCAACGGTAGCTATGCTGCGCTCGGCCTGGTCGGGGACGCATGCACCGCGAGGTACAGCTCGGGTAGAGCCACTGGGAAGCTGCTCAGCAGCTTCACCTGGGGCAACGGCGGGTGTAGCACATGCAACACAGTCCTGTGGAAGCTGCGCGGAAGCTGCGAGCTCGGGGGGTTGAGCCTGGCTGGGGGGAGTTGTTGACCTAGGCTGGGAAGAGGGGTGTTCGGCATCCACGGAATCAGCAGAGCCTGTGGGACCACTGCCACTGTCTTCGAAACACGTGACGCCACAGTCAGCGTCGTGTGCGAGGATGGGGCAGCCTAGAGGCGAGGGCGGCACGGGAGCTTGGGTTCCAGCTACCTTGAGTGCAGACCTGGCAGAGGTGCCGAAAATGGGCTTGTCCATGGATTCTGGGCTCCCTGGGCTGCATGGCACCCCCTTGTGTCTGCTTGTGCTGCATTTCACGGGGGGAGAGGGCACCCCCTCCTGTCTGCTTGTACTGCCTTTCACGCCCTGGGAGGAGATGGATGATTCGGTTGAGGAGAACAGCAGTCCCCCTGGTGCCAGGCTGTTGGACGCAGCTTCAATCATGCCCTGCACTGCTCGTACTGTCTCTTGTGAGTTGTCCATCGGCTGGAAGGCCCTCCGTTGGCGGGAGGGGTCGCATGCGGACCACTGAGGCTGTACCGATACCGTAGCAAAGGGCGAGCGCTCATTGGACAGTGTGGTCTGTGCAGAGGGGCTATCACACAAAGGGGGTCTCTCCTCTAGCTGTGTACATGGGGTATCGCACACATGGGGTCTCTCCTCTAGCTGTGCATAGGGGCTATTGCACACAGGAGGTCTCTCGTCTAGCTGTGCACATGGGGTATCACACGTAGGGGATGTCTCCTCTAGCTGTGCACATGGGCTATCGCACAAAGGGGGTCTCTCCTCTAGCTGTGCACATGGGCTATCGCACAAAGGGGGTCTCTCCTCTAGCTGTGCACATGGGCTATCGCACAAAGGGGGTCTCTCCTCTAGCTGTGCATAGAGGCTATCGCACATAGGAGATCGCTCGTCTAGCTGTGCACATGGGGTATCACACATAGGGGATCTTTCCTCTAGCTGTGCACAGGGGCTATCGCACAAAGGGGGACTCTCCTCTAGCTGTGCCTGGCTGTTGCCCTTGTCTATGCTAGTCATGGTATTCAAGCCGGGGGGTGCAGCAGGACCATAGTCGAATCCAAAATCAGATACCTGGGGTAGGTCGACCGTGTTGCATAGGGATGATAGACGGATCCTCATATTATTCGAGCCGGGGGTCGCAGTAGGGGGTTCAGAGTCGCCTATTAAGACACTTGGCTCTGCGAAGGAAAGCTCCTTGGGCTCCAGGGACTTGTGAAGCAGGTGGTCGGTCACCTGGGCGAAGGTTTCAGTCGAGGTATAGCCTTTCACCTTTGACTGCTTTGCCGAGGCAAGCAAAGACAAACCGTCATCCATATGCGGGGCGGAGGTCTGGCAGTCGCGAGTGGGTGAGGACTGAGCATCCGCCTCAAGAGACCCACGCTCACCATCTCCAACTGAAGCTGAGCGTAGGTGTAGAGTCTGCCACTGTCCAGATTCCTGGTTCCGCCCATGCACGACCCAGGGGGAGAGTGGCTTGGCTTGGCTTGTGGCTTGGCTTCCCTTGGAAGGAGACTTTGGAGGGGGCTGGCTGGCTGGGGTGTTAGGTTGTGGCAGCGACATGGAGCAAGGGACCATACTGGGCTTGGTGGGCTTGGCGTGGTGGCTGGCTGAGTGTCGAGGGGGAAGAGTTGTGCTGCTTCGCTGGTGGTGGGCTGCTAGAGAGGCCGAAGCGGAAGGGTGGGCTGCTAGAGAGGATGAGGCTGCTGGGTGGGCTGGTAGAGAAGATGGGGCTGCATGGTGGGCTGCTAGAAAGGATGAGGTGGCGGGCATATTGGTTGTGTTCTTAGTCTTAATGCTGCGACCTTGAGGAGCCCTTGACAAGTCTTTAAACTGTCCAATCCGCTTAGAATGCTCCGTGGTTTCTGTGGGTATTGCACGGGGGGACTTGGATTGCCAAGACGGTGTGCAGCCCAGAGTTGGCTGAGGAACCATGTTACAATCCAATCCAATCTTAGGAGCTCTAGGCTGCGTCACGCTAGGTGGATCAGGCATGCGCTGGTGGGATCTTCCCCCCCTTAATGCAGTCAGGTCAATGAGCGGTCTTGATGTTGGAACTTTGGGATAGCTAACCGTGGAAAAGCCCGAAGCCTGAATAGGTCCGTAAGATCCTGCGATCGTGGTTGAGTGGGAGGACGACCGGGGTTTGCTGGCAGCAGACACAGAGGGCGATGGACGGGCGGAGGCGGGGATTGAACAGAGGCTTCTGATAGAGAGGTGGGTCTCAAGGGGTGCTGCTGCTCTAGTGGTGCTGTTGTTCCTTGTGTTGCTGTTGCTCTTCGAGGGTTCACGTACTGAGGTGGAGGAGGGTGGGACTCTGAGGGTGATGCAACTGGCTTGCCGGGTCTTGACGGATCCATTTCCAGCCCCATAGCTACGAGTGTGGGCGCCGAACGAACGTTGCGTTCTGAATGAGCCGTCGCCCGACGTCAACATGGGAATGTTGAGACGGTTAGAATACTTATGCAGGAGCTCTTGATACCCCACGCCCTTAGAGGTTCCGTCAGTGAGAGGCCCAAAGGAGCCGGACTTGGCAAGCTTGGCAATGCGGAGACTGCCGGGGGACAACATATCATATGAGGATCTGGTGAGTCTTGGTGAGGTGAAGCCTTTGGGGCTCTCAGTGCGATCACCGGGACTTCCGAGGGACCCAGTGATGTCGACGAGCTTGAGCGCCGAGGGCCTGGGCACATGCCTCAGTTGAGTGCAGGATGTTGTTGAGGATGGCGATCCTAGGGAGGATCCATCACTGTATTGCCTGTTGAACTGGGTTTGATCACGTGAGGCGGCTTGATGGGATTGGCGTCCGAATATGGCCTTGTTGATCAAGTCGGTCGTCTTGTACGATGGGAAGCTATGCTGGCTGAGCTCACTCTTGCCAACCAGGTCTGACGGGGAGCCGAACAGTACATTTGTACCCCTAGACGTCGTTGCACCTTGAGATACATCAGGACCTGATCTGGGCTCCCGGGAAGTCAGACCCATGCCCCTGTGGGCGTGCCTGTCTCTGCAGCCGGAGCCGTTGTCACTTCCCAGAAAGGGATGCCACAGAGGATCTTCCGCGGGCCAGGGGGATGCTTGATTGTTTAACTTCATGGCATCGACGCCCCTCCCAAGCAGTTCTGAAATAAACATGCACATGGGGAAGTTTGGGTTGCTTATGTAGCTATGCTGGTGGTTTGGGGTGAGTGGGGAGTGGAGAGACGTGAATAGGGTAGGGGTAGGGGTGGTGGTGGTGGGGGGGGCCTGTTGACTATTGATTATTGCTTGGAGGATGCTTGGTTCTTAAACATCATGGCATCAGCGTCCCTTGCAAGCAGCTCTGGAACAGACATGCACATGGGGAAGTTTGGGTTGCTTATGTAGCTATGCTGGTGGTTAGGGGTGAGCGGGGAGTGGAGAGTCAAGAATGGGGTAGGGGTAGGGGTGGTGTGTGTGTGTGTGTGTGTGTGTGTGTGTGTGGGGGGGGGGGGGGGGGGGGGGGGGGGGGTAGGTGCCTGTTGACTATTGCCTTGGGGATGCTTGGTCGTTAAACATCATGGCACCAGCATCCCTCCCAAGCAGCTCAAGAACAAATATGCACAGGGGGAAGTTAAGGTTGCTGATGTAGCCATGCTGGTGGTTGGGGTGAGCGGGGAGTCATGAATAGGGTAGGGGGGATAGAGGGGTTGGGGTTGGGGGGAGGGGGGGGGGTAAGTGCTCGTTGACTACTGTCTGGAGGTGTCTTTGTTACACATCATGGTATCAGCATCCTCCTCAAACAGCACTAAGATCAACATGCACTGTACATTCATGACCAGAACAAGTTGTTAAACTATCTATTCTGCTAAGGTAGGTCCCTGCTTTCCGCAGGTGTCGCACCGGGTGGTGGTGGTGGTGGTGGTGTGTGTGTGTGGGGGGGGGGGGCTGGAATTGGAAGACGGTGAGCAGCCGAGAGTTGGATGGAAACCGTATAACAATCCAAGCCTATATTTAGTCGACCAACCCCTCTTTACTACACCCAAAATCAATTGAATCACCACCCCGATGACACACAAGTCACCACCCCCTTCCCCCCACTCATGTCGGCATTCCCTCTAACCAAATGCCCTCTAACCATCCATGTTTGAGCCCACACCTCTCAACTACACCCAGTTGAATCACCTCCATGAGGACACACAAGTCACCGCCACTACCAGCAACAACTCCTGCCCCAAATGCTCTTCCCATGAGTATGGCTCTTCCCCTGGACATTGTTGTCCTTGCTAATACCCTCTTGATCCTCTTACCATCTATTTGTGAGCCCCATCTCTCAACTACGCCCAGTTGAATTACCACCATGATGACAGTTAAGTCACCACCACCAGTGCCGACCCCCCTCCATCTGCTCTTGCCCTGAGTATGACCCTTGCCCTGGGCATTGTTGTCCTTATCTGGCTAATACCTTCTGAATCCTCTTACCATCCATGTTTGGGCCCACATCTCTCAACCACACCCACTTGAATCACCATCATGATGACACACAAGTCACCACCACTACCAGCCCCCCCCCCCCCCCCCCCCCCCCCCTGCCCTGCACATTGCTATCCTTGTCCTGCTACTACTCTTTTGATCCTCTTACCATCCATTTGTGAGCCTACACCTCTCAACTACACAAAGTTGAATCACCACCATGATGGAACACCATCACCCCCCCCCCACCCCCCCACCCGCACCCCTCCTCATGTCAACATTCCCTAAATACACTCTCAGCATCCATGTTTGAGCCATTGCCCTATGGCCATTGCCAGTCCCCCCGCCATTGCCTGGTTAATACTAACATTGCCAGGGGAGCCTTGGCCTAGCCAGTGCTCTTGCCATGAGTATGGCCCTTACCCTAGACATTGTTGTCCTTACTAATGCCCTTTTGATCCACTTACCATCCATTTTTGAGCCCAATTGATAGTCCATTTCCTGTAGGATGTGGCGGCTGGCCTCCTCATTCGTCCTAAACTCCTGTTCTTCCTTTGCCTATGCAGTGAGAATGAGTGGGGGTGAGGGTGAGTGGGGATGAGGGTGGGGGGTGAGGGTGAGAGTGAGGGTGGAGGGTGAGTGAGGATGAGGGTGGGGGGTGAGGGTGAGAGTGAGGGTGAGTGAGGATGTGGGTGGAGGGTGAGAGAGAGGATGAGGGTGGAGGGTGCGGATGAAAGTGTGAGTGAGGATGAGTGAGGGTGAGAGTGAGGAAGAGGGTGGAGTGTGTGGATGAAGGTGAGAGTGAGAATGAGGGTGGAGGGTGAGTGAGGATGAGGGTGGGGGGTGAGGGTGAGAGTGAGGGTGAGTGAGGATGTGGGTGGAGGGTGAGAGAGAGGATGAGGGTGGAGGGTGCGGATGAAAGTGTGAGTGAGGATGAGTGAGGGTGAGAGTGAGGAAGAGGGTGGAGTGTGTGGATGAAGGTGAGAGTGAGAATGAGGGTGTGAGTCAGGATGAGGGAGGAGAGATGTGAATAGGTGGAGGGGGATGGGGGGGGTGGGGGAGGGGTGACACTACGTGGCATGCAAGCAGAAAGGGTCAGGTATCAAACAACATATAGCAGGGGTCAGGTATCAAACAACATATAGCAGGGGTCAGACAAGTCCAGTGGTCTACCGTACCCGGGGCGCTTGAGGCCAATCCAAACCCAAGCTAGTACCAAATTCTAGCTAGTACCAGGAGGCCAATTCGAACCCAAGCTACTACCAAATTCTAGCTAGTACCTTGAGGCCAATCCAAACCCAGGCTAGTGCCACATTCTAGCTAGTCACTTGAGGCCAATCCAAACCCAAGCTAGTACCCAATTCTAGCTAGTACCTTGACGCCAATCCAAACCCAAGCTAGTACCAAATTCTAGCTAGTAGATGGAGGCCAATCCAAATCCAAGCTAGTACCAAATATAGCTGAGAATCCTTAATCTCACTGCCCCTGCGGAAACAACCGAGAGAGAGAGGACGAGCGAGCCGAAAGGGGCAGGGTCTACTAAGTGGCATGCAATCAGAAGGGGTCAAGTATCAAACCCCATATAGCAGGGGTGAAACATTAACCACCATATAGCAGGGGTGTAACATTAACCACCATATAGCAGGGGTGAAACATTAAACACCATATAGCAGGGGTGTAACATTAAACACCATATAGCAGGGGTGAAACAAGTCTTATGGTGTATCGTACCTGGGATGTCTGAGGCCAATTTGAAGCCGAGAATCCTGAATCGGACTGACCCTGCGGAATGTGAAACTACCCACGTTACTATTCATTTGTGTGTGTGTGTGTGTGTGTGTGTGTGAGAGAGTGAGTCATGGGATGGGTGGGATGTCTGAGGCCAATTTGAAGCTGAGAATCCTGAATCGGACTGACCCTGCGGAATGAGAAGCTACACGCATTACTAGTCATGTGTGTGTGTGTGTGTGTGTGTGTGTGTGAGAGTGAGTCATGGGATGGGTGGGATGTCTGAGGCCAATTGTAACCTGATAATCCTGAATCCAAACGCCCTTGCGGAGACAACCGAGAGAGAGGACGAGGAAGCGGAAGTTGCAGATGGAGGTGGGTGGAGTGCATGCATACAGGGGGAGGCAGGTACCCATGTAGTTATCCAGGTATGCAGGTAGGTAAGTATCCAGGTGGGTCGGCAGACAGGCAAGTAGGTAGGTAGGTAGGCAGGCAGGTGAACATGTAGGTAGGTAGGCAGGCAAGTATCCAGGTAGGTAGGTATGTAGGTAGGAATGCAGGTAGACAGGCAGGCAGACATGTCAGTAGGTAGTTAGGTAGGTTGGCAGGTAGATAGGTAGGCAGGTCAGCAGGTAAGTAGGTATGCAGGCAGGTAGGTAGATATGTTTGTCAGTAGGTATGCAGGCAGGCAGGTCATTAGGTAGGTAGGTAGGCAGCCAGGCAGATAGGTAGGAAAGTAGATGGGGAAAGTCAGACAGAACCCACGGTTTAACTTACCTCAAGAACCTCGCGTGCTTTGGACCACTCTGTCTGCTCTATGTCTTCGACCACTGAACCGAGTTGTGAACTGCTGTTGGTGATAGTGGGAAAGCTGCCGGACGACCTGCTGGCCCACTTGCTGTTGGGTGTTCGTTGCTCTTTGGCAGATGGGAGACCAGAATCGGCTATTAAGGCACCGGATGTGGATACACCAGAGGTATGGCCAGACAATCCATCTGCAAGGGGTAGGAAGTAGGTAGACGGTGTAGGGAGAAGGTACGGTGTAGGTAGTAGGGGTAGGGAAAAGTAGTGGGGAGAAGGTATGGTGTAGGTAGTAGGGGTAGGGGTAGGAAGTAGGTAGATGGTGTAAGGAGAAAGGTAGGTATATGGTGTAGGGGTAGGGAAAAGTAGTGGGGAGAAGGTACGGTGTAGGTAGTAGGGGTAGGGGTAGGAAGTAGGTAGATGGTGTAGGGAGAAGGTACGGTGTAGGTGTAGGGAGTAGGGGTAGGGAAAAGTAGTGGGGAGAAGGTCGGTGTAGGTAGTAGGGGTAGGGGTAGGTAGATGGTGTAGGGAGAAGGTACGGTGTAGATGTAGGGAGTAGGAGTAGGGAAAAGTGGTGGGGAGAAGGGGTAGGGGCAGGGAGTAGAAGAAGGGAGAATGGGTGGGGAGAAGGTACAGTGTCAGTGTAGTGAGTAGGGGTAGGGAAAAGTGGTAGGGAGAAGGTACGGTGTAGGTGTAGTGAGTAGGGCCCCCCCGCCCCCCCCTCCCCCTGGATTGTGGCGCAGCAGATTTTATAATGCCTATGTTTACTTCAGCCATAACAGCGAGAAGTCCGGATGCTGATATATCATGTACACCGTGTAATCAGTACCATCTTATATATACCTAACATATACCATGTAATCGAACCAAAACCTAACCCCAAGATAGCTTAACCTAACCATGGAGCTTACCTGGAGAAAATGCATCTGCCGACTCATCAACAATAGTAGCCTTGACAGCACTTGGCAGCAGTGGTTTTGGTGATACATACTGCTCACTAGACAAGGGTGTCGGCCCTGGACTGGGGGCTTGTGAGGGCTTCTTCCGGGCCTGCGCAACCAGCGGGAGAGAATGTAATGGTATGGTTTGCTTTACATAATGAGGGAATGAGTACCCAGACATCTTAAGACTCCCTTTGTCGGATGTCGCGATGGTTTAGTGCCGGATCCATGCTGTCACCGAGAGAGGTAAGAAAACAGCTGCAAGAAGCAGGGTACTACAAAATGCGCTTGCTAACGTGCTAGCTCGTAAGTTTTTGGAGCCTATGTACTTGAATCACGTAAAATACAAGAAACCTGCTAGGCCTGGAGAGCCCAAGTTACTGGCCATACACTGCCAGCAAGTAACTTGAAGACCGACATCTCAGTTTTCACGTTACCCAAAATGGCGATTGGCAAGGTCAGGGAAGCCAGACCTAGATGAGTCTCCAAACTGTATATGCGCATGCGCTTGCACTAGTGTATGGACAGTTCGGAGACAGAGTAGAGCAGTTGTGGGTGTGAAGATAGTCGTGTAGTGTGTCACATACAGTCCCCCCTCCCCCAGACTGTGAGCAGCCTGGAGACTGGTGGAAGAATTGTGGGAAGGCAGGACCGAATGCAAAGAATGGACACTTGAGTTTACGAAACAACAGTCGCCGTCACGTAGGGTCGAGATTTAGACTTAGATCTTATAAGATCGAGATCGACTTCGATTTAGAAGATGCCCATTCAGTTGAAGCATGGCATTCGAAACCCCAACTAAGTACTGGGCGATGCGAACTAACGCAAGGACGATTAAAATAGCTGTATCAGAGTAAGCGACAAAGTAAGTGACTAAGCTGGAGTATGTAAGCATAAGACGAAACTGCTGGAAGCATGCGGATTCGAGACGTTCGGGTATCGAATGAAATTAACGCATGGCGCTCGTGCAGCTATGTTCTACAATACCGCAATTTGCTGCTGTCGTGCATTACTCCTGCTGCATCAACCGAAAAGCCCCTGCTACAGCGCCCCTCGTGCATCGCATTACCTGTTTGCTTGCGCCGTTAGTCCAGTCGCGAAACCACCCCATAACTCCAGCGACTTCGCTTCCTTGAACTGCTGTCCCAATCTATTCTGCAGAGTCGACCAGAAATGCTATACTTATACTTATTACCCTCCCATGACCGAAGAGGCAGTTGTCTGGTGTACCATTCCCAGAGCGGCAGTGCTTCAGTGGTGAGTGGCAATCGCTTACGGATCAGATTACGAGCAAAAATGAATGTGCCGGGACGTTTCCTATAAAACTTAACCAGCTTCACAGACAAATAACGGACACAACGACAGCCTTATCTCGTGAGCTGGCGCATGGAATCTTGGTTAGGGTACTGTCCCTTCACGTTACCATATCAACAGTCGCGAGTTTCGTCTTCCATAATGCGTCATAGAGTGAATACTTTGGCCCAACTTTAATTGTGTCTTCTCAAAAATCTCCACATATATGGCTAGGCTCGGTGGTGGAGCGCAGGGTTGTGCCGTTCTAGCCGAATGCATCAAACATCCGTACGCCAGTGCGGTCGGTCAAAATCTCGTTCGCGGTGCTTCCGGTGATGCGAAAACCCCTGTACGTTAAACTGTACAACTTACTACAACTGTACTCGAGAAATCGCCGTGCATGGAGAGGTCAAGTCGTACCCAGAGTCGTATCCTGCGAATCGACACACCTTGACCTACTATGACTATTTCTACTAGAACAACAATGATATAATACATTCTGGGTAGTTATGTTAATTGACTGTAGTACCTACACAATGGAACCGCAATATCCCCCCGATATCACAGGCAATACCCTTGCACATGATAGGGGCAAGCTGGCCCAGAAAGACCCCCCCCCCCCCCCCCCCCCCCCATACCCCATGGTATCTAACTAATGAGTGTCAGGGCATATCTTTTTATCTACCAGCAGCAGCTTTGAGGTAGCTCCCCTGGCTTGCTACCCGGCCAAACCTGTAGCAATGTAGTGCATATGAAAGCTGACAAAACCATTTTTCGAATTCTGTTGAAATCTCGGGGCTTCGCCGAGTGGCAGACCCAGGGAGCTGCCTAGATGCTGCGGCTCTTATCGGTAAAGAAAAGTTACGTGTTGAGGGCGTGTTGCGGGGTGGACAGGGGCCCCTACAGAGGGGCAGAATTGAGGAGGCTGGGGTGCAAAATTCACCCACACGTGTGATGCTTGCACTTGCAGTTCACTTACATCACCACCAGAAGTTGTGGTCCTTTACCACCGGTCCCCATCCCACCCCACCCCACTCACAAACGGTTTGAACAACCGCTACACCATTCACATCCATCCCCATCCCATCCCAGTCACGAACCCCCCTCCTGCGCACCTCCCAAATAAAACTGTGCTGTACTTTTCGAAGTACGGAATATGTGTTTTTTACGACGTATATAAGGTTGATTTGAGGAAAAATAGACGGCGTATTTATAAGGATTATCATACATTATACGTTTATATGTCGGCCCAACCCTTAAACAATGTTTTTTATCACACCGTTGTCTGTTTGTGTGACTGACACGAAAGCCAACTGTCTCATAACTAAGGGGCTTCGGTCCGCTCCATTCCGCTCCCACCTGTCGTTCCGATGGGCAACAATCTTCGCCAATTTTGCCGCGTCGCTTCCGACGTCACCTGGGGCTTGCTTTTCCAGCAGCTGCTTCCCCGCTGCACCACCTTGAGCTGAGTCTGGAAGGAGAACGACATGGCTTTTCTTTCCAGCAGCGAGCAACAGCTTCTAGGCAGCTCCCCTGACTGGCTATTCAGCCAGACCGAACGCAACCTAGTGCACCTTGAAGCTGACACAATCTGATGTCCAAAACTGCTGACATATTTGGGTGTAGCTCAGTGGCTGGCTCAAGGAGCTGCCTAGAAGCTACTGGTGGAAGCTGAAAATAGCTCTGGAGAACGTATAAAGTAGCTGACGAGGTTCAATAGGCTAGGGTTCCTGGCAGCATAGCATATACTGACATATGCCAAGCAATATAAAACAAATCTGGCAAGGGTTACAGGTTGCACCCTTGCTGGTCATATTTAAGCCCACCTTTGAATGCTTAAATAATAATCCACTCTTTGAGAACGTATAAAGCAGTTGGCGAGGTTCAATAGGCTAGAGTTTCTAGCAGCATCGCATAGGCTGACATAAGCTAACCAAGAGAAAACAAACCTGACAAGGGTTACAGATGGCACCCTTGTTGTGTGATTATATTCCAGCCCACCTTTGAATGCTTAAATAAGAATCCCTTTTTCGAGAACGTATACGGAAGTTCACGAGGTTCAATGGGCTAGGCTTCGTGGCAGCATCGCATAGGCTGATATATGCCAACCAATAGAAAAAAACCTGACAAGGCGTACAGGTGGCACCCCTGCTGGTTATATTTCAGCCCACCTTTGAATGCGTACATTAGGATTCCCTCTTTGAGAACGTATAAAGTAGTTGACGAGGTTCAATAGGCTAGGGCTTCTAGCAGCATCGCATAGGCTGACATAAGCTAGCCAATAGAAAACAAATCTGACAAGGGTTACAGATGGCACCCTTGTTGTATGGTTATATTTCAGCCCACCTTTAAATGCTTAAATAAGAATCCCTTTTTCGAGAATGTATACGGAAGTTGACGAGGTTCAATAGGCTAGGCTTCGTGGCAGCATCGCATAGGCTGACATATGCCAACCAATAGAGAAAAAACCTGACAAGGGTTACAGATGGCACCCTTCCTGGTCATAATTCAGCCCACCTTTGAATAATTAAATAAGAATCCCCTCATTGAAAAAAAGAAAATAATCCCGGTATTGTATGTATGCTTTTATGTTACAGTCCAGGGGAAGGCCAAATAGGCTAAAGGGACTTGCCCGACCCTGATAACAGGGGCCTAAAAAGAAAAAATATCATCGGAAAACAGACCTACCGGGGTGAAGGGTGTAGGAGGCTCTAACAATGGTGGTTCGGGCATCTTTGCTTGTACAAACGCCCTGGGGTCTTGTAACAGAGCTGAGTAGTCAGCCTACAGGATAAAACAAGGGTCGTGTGAGGTATACAGGGAGAACATGCTTGACTGGAATAAATAAATGATAAATAAAGATGGGAAATGTGCCCCTTTGGGTACACCATATAATTTCCCATCTGTAGGTTTTGATCCCTGCCATTGATTACTGCTGATGCTCTACACAGAACACAGTTTGCACATATTTACAATTGTACCTGCAAACCATATTTTAGGGTTCAGAGGGAGGAACAACGGGGTATAGGGCCTGCATACAATTTGGTGTGGCCAGGGATGAATTGGAACACTATTAACAAAACAACATATTGTTTTAAACATCGAATTTTATTATCGCGATTGAAAAGTTTTGTTTCCAATCATGAAGTTTGGATGGTTGATTACACAACCGCAGCTGTGCTTACAGCAGACATTTCTCCCTGCTACCAGTAGCGATCGCTACCTCAGACCCAAACCTAACCTTCCGCTACCGTGAGACTCGAATCTTGCCTCCGCCCCCCCGAGTACCCCAGGCCGGCACATTGGGCCGCCAACCCAAATCGCTACCAGGAGCCCAACCTTGAAATACACCAAATCTCTGATCGCTACCAGAAGACCCCCTTTCTGAAACAAAAAAAGCTCTGGCTTACATGTGCAACTCGACCTTCTAGTCTAACGTGCTTATAGTGAGCAAGACAGCTGGCCAGACAGAAATATAGCTGGCAGACTAGACCCTGTATTATGCTTGCAAGGATTCTACACAAGTTGGGACGACATTCGGGGGGTCTACCACTGCGACAACCCTATATATCTACTGTTGAATGGCTCTAATCAGCAACCATCAGCTTTATTTTCAGCCACGAGCGACAGCTTCGAGGCATCTCCCCTGATCTGCTTTTCAGCCAAACCGAATGCAACCTTTTGCACCTTGAAGCTGACACAATCTGCTGTTCAAAACTGCTGACATATTTGGGTGTACCTCAGTGTCGGGCTCAGGGAGCTGCGTAGAAGCTACTGCTCGTAGCTGAAAAGAAAAGTTCTGTCAGAAACAGGCTGTCCTGTCCTCAGCAGGGCTTTTCTTTTCAGGGCTTCAGAACAGCTTCTAGACAGCTCCTTGATCCAGCCACTGGGCTAAGCACCAATATGTCAGCATAACTGGCAAGCTGCTTGTATCAGCTTCAAAGTGCACTAGGTGACATCAGGTTTGAGTGAGCAGCCAGTCAGGGGAGCTGCCTAGAAGCTGCTGCTGCTGCTGCTCGTAGCTGAAGAGAAAAGGTTAGGTCCTCAGCCTCCTCGTCCATGAACCAAACCTGGCCCGTATCCACAGGTCTAGAACAGCATTGGCACACGTTTCACTCACTGAAGAGCGGTTGTAGACGCCCAACGCCATGAGGTTGGCTTTGATCATGTTGGCTGTACTAGAAGCTTCATCCAGTAAGTCGAGGATCAGATCTCCCCTAGAGACCACACTCTTACTCTGATCCCTCTGGCTCTCCCTATCGTCGTCCATTATGGCCTGATCCTGTTCAAGCAACAAAAGCCATGGATTTAGTGAGAATGCTTGAGCAACAGTCTAGAATAATTCACTTAGAATTCTCCCTGAATTGAAACTGTGGGTATCGCACGGAAGGACTTGGAATTGGAAGACGGTGAGTAGCCCAGAGTTGGCTAAAAACCACGTAACAATCCAATCCAAGAATTTATAGGAACAGTCGGAGAGGCTCTGCAGTTCTTCCAGAAACCATGACATACAAGAGTATGTTCATACCATATTTAAATAGTATATTAGATGGAGCCTGCTATTGATGGCAGATTTGAGCAGATGCAATCTAGCAGATACAAACTATTTAGTTGCTTCAAGGTTTGGTTGATGCCAGATCTTGTGATCTACCCAGTAATAATGTTTCACAAAAAAACTAATGTTCTAAGTTGTCTCAGGAGCAGCTTTCAGGGAAGAATTGTTTTAGCTCAGCTGTGGCACTTTTCTGCCAGTCCTCAGTCAAGTTCGAGCACGCATTAGCTTGCGCATTAGTAATGTCTTCCAATCGGCACCCACCTCTTGGACTGGATCGTCAGGAAGGCCGAGTTGGACCGTCGGGCTATACTTCAGGTGATGGTAGTTGCTTTGCGGACGAATCTGTTACCGCTTTGACGATGGCCACTCGACTGGATGGTCTGTAGAGGCAATCGTCGAAACAAGGAACTAGCAAGAAGACAGGCGGCGATAATGAAGTAGCAACGCAGTAAGTAGCAGCGCAGAGATTTCGGATGGCTAGCGACACAGCGAAAAAAGTCGAACGCAGGAACTAAGGAAGTTACTGAACTAAGTTTGACTAATCAACTCTAGCCTTGTAGCAGTACTCATAGTGGACAGAATATAAGGCGGAGCGTATGATATGGAGCGGTCTGAGATTTGACGGGGAAGCTTGGGGTGCTATGTGAGCTACAACTGCAGCCGAGCCGAATTGCATTCTGTAGCTGTCAGCAGGCTGTCAAGGTTTTTTGTTTTTGCCGGGGTCGTACTGCGGACTACAACTCGGGTGTTCGTTCTGATACAGTCTCCACCAGAGAGGTCTTCACCCAAAATACCCCATCACGATACTTTCACCGCGTTACGAACTGCAGCAACCCGCAGCCAACCTACTAATCTGCTATTGATATAATTCTCTACCCAAGGTAAGTGGGCTGGCCTTGCAGCAAATGATTTTCAGGCAAAATGAGCCCCCCGTAAATACCAGGATGGTGATCACTAATACTTCGATGAGGCTGTACACCCCCCTCAGCTCCTGTACACTTGAGACCCGTTGAGGACAAGCCGCATCAACTCTGCAGGCGTCGTTCCTGCCTTGCTCTTCAGCGATCTGCAGTCCATTCCTGCTGCTTTGATCAAAGGGGTTCAAACGCCACGCCCCGTCATCATCCTCCGGTTTCTCGAGCTGCCAATTCCATCGTTCGAATTATCTGTAGCTCGCCTTCAGCAGCAACTTCTACATCTGCTCCTCCGCCACCACTTCACCCTCCTTCTCAATTGGCTGGTGGAATAATTCCCGCGATAATGCTGGCCGGCTGTCAATCAGTTCGCTCAGCTAGCTCGCCCTAGGATATCCACCTATTGCGCACCGCATTGCTGCGAGGTATCTATCCTTCTCAGACCACATCCATCTGCTCCTCGACCTTCCGACCTCGTATCCCCTACTCTCTCTTTTCCCTATTCCCTACTTCCATTACCCAACATCTATAATTGCCCAATATCTGAGACCAACTAGCTTCTGCAATCTACCAACATTAGCGATTGAGCAAGACAGCAACCTGTGGACCCCAAACTGCTGAAGCCAGCTAAGAGCAATATCTAGCTGAGTCAGCATGTCGAATGAAAATGCCACAGCGTGGAACAATGTTCCGACCACAGTCTTCATAGAAGCCATGAAGCAGCTGCAGGTGCATCCCTCATGCACCCGAGAGCAGGTATGCATATGAATGAAGCAGAGTGTGTGCGTAACGTTTTGGTGCTAGTGGTGGTGGTGGTGGTGATAGTGGCAGTGTGGGTGTACAGTTTGGGTGCTGTTGGTTGTGGCAGTGTGTGTGTAAATTTGGGTTAGTGGCGGTGGTGATAGTGATTGTGGCAGTGTGTGTGTGAAGTCTGAGTGCTGGTGGCGGTGGCGGTGGTGATTGTGGCAGTGTGAGTGAAAAGCTTTGGTGCTGGTGCTGGTAGTTGTAGCGGTTGTGGTGGTAATTGTGGCAGTGTGTGTGTACAGTTTTGGTGCTGGTGGTAGTTATGGTGGTGGTGGTGATTGAGGCAGTGTATGTAATTTTTGGGTTCTGGTGCTGGTGGTATTAGTGATGACAGTAGTGGTGGTGATTTTGGTAGTGTGTGTATAAAGTTTGGGTGGTGGTGGTAGTACTGGCGGCGGTTGTGGTGCTAATTGTGGCAGTGCATGTGTACAGTTTTGGTGGTGGTGGCTGTGGTGGTGGTGGTTTTTAAGTGTTTGTGTTAAGTTGTGGTGCTGGTGGTGGTGCTGTGTGTGTAAAGTTGTGGTGCTGGTTGTGATAGCTGTGGTGGTGGTGGTGGTAGTAGTGATGAAGGTTGGGGGGGTGATTGTGGCAGAGTGTATGTCAAGTTTTGGTGCTGGTGGTGGCGATGGTGGTAGTAGTAGTGGTGGTGCTGTGTGTGTGTAAAGTTGTGGTGCTGTTTTTGGTAACTGTACTGGTGGTGGTGGTATTAGTGATGACGGTGGTGGTGGTGATTGTGGCAGTGTGTGTAAAGTTTTAGTGCTGGTGGTGGCGGTAGTAGTGGTGGTGGTGGTGGTGCTGTGTGTGTGTGTAAAGTTGTGGTGCTGGTTGTGGTAGATGTAGTTGTGGGGGTGGTAGTAGTTATGAACTTATGAAGGTGGTGGTGGTGATTGTGGCAGTTTGTGTACAGTTTTGGTGGTGGTGGTGGTGAAGGTGGTGAAGGTGGTGGTTTAGTGGTGTTGGTGGTGCTGGGTGTGTACGTTGTGGTGCTGGGTGTGGTGGTAGTAGTGATGACGGTGGTGGTGGTTATTGTGGCAGTGTGTGTAAAGTTGTAGTTGTGGTGGTGGCGGTAGTAGTGGTGGTGGTGATGATGCTGTGTGTGTATACATTTGTGGTGCTGGTTGTGGTAGTAGTGGTGGTAGTGGTAGTAGTGATGAAGGTGGTGGTGGTGATTGTGGCAGTGTGTGTGCAGTTTTGGTGGTGGTGGTGGCAGTGGTTGTACTAGCAGTGGTGGTTGTGCTGTGTGTGGCAGTTGGAGTGGTGGTGGCAGTGGTTGTACTAGCAGTGGTGGTTGTGCTGTGTGTGGCAGTTGGAGTGGTGGTGGCGGTTGTGGTAGCTGTGGTGGTGGTGGTGGCAGTAGTGATGACGGTGGTGGTGGCGATTGTGGCAGTGTGTGTGCAGGTTTGGTGGTGGTGGTGGCGGTGGTGGTAGTAGGGGTGGTGGTGGTGCTGTGTGTGGTAGTTGTAGTGGTGGTGGTAGTAGTAATGAAGATGATGGTGGTGATAGTGGCAGTGTGTATACAGTTTTGGTGGTGGTGGTGGTAGTGGTGGTGGTGTGTGTTTTTGGAGTTGTGGTGCTGGTTGTGGTAGTTGTAGTTGTGTTGGTGGGAGTATTGATGATGATGGTGGTGGTGATTGTGGCAGTGTGTGTGCAGTTTTGGTGGTGGTGGTGGCGGTGGTGGTAGTAGGGGTGGTGGTGGTGCTGTGTGTGGTAGTTGTAGTGGTGGTGGTAGTAGTAATGAAGATGATGGTGGTGATAGTGGCAGTGTGTATACAGTTTTGGTGGTGGTGGTGGTAGTGGTGGTGGTGTGTGTTTTTGAAGTTGTGGTGGTGGTGGTGGCAGCAGTGATGACGGTGGTGGTGGCGATTGTGGCAGTGTGTGTGCAGGTTTGGTGGTGGTGGTGGCGGTGGTGGTAGTAGGGGTGGTGGTGGTGCTGTGTGTGGTAGTTGTAGTGGTGGTGGTAGTAGTAATGAAGATGATGGTGGTGATAGTGGCAGTGTGTATACAGTTTTGGTGGTGGTGGTGGTAGTGGTGGTGGTGTGTGTTTTTGAAGTTGTGGTGCTGGTTGTGGTAGTTGTAGTTGTGTTGGTGGGAGTATTGATGATGATGGTGGTGGTGATTGTGGCAGTGTGTGTGCAGTTTTGGTGGTGGTGGTGGCGGTGGTGGTAGTAGGGGTGGTGGTGGTGCTGTGTGTGGTAGTTGTAGAGGTGGTGGTAGTAGTAATGAAGATGATGGTGGTGATAGTGGCAGTGTGTATACAGTTTTGGTGGTGGTGGTGGTAGTGGTGGTGGTGTGTGTTTTTGAAGTTGTGGTGGTGGTGGTGGCAGTAGTGATGACGGTGGTGGTGGCGATTGTGGCAGTGTGTGTGCAGGTTTGGTGGTGGTGGTGGCGGTGGTGGTAGTAGGGGTGGTGCTGGTGCTGTGTGTGGTAGTTGTAGTGGTGGTGGTAGTAGTAATGAAGATGATGGTGGTGATAGTGGCAGTGTGTATACAGTTTTGGTGGTGGTGGTGTGTAGTGGTGGTGGGGTGTGTTTTTGAAGTTGTGGTGCTGGTTGTGGTAGTTGTAGTTGTGTTGGTGGGAGTATTGATGATGATGGTGGTGGTGATTGTGGCAGTGTGTGTGCAGTTTTGGGGGTGGTGGGTGGGCGGGTGGTGGTAGTAGGGGTGGTGGTGGTGCTGTGTGTGGTAGTTGTAGTGGTGGTGGTAGTAGTAATGAAGATGATGGTGGTGATAGTGGCAGTGTGTATACAGTTTTGGTGGTGGTGGTGGTAGTGGTGGTGGTGTGTGTTTTTGAAGTTGTGGTGCTGGTTGTGGTAGTTGTAGTTGTGTTGGTGGGAGTATTGATGATGATGGTGGTGGTGATTGTGGCAGTGTGTATAAAGTTTTGGTGCTGGTGGTTGCGGTGGTGGTAGTAGTGGTGCTGGTGTGTGTGTAAAGTTGTAGTGGTTGTGGTGGTAGTACTGGTGGTGGTGGTGGTGCTAAGAGTGGCAGTGTATGTGTACATTTTTGGTGGTGGTGGTGGTGGTGGTGGCTTTTAAGTGTTTGTGTAAAGATTTGATGCTGGTGGTGGCGGTAATGGTACTGGTGGTAGTAGTGGTGGTGGTGGGGAGTAAGCGTGTGTATAAAGTTGTGGTGCTGGTTGTGGTAGTCGTAGTGGTTGTGGTGGTAGTAGTGATGACGGTGGTGGTGGTAATTTTGTCAGTGTGTGTGTAAAGTTTTAGTGCTGGTGGTGGCGGTGGTGGTAGTAGTGGTGGTGGTGTGTGCGTGTAAAGTTGTGGTGGTGGTTGTGGTAGTTGTAGTGGTGCTGATGGTAGTAGCGATGAAGGTGGTAGTTGTGATTGTGTCAGTTAGTGTGTCAAGTATTGTTGCTGGTGGTGGCATACCTCACCTCACCAACTCATCCCACCTACTGACCCACCCTACTCACCCACCCCACTCACCGACCTTACCCACCCACCCCACTCACCCACCCCACCCTACTCATCCACCCCACTCACCCACCCACTCACCTCACCCCTCACTCGCACTCCCCACCCCACTCACCCACCCCACTCACCCCCCCCCCAACGGAACCCCCCCCCCCCCCCCCCGTCCCCCCCCCCACCCACTCACCTACCCCACTCACCCACCCACCCCTCAATGCCCCACACTGCAGAAAGAAGGTGTCATCAAAATCCGTGACAAGCTTGCGGTATGTGGCTCACCCTTATGCAGTTTATCAGTGTGTAGTTATTGTTTCAGTTGTAGTTATGTGTTATATATCTTGATTGAGCTCTGTTCATATACATTTAGTTGTAGTTTGTGTATATTCATGTGATTATGTGTGTATATATTTGTTGTAGTTTATGTGTGATAGATCAGATTGTAGTTATGTGGGTATATATTTGTTGTAGTTTTATGTGTGTATATTTTTAGTTGTATTTATTTGTGTAATATTTAGTTTGTAGTTTATGTGTGTCATCTATTTAGTTGTCATTATGTGTGTCTATATTAAGTTTGTTAGTTGTGTCTATGTATTGCGTTGTAAGGTAATTTGTGTATCTAGTTCGTTGTCGTTTCTGTGTCTCTGTATTACTTGGTCGGTATGTGCTGTACTAGCTGTACAGTTAGTAGTTATGTGTATATGTATTGAGTTGTAGGTATGTGTGTATATATTTAGTTGTAGTTATGTGTATATGTATTGATTTGTAGGTATGTGTGTATATATTTAGTTGTAGTTATGTGTATATGTATTCATTTGTAGGTATGTCGTGGCGTATATCTTTAGTTGTATTATGTGTTCTGTATTCAGTTGTCTGTATGTGTGTATTATATTTAGTGTAGTTATGTTATTGTATTGAGTTGTCGGTATGGTGTGCCTATATTTTGTTGGGTAGTTATCTCGTGTATATGTATTCAGTTGTAGGTATGTGTGTATATATTTAGTTGTAGTTATGTGTATATGTATTGAGTTGTAGGTATGTGTGTATATATTTAGTTGTAGTTATGTGTATATGTATTCAGTTGTAGGTATGTGTGTATATATTTAGTTGTAGTTATGTGTATATGTATTGAGTTGTAGGTATGTGTGTATATATTTAGTTGTAGTTATGTGTATATGTATTCAGTTGTAGGTATGTGTGTATATACTTAGTTGTAGTTTATGTGTATTTTAATTCTTTGTGGTATTAGTGTATATATTTATTGTAGTTTATGTGTATACGTATCAGTTGTATGTTATGTGTGGATATATCCTGGAGTTGTAGTTATGTGTATATGTATTCCGTTTGTGGTATGTGTGTATATATTTAGTTGTATTTTGATGTGTATATGTATTGAAGTTTTGTAGTCTGTTTGTATTTATTTAGTTGTAGTTATGTGTATTGTATTCGCTGTAGGTATGTGTTTAATATATGTAGTTGTATTTAGGTGGATATGTATTCCGTTGTAGGTATGTGTGTTATTTTAGTGTAGTTGTGTGTACATGTATTCAGTTGTAGATGTGTGTATAATATTTAGTTGTAGATTGTGTATATGTATTCAGTTGTAGTATGTGTGTAATATATTTAGTTGTAATTATGTGTACTATTTAATTCGGCAGTTGGTAGGTATGTGTGTATTATTTAGTTGTATTTATGTGTATAGGGGGGGGGTATTCGTTGTAGGTATGTGTGTCTATATTTAGTTGTAGTGAGTGTATACGTATTCAGTTGTGTATGTGGTATAGATTTATTTTATTTATGTGTATTATGTATTCCATTGTAGGTATGTGTGTACTATATTTATAGTTGTTAGGTTATGTGTCTATGTATTCAAGTTGTAGGGATGTGTGTATCTATTTCAGTTTTTGTCGTTATGTTGTCTGTATTCCAGTGTAGGTATGTGTGTATATATGTTAGTTTGTAGTATGTGTATGATATTCAGTTTGTAGGTATGTGTGTATATATGTAGTTGTAGTTATGTGTATATGTATTCAGTTGTAGGTATGTTGTATCTCTTTGTTGTAGTTATTTGTGTATATATTTAGTTGTATTTATGTGAAAATTATAATGTCGTGAGTTTTGGTCCGGTATGTGTTAATATCTTGCGGTGTAGTTTGTGTCTCTATATTGCAGTTGGTAGGTATGTGTGTCATATCTTTAGTTGTAGCTATGTGTCCGTCTTCAGTTGTCGTTCTGTGTGTAGATCTTTCGTTTTAGTTAGTGTAATGTATTCAGTGTGTAGTAGTGTATAGTATTCAGTGTAGTATGTGTGTATATTATATTCGTTGTAGTTATGGTATATGTATGAGGTGCTAGGTATGGTGTACTATAGATGTAGTTGTCTGTAGTGATGTCGCTATTGTATTTCAGCCTTGTAGGTATGTGTGTTATATTTAGTTGTGGTTCCGTGTATTTATTGAGTTGTAGGAGTGTGTCTTTATTTAGTTGTAGTTATGTGTATATGTATTCAGTTGTAGGTATGTGTGTATATATTTAGTTGTAGTGATGTGTATATGTATTGCGTTGTAGGTATGTGTGTATATATTTAGTTGTAGTTATGTGTGATGGTATTGAGTGTAGGTAATGTGGTATATATGCTCGTTGTTTATGTGTATATGTATTCAGTTGTAGGTATGTGTGTATATATTTAGTTGTAGTTATGTGTATATGTATTCAGTTGTAGGTATGTTTGTATATATTTAGTTGTAGTTATGTGTATATGTATTCAGTTGTAGGTATGGTGTAAATTTAGGTGGTGGTATGTGGATATGTAGTGAGTGGTAAGGTAGCTTTGGGGTATATATTTAGGTGTAGTAGTGTTATGTATCAAGTTGTAGGTATGTGTGTATGTATATATTTAGTTGTAATTATGTGTATATTATTCGTTGTAGGTATGGGTGTATAAATTTAGTTGTAGTTATGTGGTATATGTATCAGTGTAGGTATGTGTGTATATATTCAGTTGTAGTTATGTGTATATGTATTGAGTTGTAGGTATGTGTGTATATATTTAGTTGTAGTTATGTGTATATGTATTCAGTTGTAGGTATGTGTGTATATATTTAGTTGTAGATATGTGAATATGTATTCATTTTGCTAGTCTGTGTGTATACTGTAGTTGTAGTATGTGTATAGCTATTCAGTTGTAGGTATGTGTTGTATATATTTGTTGTAGTTATGTGGTAATGTATCAGTTGTAGGGTATGTGTTGTATAGATTGTAGTTGTAGGTATGTGTCTGTATAGGTATTCAGTTGTAGGTATGTGTGTATATATTTAGTTGTAGATATGTGTATATGTATTCAGTTGTAGGTATGTGTGTATATATTTAGTTGTAGTTATGTGTATATGTATTCAGTTGTAGGTATGTGTGTATATATTTAGTTGTAGTTATGTGTATATGTATTCAGTTGTAGGTATGTGTGTATATATTTAGTTGTAGTTATGTGTATATGTATTGAGTTGTAGGTATGTGTGTATATATGTAGTTGTAGTTATGTGTATATGTATTCAGTTGTAGGTATGTGTAAATATATTTAGTTGTAGTTATGTGTATATGTATTCAGTTGTAGGTATGTGTGTATATATTTAGTTGTGTTATGTGGTATGTATCAGTTGTAGGTATGTGTGTTATATATTAGTTGTAGTTATGTGTATATGTATTCAGTTGTAGGTATGTGTGTATATATGTAGTTGTACTTATGTGTATATGTATTCAGTTGTAGTTATGTGTGTATATATTTAGTTGTAGTTATGTGTGTATATATTTAGTTGTAGTTATGTGTATATGTATTGAGTTGTGAGGTATGTGTGTATAATTTAGTGGAGTGGTTCGGTGTTAGTATTGAGTGTAGGTATGTGTGTATATATTTAGTTGGAGTATGTGTTATATGTATTGATTGTTGTAGGTAAGGTATGTTGTATATATGAAGGCTTGTAGTTATGTGTATATGTATTGAGTTGAGGTAATGTGTTGTATATATTGTTGTCAGTTATGTGTCTATGTATTCATTTTCTGTAGGTAGTGTGTATTATAACTTAGTTGTAGTTATGGTATATGATTCAGTTGTAGGTATGTGGTATATATTAGTTTTAGTTATGTGTATACGGAGTCAGTTGTAGGATGGTGTGTATATATGTAGTTGTAGTTAGTGTATATGGATTCCGGTAGGTAGGTGGTATAATTTAGTGGTAGTAGTGTGTTATAGGATGAGTTGTAGGTATGTGTGTTAATTTAGTGTAGTTAGGTGTATATGTATTCAGCTGTGGTATGTGTGTATATAGTAGTTGTAGTTATGTGTATCTGTATTAGTGTAGGTCTGTTTGCAGATATTTAGTTGTAGTTATGTGTACATGTCTTAATTTGTAGGTAGGTGTGTATGTAATTATTGAGTTGTTAGAGATATGTGTATATTGTATCAGTTGTAGGTATTGGTGTGTATAACTATTTAGTTGTAATTATGTGTATTGTATTCAGTTGTTTGTAGGTAAGTGGGTCTATATTTAGTTGTAGGTATGTGTATAGTAGTCAGTTGTAGGTATGGTGTATATATTTCGTTGTAGCTTCTGTGTATACGCGTCGTTGTATGTATGTGTGTATATATTAGTTGTCATTTTGTGTATATTGTATTCAGGGTAGGTATGGTGTATATATGTTACGTTGTAGTTATGGTATATGTAGTCAGTGTAGGTATGTGTGTATATATTTAGTTGTAGTAGTGTGGATTATTCAGTTGTAGGTTGTGTGTATATATGTAGTTGTAGTTATGTGTATCTGTATACGTTGTTAGGTAGTGTGTATATATGTAGTTGTAGTTTGTGTATACGTATCAGTTGTAGGTATGTGTGTATATTTTGTTGTGTATGTGTGTATATATCTTAGTGTTGTAGTTTATGTGTATATGTATTGAGTTGTAGGTATGTGTGTGATGAATTAGTTGTAGTTATGTGTAATGTATTGAGTTGTAGGTTATGTGTGTGTATATATTTAGTGTAAGATATGTGTATATGTATCAGGGAGTTATGTGCGTGTATATTATTTATTGTAGTTATGTGTAATGTATTCAGTTGTAGGTAGGGTATATATTTTGTTGTAGTTTGTGTACTATGTATGCCGTGTAGTAGTGTGTGTTATATTTAGTAGTGTTATGTGTATATGTATTCAGTTGAGGTATGTGGGTATATATTAGTTGTAGTTATGGGTATATTGTATTCAGTTGTAGGGAGGTTTGATATAGTAGTTGTTAGTTATGTGTATATGTATTCAGTTGTAGGTATGTGTGTATATATTTAGTTGTGGTTATGTTGTATATGTATGCAGTGGTAGGGATTGGTGATATATGTAGGTGGAGATATGGGTATATGTATCCGTTGTAGGTATGTGTGATATATTTAGTTGTAGTATGTGTATATTGTTATGCAGTTGTAGTATGTGTGTATATATTAGTTTGTAGTTATGGTATAGTATTCAGTTGTAGGGATGTGTGTATATATTAGTTGATACGTTATGTGTATATGTATTGGTTGTAGGTATGTGTGTATATAGTAGTTGTAGTGAGTGTGTATATGTATCGAGTTGTTGTAGGTAGGTGTGTATCATTTAGTTGTTAGTTATGTGTATATGTTATTCTTGTAGATGTGTGATATATTTAGTGTTAGTTATGGTTATATTATTCAGTTGTAGGTATGTGGTATCTATTAGGTGGTGGTTATGTGTCTATGTATGAGCTTGTAGGTATGGTGTATATATTTAGTTGTAGTTATTGGATATGTATTCAGTTGTAGTATGTGTGTATATATCTTAGTTGTAGTTATGTGTATGTTAGATTCAGTGTAAGGTATGTGTGTATATATTAGTCTGTAGTTAGGTGTAAGGATTCAGGTGTAGGTAGGTGGTAGATATTCGTTGTAGTTATGGTTATAGCTATTGAGTTGTAGGTATTTGTGTATATATGTTAGTTGTAGTTTATGTGTTTATGTATTCAGTTTGTAGGTATGTGTCGGATATAGTTTAGTTGTAGAGATGGAATATGTATTCATTTGTAGGTATTGTGTAGATATTAGTTGTACTGTTTGTGTATAAGTATTCAGTTGTAGGTATGTGTGTATATATTTAGTTGTAGTTATGTGTATATGTATTCAGTTGTAGGTATGTGTGTAGATATGTCGTTTGTAGTTATTGATATGTATTCAGTTGTAGGTATGTGTGTATATATTTAGTTGTAGATATGTGTATATGTATTCAGTTGTAGGTATGTGTGTATATATTTAGTTGTAGTTATGTGTATATGTATTCAGTTGTAGGTATGTGTGTATATATTTAGTTGTAGTTATGTGTATATGTATTCAGTTGTAGGTATGGGCTTGTAGATTATTAGTTGTAGTTATGGTTAATGGATTGAGTTGTAGGTATGTGTGTATATATTTAGTTGTAGTTATGTGTATATGTATTCAGTTGTAGGTATGTGTGTATATATTTAGTTGTAGTTATGTGTATATGTATTCAGTTGTAGGTATGTGTGTATATATGTAGTTGTAGTTATGTGTGTATGTATTCAGTTGTAGGTATGTGTGTATATATTTAGTTGTAGTTATGTGTATATGTATTCAGTTGTAGGTATGTGTGTATATATGTAGTTGTAGTTATGTGTATATGTATTCAGTTGTAGTTATGTGTGTATATATTTAGTTGTAGTTATGTGTGTATATATTTAGTTGTAGTTATGTGTATATGTATTGAGTTGTAGGTATGTGTGTATATATTTAGTTGTAGTTATGTGTATATGTATTGAGTTGTAGGTATGTGTGTATATATTTAGTTGTAGTTATGTGTATATGTATTGAGTTGTAGGTATGTGTGTATATATTTAGTTGTAGTTATGTGTATATGTATTGAGTTGTAGGTATGTGTGTATATATTTAGTTGTAGTTATGTGTATATGTATTCATTTGTAGGTATGTGTGTATATACTTAGTTGTAGTTATGTGTATATGTATTCAGTTGTAGGTATGTGTGTATATATTTAGTTGTAGTTATGTGTATACGTATTCAGTTGTAGGTATGTGTGTATATATGTAGGTGAGTATGGTATCTGTAGTCCGTTGTAGGTATTGGGTGATATATTTAGTTGTAGTTATGCTGTATAGTATTGAGTTGTAGGTATGTGTGTATATATTTAGTGTAGTTATGTGTATATGTATTCAGCTGTAGGTATGTGTGTATATATGTAGTTGTAGTTATGTGTATATGTATTCAGTTGTAGGTATGTGTGTATATATTTAGTTGTAGTTATGTGTATATGTATTCAGTTGTAGGTATGTGTGTATATATTTAGTTGTAGTTATGTGTATATGTATTCAGTTGGTAGGGTAGGGTGATTAGTTAGTTTGTAATTGGGTATAGTATTCAGTTGTAGGTATGTGTGTATATATTTAGTTGTAGTTATGGGTATATGTATCAGTTGTAGGTATGTTGTGTGATATATTTAGTTGGTTTATGGGATAGTTATTCAGTTGTAGGTATGTGTGTATATATTTAGTTGTAGTTATGTGTATATGTATTCAGTTGTAGGTATGTGTGTATATATTTAGTTGTAGTTATGTGTATATGTATTCAGTTGTAGGTATGTGTGTATATATTTAGTTGTAGTTATGTGTATATGTATTCAGTTGTAGGTATGTGTGTATATATGTAGTGTCGTTATGGGATCGGGATTCAGTTGTAGGTGGTGTCGTATTATGTAGTTGTAGTTATGTGTATACGTATTCAGTTGTAGGTATGTGTGTATATATTTAGTTGTAGTTATGTGTGTATATATTTAGTTGTAGTTATGTGTATATGTATTGAGTTGTAGGTATGTGTGTATATATTTAGTTGTAGTTATGTGTATATGTATTGAGTTGTAGGTATGTGTGTATATATTTAGTTGTAGATATGTGTATATGTATTCAGTTGTAGGTATGTGTGTATATATTTAGTTGTAGTTATGTGTATATGTATTCAGTTGTAGGTATGTGTGTATATATTTTGTTGTAGTTATGTGTATATGTATTCAGTTGTAGGTATGTGTGTATATATTTAGTTGTAGTTATGTGTATATGTATTCAGTTGTAGGTATGTGTGTATATATTTAGTTGTAGTTATGTGTATATGTATTGAGTTGTAGGTATGTGTGTATATATTTAGTTGTAGTACTTGTAATGTATTGAGTTGTAAGTATGGGTGTATATAGTAGTTGGTAGTTTAGTTTTTGTATATGTATTCAGTGTAGGTATATGTGTGATATATTTAGTTGAGTATGTGTCTATGTTCAGTTGCAGGATATGTGTGTATGATTAGTTGTAGTTATGTGTATATGTATCCAGTGTAGGTATGTTGTAGGATCTCAATAAAGTGCCTAAGTCCTCAAAACGTCTATGTTGAAATCGTTACTGTGATCAAGTCCTACATGACCCCCAATGTTCGAAATTGAATTCTGAGTAAGATCATCTTGTCCACGAAAAGTCCAAGCGCAGCTTAAAGGAGGCCGTTTGAGACTCAAAAAGCGCAACCTAAGGAGGCAGTTGAGTCAAAGCGCAACCGAAAATGGGCAGTTGACAGGTCAAAAGCGCACCATAAAAGGGGCAGTTGAGTCCAAAAGCGCAAGCCTAAAATAGGAGCAGTTGAGTCAAAACCGGTCAACCAAAGGAGGCAGTTGAGTCAAAAGGCCGCAACCTAAAAGGAGGCAGTTGAGTCAAAAGCGCAACCTAAAAGGAGGCAGTTGAGTCAAAAGCGCAACCTAAAAGGAGGCAGTTGAGTCAAAAGCGCAACCTAAAATGAGGCAGTTGTGTCAAAAGCGCAACCCAAAATGAAAAAATGGTGTACCCTGATACCTACTTTGGGTTGGGCCCGGTGGACGATTGACCTGCCCTGCCCTGGCCGCTTGCTGCTGCTGTTGTTGCTGCTGTTGCTGTTGTTGCTGTTGTTGCTGTTGTTGCTGCTGTTGCTGCTGGTGCAGTTGCTGTTTCATGGCCATCGCTGCTTGGATCAGGTTTTTTGTCTGAAGCTGAACCTGCGGGTTGGGCTGCTGCTGCTGCTGTTGCTGTGGCTGCTGCTGGCCTGCTCCCTGGACCTGCTGCTGACCCGCCTGAGGCTGCTGCTGTTGCTGCTGCTGTCTATCCTGCTGTTGCTGCTGAAATACCTTAGCCAACGATGTTTGGAACTGCGTTTTTTGCACAGGGGTCATGTTATCAAGGGCGGCCTTGAGCTCTGGGGTGAAGTGGCCGCTCTGCAGGGCTATCATGGCCTGTTTGTTCTCGTTAAGGTTTCCGAAGTTTAGGATTGATGCCGCGACGGTGCGGTGGTGGCCGGGTGCCGGGTGGGCGTGCGGTCCTCGCCCCCCCTGGCTGAACAGGCTGGGGGGCTAGGGCTGGCTGTCCGGCTGGGCGGGGGGCGGTGGTGCCCACCAGCTGCTGCTGCTGCTGTGGTTGCTGTGGTTGCGGTTGTTTCTGTTGCGGTTGCTGCTGTTGTTGCGGTTGTTGCGGTTGTTGCTGCTGCTGCTGCTGCTGCGCCGCCACTTGTTGCTGGGGCTGTGCTTGTCGACTGCAAGAGGGGAGCAGGGAGATTCAGGAGGGGAAGGGGAGCAGGGCCACCCAGGTGCAAAAGAAAAACATTGTACTCTACATCCACACCCTTACCCACACCCAAACCTGCCCACACATCCTACCAACAAACCCTTCCCACAAACCCTTCTCACACACCCTACCCACACACCATTCCCACACACCCTATTCACATACACTTCCCACACACCCTACCCAAACAATATTGGGAAAGGAAAGAAGGGCCACCCAGGCAGGGCCACGCAGGTGCATAATACAAATGAATAAAATGGCACGTCTGATTACGAGGCACGAGGTTCAGAGGACCAGTCTGTTGGCTTGCACTGGGGCCAACCACTTATCCTCGATTCAGGTGCATAATAATAAAAATAAATAGATAAATAAATAAATAAATAAACTATACAAATAAATACATGAATACATAGAATACAATACACAATACTGGAACGTCTTTTAATGAGCTGAGGTTGAGGGGGACCACCGTAGTTTCGCTGCACTGGGGGGGCCAACCATCTCTATTCGTTCATTATGCATAATAATAACTAACTAACTAACAAATGTATGGTAGATCGTTTACATTACAAGGCACAAGGTTGAGGGGACCAGCCTGTTTGTTTGCACTTGGGCCGACCACCAATATTCGATTCAGGTGCATAATGAATAAATAAATAAATAAATACATATATAAATAAATAAATAAATAAATAAATAAATAAATAAATGGTACATCTTATTACGCGGCATGAGGTTGAGGGGACCAGCCTGTTTGCTTGCACTGGGGGCCAACCGCCAATATTCAATTCAGGTTCATAAGAAAGAAAGAAAGAAAGAAAGAAAGAAAGAAATGGTATGTCTTTTTACGAGGCATGAGGTTGACCAGCCTGTTTGCTTGCACTGGGGCCAACCGCCAATGTTCAACTCAGGTGCATAATACTGTGCTCAATTTCCAGCCTCCACATATCATAGCATCTGTATCCCCCCCCCCCCCCCCCCCCCCCCTCCCCTTCCATCACCAGGGTTGTTCAGGGGTACCTCAAAATGTACGTTTTCCCGAGGCAGCTTACAAGAGTGTAGTTCATGCTTTGGTCACGGTCAGGGTTCTCTAGATACCAACAACCACGAACTATCCGTCGACTGTTTTATTGAAGGCTTGGTAATACCTTTGACATAGGTGCCTACTTCAAAAACTATCCAACAATTGGGCCGATTCTGTGCCATCAGTTTTGGATCACAACAGGCAGAGGCGCACAGTCAAACAGGGAAAATGTGACATGGTATGCCATTAGCCTCATGTGGCTCTCCGCCAAGCGTCCAACTGGTTTGGCAATTGTGGTACAAGGTCGGTACCTGGCCCATGAACTCGGCGAAACAGGTCATGACAGTGGCCATCCATGCTTCATACTACTCACTGGCTGCTTTCCGAACCACCACCACCACCACCACTAGACCACTCACTGGCTACTTTCCCAACTACCACCACCACCATTACTGACCACTAGACCACTCACTGGCTACTTTCCCAACTACGACCACCACCACTACTGACCACTAGACCACTAGACCACTCACTGGCTACTTTCCCAACCACCACCACCACCACCACTAGACCACTAGACCACTCACTGGCTACTTTACCAACCACCACCACCACTTGACCACTCACTTGCTACTTTCCAGCCTCGACGCGTCACTCAAGATCTTGTTCACCAGAGCAGGCTCAAACAACTGGATCATGGAATTGATGGTCTGCCACTTGTCATTTGTCTCCTGTAAAACAATACCCCAGCTTTAGTTTTGGTGTTGAGTATATTAAACTATATTTAACTATTTGTAGGGGTCGGCTATGTTATATAATATTAGTGAATAAATAATATTATATAATATTAGATAATATTAGTCGAACAAGCCGTCTCACCAAAAATTCGAATATATTTGAACTAATATTATTGTACGCTATATATATTAGTTAATATTGTTTTTTCAACACAATATTAGTGCCGTCTCCTAACTATATGCAGCCATTTATTCAACAATATTTGAGGTGGAGGGCTGGGAAGGGGGGGGGGGGGGGGGGGGGGGGGGGGGGGGGGGGGGCCCAAAAAGTTGTCAGACCGCACCCCCCCCCCACACCCACAGCCCACACCACACCCACCCACCCCAATATCTTGGGCCCTTTCCTGGGTGTAGCGACATGATCTCGACGGTACTGATATGTGCTCTCTGCTCTGTATCCATTTCGATAATGTGGTACAAAATATTTTTCCTTGCACCCCCATGACTATATTTAAGTATATTCAACTATATTTGACGTGTTTTTTTTGCCTTTGCACCGTTCGCCGTGCCCCCGTTGACTATATTTTTTTCCGTTGGCACCCCCTTGACTATATTTAAGTATATTCAACTATATTTAACTTTATTTTACCATATTTAACTGTATTTAACCATATTTGACTATATTCAACCATATCCAAGACTATATTCAAGACTATATTAATCTAAATTTGACTATGTTCAACTAAACTAAACTAAATTCGACTTTATTCAAGACTATATTAAATGAATTCGACTATATTCAGGAATATATTTAAGACTATATTTACGACTATATTCAAGACAATATTCAACTGAATTTGACTATATTTAAGACTATATTCAACTGAATTTAACTATATTCAAGACTATATTCAAGACTATATTCAAGACTTTATTCAAGACTATATTCAACTGAATTTTACTATATTTAAGACTATATTCAACTGAATTTGACCATATTCAAGACTATATTCAACTGAATTCAACTATATTCAAGACTATACTCAAGACTATATTCAAGACTTTATTCATGACTATATTCAAGACTATGTTCAAGACTATATTCAAGACTATATTCAAGAGTATGTTCAAGACTATATTCAAGACTATATTCAAGACTATATTCAAGACTATGTTCAAGACTATGTTCAAGACTATGTTCAAGACTATGTTCAAGACTATGTTCAAGACTATGTTCAAGTCTATGTTCAAGACCATATTCAACCAAATTTGACTATATTCAAGAATATATTCAACTGAATTCGACTATACTTAAGACTATATTCAACTATACAAGTATACTAACTGCAGAAGGGTGAGCCACCTACCTTGATTTGTAAACTGGCTGATCATGTAACTCTAAATATACATACATACATGCATTCATTCAACTATACGCATACATTCACATGCAACTATAAATATACATACACACAATGCACAGAATGCAGAGCTAACATGTTAAGCCATACACACACTTGCAACTATATATAACATACATATTATAGTACATACACATGCAAAATATATTATCAGCAACCACACTGAATGTGCCAACTATACATACACATGCAACTGAAATAATCTCTACACAAAAATACAAGTATACATAAACAGAACTACAACTACACACACATAACTACAGCTACATTTGTAAACAAACCTAATTACAACTAAATATACACCCCTGACTACAAATAAATATATACACACCTGACTTCACCTAAATATATACACACACCCAGCTACAACTAAATATACACACATATGACTACAACTAAATATGTGAACACACCTAACTACAACTAAATATATACGCACACCTGACTTCACCTAAATATAAACACCTAACTACAACTAAATATATACACATATACCACACCTATATATTAATAAACTCGACTACAGACCAAATTAGATATACATAAATACAACTAAATTATCTCCACATAGGTGCCGAATCTTGTGAGCATGACTCGCATGGTTTTATCAGCCTAGCCTCCAGATCCGAAGTACAAATATTTTTCGGCATAAAGTTGCCCAACCACATCAGTTCAATATATGAATTACTCACATTTTGGTTTGCTCAATTGGTGGGAAGCATTCAAGTGAAACAATGCCAGTGTCCTTACTATGGCTTCCTAAATTGAATCATCACCTTTTGCATAAAGATGATTTAAGTAGACGGACTCGCCTCAAAACAAGTTTCCATAAAGTCTAAAAGTATGTGTCGTATAGCTACCACCTTTCCTTTACATCTCAATGGTGATGGAAGGTTTTGGATGTAGCGTACAGGCTGTACTGCAGTATCGCTCAGAGCCAAAACTCACTGATAATTGCATTCGTGGGTGTCCTAACTCATGTACGTAGCTGCATAGCTCAGTTTTGCACTCATCTTCTGATGTTTCATTTTTTGCATTGTGCATGTAAGAATCGACGAAACCAGATTTTTTTGGTTTTTTCAAATTTCAAATTTCAAACCACACTTTTCAAATAATTAAAAAAAACTTTCTCAAACGTCCACATCTGAATTAGATTGTATTGGGGAATGGGGTGAATCTCAGAGTTGGGAGTGGAATTGTGGACTAAGGGAGGTGAAATTTTCGAGTTTACTGCGCTATTCCATCAAATTCCGAGGCTGATGCCTGAAGCACACGTCCTCTGACCTGCTGTAGGGTTTGATCCGCTTTCATAAGGCGGAAACTTCAGTCGCAGGTATCTCTGCGATCCTGTACCGCTATATCGGTTGAAGTCGATTCAATTCAAGCTTTTTGTACATCTCGTGTATGCCACAGCCGGCCCGCCCAAGCAGGCTTCTCTTGGCCAGATGCAAATGCGAATAGACATTAGCTGCGCGCCCCCATAGCTGGAACAGCATTCT
>JACBWV010000116.1:10750-70978 GCA_013435795.1 Chlamydomonas sp. ICE-L | reverse complement strand
CCTCACCCCCCACACATTACAACGCACACACCCACCACCCACACACACGCCACACACACTCACACCACATACTCACACAGCCACACACCCCCTCACCCACACACATCTCACACCCCCACATCACCACCCACCCCACACCCACACACACACTCACACACACACAACTCCTCCCACACACCCACGACACTCACTACTCTACACCACCACTACCACACGCACCAACTGTTTTATTTGCCCCTGCCTTACCTCTTCTCATCTCCTTACAACTTCCTGCCGTAAGGGTCCCCCCCCCACACACACACACACTAAACACATTATAAACACACACACACCACACACACACACACACACACACCACGCCACACACACACCCACCTCACCACACACACACACACACACACACACTCACATCACACACACACACACACCCACTCACACCCACCCACACACCCACTCACCCCACTTTTATATTTTCCTGCCTTACCTCTTCTCATCTCCTTACAACTCCTGCCGTAAGGGTTCCCCCCCCCCCCCGCCCCCCCCCACCCCCCCCCCCCCCCCCCCCCCCCACACACACACCACCAACACACACACACACACACACACACACACACTACCACACACACAAACACACACAACACACACAAAACACACACACACACCACCAACACCCTCACAACCCACCCACACCCCACTCACCAACTGTTATATTTTGCCTGCCTTAACCTCTTCTCATCTCCTTACACCTCCTGCCGTAATGCCCCCCCCCCCCCCCCCCCCCCCCCCCCCCCCCCCCACACACACACACACACACACGCACACGCACAGCACACACACACACCCCCACACACACGCACACACACACACACACACACGCACCCAACTGTTATATTTGCCCGCCTTACCTCTTCTCATCTCCTTACAACTCCTGCCGTAAGGGTCCCCCCCCCCCCCCCCCCCCCCCCCACACACACACACACAAACCCACACACACGCATTACCTATATTACCTGCCTTATCTCTACAGGGAGTACACCAGCATCTCCATTGCTGTGGCCACCCCCAAAGGCCTCGTTGTGCCTGTGCTCAGAAACCTGCCCCCCACACTCACACCCACACACAACTGTTGAACTCGCCTGCCTTATTTCTTCTCATCTCCTTATAACTCCTGCCGCAAGGGTCCCCCCACCCCCACCCCCCCAACACACACATTACTCCTATAACCTGCCTTACCTCTCCAGGGACTACACCGACATCTCCATCGCTGTGGCCACCCCCAAAGGCCTTGTCGTGCCTGTGCTCAGAAACGTGAACGATCTTTCATTCGCTGGCATTGAGAAGGTGAGCTGTCCGTCTCGCAGGCAGGCACTACTCAGAAACTGCAGTACAAATGTCGAGTAAAATACAAAAAAGAGATTTGCAGTACAAATGCATAGTACACATGTGCAGTATAAATGTACAGAAGAGATTTGCAGTACAAATGCACTGTACAAATGTGCAGAAGAAATATGCAGAAGAGATTTGCAGTACATATGTGCAGTATAAATATACAGAAGAGATTTGCAGTACAAATGCACAGTGCAAATGTGCAGAAGAATTATGCAGAAGAGATTTGCAGTTCAAATGTGCACCAGGGTACTTCCATTGACCAAATTGGCCAGCGCTTGAGCGCACTTGAAATAAACAAAACTGCGCTTTGTAGTGCAAAAAGCGAAACAATGCTTGCTGCGCCCACAAGGGGTTGCAAAAAACTGCGCGAAACGCTCAGTGGGGCTCAAAAAGGCAGCGCGCAAAAGCGCGTGCTTGGAAGTAGCCTGATGTGCGCTGCTTTCCTTTTAAGCTACGAGAAGCAGCTTTTAATTAGCCATCACAGACACACGCAGGTACTCACTATAACGCAAACACACACCAACACGTGCACACACCAACACGTACACACGCACTCATACACATGCACACGCGTGTACCCATGCACGCACACACAAACACCCGAGCATGCATAAACACACATACACATAGACACTAACACAAATAGACACAAAGACACACAAACCCTTATACACAAGTACACGTACACACTCACACACACCCGCTGCAGGATCTGAATCGCTTACACACACATGCACACGCGCGTGCCCATGCACGCACACACAAACACACACTCATACACACACATAGATAAGTACACATACACACTCACACACACACGCTGCAGGATATGAATCGCATACACACACATGCACACGCGCGTGCCCATGCACGCACACATAAACAGACACTCATACACACACATAGATAAGTACACATACACACTCACACACACACGCTGCAGGATCCGAATCGCATACACACACATGCACACGCGTGCGCCCATGCACGCACACATGAACACACATAGACAAGCACACACACACACACATGCAAGTACACACACATGCACACACGCTCTCATACACACACCCGTAGTCAAGCACACATACACACACGCACACACACATGCAAGTACACACACATGCACACACGCTCTCATACACACACCCGTAGTCAAGCACACATACACACACGCACACACACACACATGCAAGTACACACACATGCACACACGCTCTCATACACACACCCGTAGTCAAGCACACACACACACGCACACACACACGCTGCAGGAGCTGAATCGTATGGGCAAGAAGGCTCGTGACGGAACCATTTCCATCGACGACATGGCTGGTGGAACCTTCACCATCTCTAACGGCGGTGTCTACGGCTCAATGATGAGCACACCCATCATCAACCCCCCTCAGAGTGCCATCCTTGGAATGCACAACATCACACAGAGGTGGGTCACGTATGCAAATATTGCAATGTATTTGAATGTCTTGACATTCATACCATGCCTGGCGTCACCATCTCTAACGGCGGTGTCTACGGTTCTATGATGAGCACACCCATCATCAACCCCCCTCAGAGTGCCATCCTTGGAATGCGCAAAATCACACAGAGCTGGGTAGTAGTGACTCATGTAGGTAAAGGTTGCAATAATTTTGAATTTATTGGAATGCACAACAGCTCTGAGCAGGCAAATGTATGCGACTTTCTTGGAATGCACAGCATCACACAGAGCTGGGTAGTAGTGACTCATGTAGGTAAAGGTTGCAATAGTTTTGAATTTTGAATTTTGAATTGGAATGCACAGCATCACACAGAGCTGGGAAGCAGGGTTGTTCGGCACGCTGCGTGTTGCGTGACGCACGCAGAGGGAGGTTGAAGAGAGGAAGTAAAGGAGGATATGATAGGAGTGACGCACACAGATTTTTGAGGGTCCGTTGCCTCTCAGAGGGTCTGGGTGCGTCGCAGACACAGATTTTGAATACCACATGGACTCTTCCCCTAATCCGAAACCAAGTTTTTCCCATTCCCCTCCTCCCCTCCTTGTGGTCATGCCCAAGGGCGGCATTGAGGCTTGCCCCATGATGCCCATCCCTCTCTCCTACCCTCACCCACCCATCCCCACCCATCCCCACCCCATCACCACCTGCCCATGTAGCAAGTGGTCGGTGGGCCCATATACTACTCGGAAACTTCCCCTAATCCGAAACCAAGTTTCCCCCATTCCCCTCCTCCCCTCCCCGCGGCCATGCCCAAGAGCGGCATTGAGGATTGCCCCATGATGCCCATCCCTCTCTCCTACCCTCACCCACCCATCCCCACCCCCATCACCACCTGCCCATGTAGCACGTGGTCGGTGGGCCCATATACTACTCAGAAACTTCCCCTAATCCGAAACCAAGTTTCCCCCATTCCCCTCCTCCCCTCCCCGTGGCCATGGCCAAGGGCGGCATTGAGGCTTGCCCCATGATGACCATCCCTCTCTCCTACCCTCAACCACCCATCCCCACCCCCATCCCCACCTGCCCATGTAGCACGTGGTCGGTGGGCCCATATACTACTCAGAAACATCCCCTAATCCGAAACCAAGTTTCCCCCATTACCCTCCTCCCCTCCCCGCGGCCATGCCCAAGAGCGGCATTGAGGCTAGCCCCATGATGCCCATCCCTCTCTCCTACCCTCACCCACCCATCCCCACCTGCCCATGTAACTGATGGTCGGCGGCCCAATAACTACACAGAGACATCCCCTAATTAGAAACCAGGTTTCCCCCTCCCCCTCCTTCCCTCCCGCAGCGCCATGGTCGTGCCAAAGGGCACCAATGAAGCTTGCCAACATTGGTCACATCTACCCCCAGCTACCCATCCCCAACGCCATCTACTCTCCGCCACCTGCCCACCCTACCATCCCTCTCACATACGCCCACCTACCCATCCTGAACCCCACCTCAACCTGCCCACCCCCAACCGCAATCCCACCTGCACACCTGCACCTGCCCATCCTCTCCTCCCCTCCCGCTGGGCCGCGGTCATGCGCAATGGCAGCATTGAGGCTTGCCTAGAGCACATCACATCACATCTATCATTGGCCTCATCTACCTCCACCTACCCATCCCGAACCCCACCTCAACCCCAACCGCAATCCCACTTGCACACCTGCACCTGCCCATCCTCTCCTCCCCTCCCGCTGGGCCGCGGTCATGCGCAATGGCAGCATTGAGGCTTGCCTACAGCACATCACATCACATCTATCATTGGCCTCATCTACCCCCAGCAACCCATCCCCAACGCCATTTGCTCTCCGCCACCTGCCCACCCTACCATCCCTGCCACATATGCTCACTTACCCATCCCGAGCCCCACCTAAACCTGCTCTTCCCCAACCGCATCCCTAACTGCTCACCCCCAACCGCAATCTCAACTGCTCACCCCCAACCGCAATCCCAACTGCTCACCACCAACCGCAATCCCGACTGCTCACCCCCAACCGCAATCCCAACTGCTCACCCCAACCGCAATCCCAACTGCCCACCTGCACCTGCCCATCCTCTCCTCACCCTCCCGCAAGGCCGTGGTCATGCGCAATGGCAGCATTGAGGCTTGCCTACAGCACATCACATCACATCTATCACTCGTCACATCAACCCCCACCTGCCCACCCCACCATCCCCCACATACGCTCACCTACCCATCGTCAACACCACCTCCACCTCCACCTGCTCACCCCCAACACCACCTTAACCTGCTCACCCCCAACCGCAATCCCACCTGCACACCTGCACCTGCTCATCCTCTCCTCCCCATCCCGCAGGGCCGTGGTCATGCGCAATGGCAGCATTGAGGCTCGCCCCATGATGTATATCGCTCTCACCTACGACCACAGGCTCATCGATGGCCGAGAGGCTGTTACTTTCCTGAAGATGATTAAAGAGGTTGTGGAGGACCCTAGGAGGTTGTTGATCGACGCTTAGACGGTTGAAGAGGTTGTCCAGGATCCTAGGAGGTTATTGATCGACACCTAGACAGTTAAAGAGGTTGTGGAGGACCCTAGGAAGTCGTTGATCGACGCTTGGACGGTTAAAGAGGTTGTCCAGGATCCTAGGAGGTTATTGATCGACACCTAGACAGTTAAAGAGGTTGTGGATAATGATAACGCCTGGTGGGGCGTGGTGTTAAGGGAGCCCTTCGTACGCGGGTGGGGAGCGGTTTCCTACCTCAACTGGACAAGCTACCATCGCGGTTGACGACAACCTGCAACGCCAAGAGCGAACCCCCGACTCTTCATCCTTAAGCGATCTGGTCTACCACTAGACCATTGTATATCACTGAAAGGGGCTGAGGTTGTGGAGGATCCTTGGAGGTTGTTAATCGACACCTAGACGGTTGTGGAGGATCCTTGGAGGTAATTTATCAACACCTAGACAGTTGAAGAGGTTGTGGACACAAGTTGATTGATGCTTAGGCGGATCCTTTCAAGTTGGCATTGCATTTGAATTGTTACATGGTTTTTCAGCCAACTCTGGGCTGCTCACCGTCTTCCAATTCCAAGTCCCCCCCCCCCCCCCTCCCCTGTGCGAGTCACAGAATCCACAGAATCCGTTCACACAGAGCGGATTCGACAGTTTAACGACTTGTCCATGTCAGTTAGCGCCGAGGTTGTAAAGAACCTTGCGTTTAGGTTACTTGCAATTTAAATGCCAACTAGTGTCTATACATTGATGTTGTAAAAGCTTGTTTCGTTATGATTCCATGGCCTATCAGCCTGCTGGCTAAGTGGCTGCTTACCGTCTGCGGGTGGATAGCATAAAGAGTACTACACCAAGGTCGTTCAGGAGGCTGCGCCCTGCTCCGCAGACGCAACGTCGAAGGGTTTGTTGCGTCCCTAGGAGCAGCGTGGGGAGGGTTCGGTGCGATGAGATGCAGCTTCAGCAGTTGGCTGGGTTGGCTGCGTCACAGGACGCACGCTATGGGTCAGTTGCGCCACAGGATGTAGGCTATGCTGGTTCGGTTGCGGCTCAGGACGCTGGCTGTAGCTTTGGTTGCTTCTCAGGATGCAGAGCTACGGGTCAGCGGAGGGAGGGTCACGTGCATAACGTGATTGCTTCTCGGGATGCAGAGCTACGGGTCAGCGGAGGGAGGGTCACGTGCATAACGTGATTGCTTCTCAGGATGCAGAGCTACGGGTCCTACTGAACAACCCAGTAATGCACCACACTCCAGCGCATGTAATGTTATGACAAGAACTTGGTTACATAGCTTCAGCCAGCAATGTAATGTTTAGCTTTCCGGAGTGTTATACCGTTAAAACTGACACAGGGAATGGACTAGGGCGTGTGCTTTACAAGCGTGATAGCATGTCAGGCGACATGGCAGGTATAAGAAGAGAAAGACGACAGTACCTCAGGGTACTGCCGTCGCTAGGTGCTGGCCCTATCGGGCAGAGGCACTACAACGGAAGCTTCCAGGCGGAGGGCCTGGCGCACTAAGACACTCTAGCTGGACCGGGAGAACCGGTCTATAACATAATGTTAGCGCATGTAATGTTATGGCAAGGCCGCAGGCAGATTCCAGACAGGGTATTATTGAAGGTGCTCCCTGTAGCACGAGTACCAACTCATGTAACTTTGTGCTTTGGGGTGATACGTTAGAGCTTTTTGGAATTGCTTTTGGGGAGCCCAAAGCTGCTCGTAGCACTTTTTGTAGGAGTGGCAACGCCATTCAAACTGATTCCTCTGCGTCGTTGGTTTGTGTCGTGAGACCCACCATCTGGGGTAAAATTCCTTTCACAACTAAAAAAGGCTGCTAGTGGCAGTGGTGGTGCACCATGGTGCACCATGGTGCCACCATAAGATTCTGGTTGCTTTCCTTATAACATACTCTAGTTCCAACCATGTTCAGGCCAAGCATATCACGAGTGTTAGTGGGAAAGACCCACACAGGATGTTCTTGTCGTGGCGTTCGATTTGGCTTGGTCTGAATTTGACTGTTGTAGGTCTGGATCGGCCAACAGTGAAGATAGTGGGCCAGAAGTGGAGGTCTAGCTAGTGGCGAAGACGTGAAGGCATGCGTGATCAGAGGGTGAGCACCTGGTTACTTCAGAAGGACCCCCGACTTCCTGAACAACCCTGGCGAGCACCTCCAGCCGCCCCCAAGGTTAATTGAGAGTACGAGCCTCTCATAAGAAGAAGCGGAAGAAGCAGGGGCCGTTAGGTGCCAAAGGAATAATGGCAAAAGGTATTTACAGTGAGAGTCAAGCATGCACAGATATGGATAAGCACGACAGTGGGACGCGGCACCGTAGCACAGTGTGCCGAAACACTACTCACAACTAAGGTGGCCTATTTGGTTCGTCGAAGTGCCCCGTTACTATAACTAGTACTGTCGCATGGCGTTTCCTGTCTTTCAAGCTTGCTCCTGACCGAGTGTCACCGAGATAGTAGTAACGATATGGCCACGATAAATGTGTCGTTTCGCCCATGCTCTCGTGGGAAGCTGCTTTCGATTACCATTGCAACTCGCAACGTTGTCCGACCGGTGTAGTACCGTTGATCTGACGTTGTTGCGTTTGCCCCGAGCACCTGACCTTCACCTCAAGCACCGCATTTTCTGCCTACACTCTTCCCCGACACACCCACCCACTCTCCCACCCTTGGTAAGGCCTATGCCCTTACTCGATCACACGCGAAGGGGGGGATTAGCTTTTCAAGCTTCCGGCCTCATTGACCGACTGGAATCCTAGCTGGCGAAACGAGCACAAATATCTGGCAGCCTACGTATCCAGTGTGGAGGTGAACGACCCATCCCAAAACGAAAAATCCTCGTTGTGAGATGGGTGGGTCCAAATCCATCCATACCACATCCATACACTCCACCCATCCATCCCAAACCCATATATCCGACAAATCAACAGATATTGGAACGTTGGTGGGTTACTGACTAACCGCTAAGCGCGTACAGCCCAGCCTCCGTCTAGGTGCCCCTCGCAGGCCACTTTTTTCTGAGCTTACTGCGCGTGGCGCGTGGAAAGTCCCATGATGTCCAAGCAAGTGAAGATAAGTACTCCCTTGCCCTCCAGATGCCACTCGAGCGAAGTACTCCCTCTCCCTCCAGGTCTCCCTCGCCACCCAGGTATCCCTCGCCCTCCAGGTGGCAGTCGAGCGTCATTTTTCTGCCGTGAGCAGACTGCGCGTGGCGCGGGTCTAGCACCATGGGCTACCGAAGACGGAAAGAGTGCGGTGCTGTCCCCTCGTTTGGGTGAACCGCGAACACAGATGCCTGCTATCCCAACAGCGGCTGTGCAAGCAAACTTCCATTTTTTCGCAAGGGGAGATGATATGAGAGGCTGGACAAAAGTAGCAGCAATCAACCTTGGCACTCAAATTATCCTCGCTCGCTCGTGTATTTGCCTTCGCATCTCTTCACGGAAAGCGCCCACAAGCATCTGCTGTGATTAATACGTTAATTCATCCATTCATTGCACAATCGTTGACTGGCCGTATATTTGAAGTCCAGAGACAAACCATGACCATCCTTCCATCTGTTTTTCCCCCGTCTATCTCGCGAACACCATCGAACGTTGTGGCGGATCACTCCGTTACCGACTAACTCCGTAACTCCGTTACCGACTCCGATTCAAATTCAAACTTGATCAAAGGTACGGCAGTTACCCAACGTGCATCCATGCGTTTGTATGGAGCATACAAGTCATCAATTCCATGAATACGTCCGAATCGGACGGTCCGATGCCACCATTCCCACCAATGAACATTCAAACCCATTCGGTTGCATTCTGTGCTCAAGAGTGTGGTGTTGTAGCGTCTATGTGTCACGGCTGTATGCGTGCTCCTTAGGATAGGTATGTTACCACTGCAATGCTGGCGAAAGGAGATTTGCTCAGGCGAAAGGAGATTCGCTTAATGGCACAGGATTGTTATGTCTCGTGTTCAGACAAGCGCCCGCGTGTCACTCAAGCTGCGCTTGTGACGCGGCCTGGGCGCGTATGTGTAACCGATCCTAGGTAGCTGTGGGTAGCTGGCCACTAGGCGGAAATGTACGGCGGGTTGACTCAGCCAGATCTGGGCTACCTGGGCACAGGTCTGGTCGGAGTCTGCTCTTGGTGTGTGTGTGCGTGTACAAGGTATTTCCCTTGCTTTTAGTGTTACGTAGGTAAACACGCAATCGCGTGTGACAGCTGTCACGGCTGTATGCGTGCTCCTTAGGATAGGTATGTTACCACTGCAATTCCCCCCCTTCACTACGGAATGGGAGTGAGTGTAGTGAAAAAAGTGAAGTGGTAACGGGGAGAGTTGATTGTAATTCTGTTAGAGAAAAAAAATCTGGAAATCTCTCCTTCCCCCCCCTGCTGCTGGTATCGAGCAGATGGGGTTGATGTTGCTGGTTACACAAAAAGGTATGTACAGAAGGTGTATCCATTCTGGTGTTGGAGTATGGTAAAGCAGGACTCACCACCTAGTTTCCCCCCCCTCTGCACGGAGTGAAGAATAAAAGGTAGGTGGTGGTTATGTCGAAACGGAAAGGAACTAAAGCCACGTCTATTACTTAAAGAGGTAAAACCTTGAGAGTCAACAAAGATCAAGTATGGGACCGGCCGAATAAATCTGGAGGCATGTAATACAGTGGCCAGTAGAAAAAGTCGTGGTGTCCAAGTTGAAAGAAGTTGATGCAACTGGGCGAAAATCCTCATCTGGTCATATTGCAAGTGCTGACTGTCCCTCCTAGAGGCTTCCAGTCAGCAACCCAGTGGTGGCTGCAAACTTGTCTTGAAGTAAGTTTGGGATGGTGTTGCGTATATGTAACGCAACTCGGAACATGAAGCAAGAAAACAAAAAGAATCCTAGAACTGTTGCGATCACTGGGACGTGTATTGTCCCAGGAATGAAGACGTATGTCTTCTGCACACCCCCCTCCCGCATGGATTAACAAACAAACATGACAACCTGTGGGCTAGTCGTAACTGGTCCATCACAGGCACAAGGCATGTCTGGGTTATGCAAGCTGCCTGTCTGCTACACAGCCTGCATAACCAAACCAGACGGTGGGTATGGTGGGTAGGTAAGAGTGTGTCTAGACCACTGGAACATGAGTGTTGTGTGGGGTGATGTATTCCATAAAGCGAGGACGCATTGCCATGTAGTAGATGGGAGGGGGGTTGGAAGCAAAGTCCAGGAAGGCTGAGGGGGGGGTGGGCGCCATAGGTTGTTAAACCTGACCCTTGGTCCATGTGTGGTGGCATGTAGACCATGTGAGTCAGGTGGGTCCAGCGTTCAACGTCAGGTAGGCGACGAGTGAAATATGGTACATGCACTGGGTATGGGTATGCTCCATTAATGCGCCTGGTTTCCTCTACCCTGTTGAAAATTGTGATCAGGTCAGCTTGCTGGTGGTGCCAGGCAGCTTGGAGGAAGTGAATGCGTGTAGTGTACTGTTGGACAGATTCAGTGGGGAGTTGAAGGACATGGCCTTGGGGGTTATCGAGGTCACCATAGTAGCATGGGCCAAGACAGAGTAAATCATCTGCAAGGGGTGGTTGGCCATTGTATCGCTGTGCTCAATGGGATGTGAAATTTGGTGCGTAACGGGGCAAGCAGTCCCATGTGAGTGCATGGGTGCTGTCACGATATTCTGCAGTGTTAACCATCACCTGAGGTAGGAGGGAATGTAAGGAGTTGAGGTGAGCAATAGTGTGCTCATGTGTGGTACACTTCACAGGATGGGTTGTCCTCAGACGCCAGGATGGTGTGCGTTGGATGCCTGCATGCATGGTTGAGGCAGGGGAGCACAGGTGTGAGTGGAAAGGGCTTCTGTGTGCCTGTGGGGAGTGGGTTGAGTTTTTTGAGTCCAGCCATGGTGAGCTTAATGACTTGGCCGTCATCGTAGGTTAGCTTGAAGTACCATGGCCTGGACAGTGGTCCTTGGAAGGAGGCAGTGCCCCAGACAGCTTTGTCGAGGCCGCCTTGGACTCTGACTTGTTTGATGACAAGCATCTTGTCGCAGGCGAGGGCGGCTCTGTCTCTGGAGCGAGTCTGCGGGGTGGGGAAAAGGTTAGGTTCCTTCTGTGGTGTTTCTGGGATGCGTCCCGCGGGGATTGCAGTGATGCCGCTGGCTTTGCAGTTGGGGCAGAACCAGTCCTCGACGGGAACTGCAGAGAGAGGTGGGTCAAGGCAGTGAGTGTGGTAACCTGCTCCACAGCCGTCGCAGAGTAGCATGCAATTTGCGTTGTCAGGGAAGTTGCAGACGCTGCAGGCTAGGCTGGGGGGTGGGACTGCTAAGTCTGGCCTGATTGTGCCATCCAAGTTAGGGAGGTGGCAAGGAGATAAATTGCGGGCATGGTTGGTGATGGTGCAACCGCAACGTCCTTGCAAGACGACGACTTCAGATGGTTTGAGGTCGATGATGCGCAGGATCATGCCTTGGGCAGCCATCTGCAAGGAGTTGCGCACGTTGGGACGGCGGATGTACACAAAGTCTCCCACCTGGAATTTGCGTAGGCGAGGGTGATAGGCCCCCCCCCTGATCTTTGCGTAGCGCAGGGTGTCCCTGTGGTGGGCGATTGCTATGTGATTGGCAATAGTTGGGCTGACTCTCTTGATCCATTGAGCGCGCTCCAGGAGAGTGTCTGTCAGAGCTTGCACCTGTGTGCTGTCTGTCAGGTCAGGCAGCGGCGCTGTCATGGCAAGCTGTGCCTCAGGGTTGTTCATGACGGGAGCCCGGGCGTACAGCAGAGTGAAGGGGGCGCACTTAGTAGTCTCCTGAGGGCTACAGTTGTACGCTGTAACGACCTTGGCTATGTCAATGTCCCATGTGTCAGTGGCCAGGTTTTCAGAGCAGATCTTGGTCAAGGCTGCCTTGATGGTACCTACGCTTCGCTCCACAAAACCGTTGCCCTGAGGGTGGTTAGGGTGGATCGTCCTGTGGTCAATGAAGTTGTGAAGCAGATGTTCCTTGAATTTGCCTTGGAACTCTGGTCCATTGTCAGAGATGCAGAGCGCATATGCGCCAAAGTGTGCCAAGACTCCATGAGAGTGCGCGTATACCGTATGTATGGCCTCCTTGGCTGGGATTGGGACCACTACGAGTGCGGCGCTGAAATACTCCACGGCGTGCATGAGCATAGTGTTGCCCCTGGCTGTCTTGTTGTAGGGACCAGACAAATCAATTCCCCAAGCGAAGAAGAGGCCATGAATCGGGTGGGATTGCAATGTGGCTGTTGGCTGGTTGAAGTAGGCCATGGCTTGGTCACAGATCTTGCATGTCTTGACCAGAGCTTTGACTTGTTTGACCACGCCGTGCCACCAGAAAGAGCTGACCACTAAGTAAGCTGTTCTGCGTGCCCCAAAGTGTCCGCTGGTCTCGTGGGCCCTCTGAATGAGGATGGACCTCTGGCTGGGGGCTGGGACGATGCGTTCAATGCCGTTGGCCAGGATGCGTATGATCCTCTCTTCTCCAGTTGGAGATGCGCCAAGCCTGTACTTTCTTGACCTTGCCAGTACCCGCCTAGTACGAGATGTCGTCCAGTTGGATCCGAGGACTCCACGCCTCAAGTACTCTAAGACAAACTGATCAGAGTGGATGTCTAGACCGTCAGTGTCCTTGGACATTGCAGCAAGGCGCAGGTCAGTATCCAACTGTCTGCCTGGGGCGAGTGGAGGACTTGGAGCTGAAGATGGTAGAAGAGGCAAAGGAGGGGAGTGTTGCAACGGCTGAGGGTCGGTGGCTGTTGGCTGTTGGCTGTTGGTTGGGGGCTGTTGGCTGATGGCTGGTGGTTGTTGGCTGTTGGCTGGTGCAGGTGGTTTTGATGGCCAGATGTGTGGCTTGACAGTCTTGCTCCTGGTGACTGCCAGCAGGCAAGCAAGCTCAGTGCCATAGAACTGGCGTGTCGGAGGCGTGGGGTCTGATATGCGACCGCCAGAATTGCTGGGATAGCTGGGAGAAGTTGTCAGAAGAAGAGCAGGACTGGGAGAAGGTAGCAACTCAGGCCTGGGGGGTGGCTTAAATTCTAGCATAGATGTTAGACGTGTAGGGATTGCCATTTCCAAGGTCTTTCTGATGATTGCTACCAAGGCTCGCTGATCCATGCTGTTGCCTGTGAGGATATGCCTCTGGTTTTGAGTGAGACCTGGTGCTGCTGTTGCTCCTGTGTAGTATCCGAGCATGCGTTCTCTCTCAGAAGGGTTTGGTTCAGACCATGCGCCGCCCTGGAGAGAGTAGATGCTGCCTGGCTTGTCAGGTCTGAAGGCTCGAGACAGAGGGTACGCTACTAGAGTAGGCAGTACGTTGCGCTCTTGTCCGATCTTGTTTGCTAAGCAAAAAGGGGCTGTGTCTGATCTGTAGACCCTTGTAGTGCTCCGTCCTGGATCCAAGAAGGCGTTGGCTGAAATGTTGGCAGTCCGACGGGTCTTGTTGAGCTGGAGCTGGAGATCAAGGGGGTCAACCAAGTTCTGCCACTTGTTGCGGAGTCTGTGCGCTCCTGAGTCGAATGTTGCAGCATCCACGCAGATAGGGAGGCCAAGAGTTCTGTTGACTGCGTTGAAGTCTTGGGTAGCAATATGTTGTGATCGAAAGTTGTGCTGCATTGCTGCATTCTCCACGATGTAGAGGGGTTGCCGAGGATGCTGTAGCTGCTGGATGTACCCTATGACGGTGGTACAAGCCTGCAGGACGGCGGCCCGGGGTCCCTTGAGTCCTCTGTTGCCTCCTGCTGGGCTGAAGTCTTGGCACTCTGGACCGGCTATGATGAGCCACTGTGATTGGTCGTTCACAGCTGCGGTCATGAGCTGTTCTGGTGTGATCTTGGTCACATCCTGGGGCAGCGTCGTGAAGGCATGGTCGCAGGCGTATGACTTGAGCAGATGGGGGTAGAGGTTGGTCAAAGCTTGTGTCCTATAGCGGGCGACTGTCTGAGCAGCGGGCGAAATGTCGCTGTAGATATACCTGTTAACTTGGATGCCATTGCGCAGTGCTGCTTCCAATCCTGCACACATTCCCCCGCACATCTCGTATAGAGTGATGCCATTCTGGGCCATGTATGTGACGGCGGCAGGCAAGGGTGTTGTGCAGATGGATAAGACAGATCTGACGTCAAGGACGTAGTCCACGATGTGCCCTAGTGTCAAGTCTAGGGGCACATAAGGGGTGGTGGGCACTGTTGGAAATGCTGCGTATAGGTCGCTGTCCAGGTCAATGCGAGCGCCAGTGTTGTCCTCTGCAGTGGGGCTGGGAAACCTAGACAGTGCGTCAGCGTTGCCATGCTGTGCACCTGGTCTGTGCATGATGTCAAAATCAAATGACTGCAGCATGCATGCCCATCGAGCGATGGCACCGGTGACGTTGGCAGAGGAGAACATCCACAGCAGAGGCTGGTGATCAGTGACCAGTGTGAAATGTAGTCCGAAGACATATACGCGGAAGATCTTGCAAGCCCAGCAAGCAGCCAGCATTTCTCCTTTGAAGCTGCTGTATTCTGCTTCATGCTTGTTAAGGCTGCGGCTGGCACAGGCGACGAGGTATTCGTTACCTTCCGAGTCGAGCTGGCCGAGCACTGCTCCTAATCCATGTTGGCTCCAGTCACAGTGGATGAGGGTGCGCGCGTTGATGTCAAAGCGTCGCAAAACCTTGCCTGGTGTGCTGATATTCCTCCTAATGGCGTCCATGGCTGCTGTGTGCTCGGGTCCCCAAGTCCACTTGACATCGTTCTTGGTGAGGTCATTGAGGGGTCTGGCTATGGCTGAAAAGTTTTCACAAAAACAACCGTAGTAGCGCAGCTTACCCAGGATGGTCTTGAGGTCCTTGAGGTTGCTTGGGTAGGGCAGGTCCTGGATAGCTTGGACTTTGGCTGCTTGCGGGGTGAGACCATGGTTGCTGACATCGAAGCCTAAGAAATCGACTGCGTCGAGTGCGAAGCAGGACTTGTCAGGGTGTATGCGGAGGCCAATGTCGATGAGACACTGTAGTACTGCTTCCACGTCCTTGATGTGATCAGCAAAGGTGGCGCTGTGGACCAGAATGTCATCAATGAAAACCTTGCTGAACTTGAGGAGACCACGTTTGCCCAACTCAGTTTCCATGACCTTCTGGAAGTAAGCTGGTGCTTGTTTCAGTCCGAAGGGCACACGCTTGAACCTGTAAAGCTGCTTGTCCCACCAAAAGGCTGAGAAATCTTGGCAGCCGGCAGACAAGTGGACTTGGTAGAAGCCCGAGCGCAGGTCTACTCGTGTAAACCACTTGGAGTCACCCAGGTCTTGGAATAATTCCTCTGCAATTGGGAAACCTGTGTGCATGTCTTTGGTCAGGAGGTTGATGGCCTTGTAGTTGTAGCACACTCTGTTCGCAGTGTACTGGCCATCAGGTCCTTTTTTCAAGGCGACGACAGGATTTGCTGCATGCTGAGCTGAAGGAGCTGGCTCTATGAAGCCTAGCAGGAGCAATTCAGCGCAGACTTTGTCTTGAGCAAGTTTTTCTATAGGTGGCTTGCGGTAGGGACTAGTGAATGCCTGCTTGTCGTTGTCCTTCTCTATGTGCATAGGAGGCACAATCCCTTTGTATCCCTCTCTCAAATCCTCCATAGTCCGCGCTACTGCTGGGGTCATTCTGTTGAGCATGGCTGCCATCTCTTTGCGTTGCGCCTCAGTGCCATCCCGATGATGACCAATGAAGAGGTCACAGTCTGGATGTAGGGCCCCTCTATCTGCATTGGGTGTGACTGCTCCGTCTGGCATACTGTTGTTAATCCCCCCCTCCTGCAGATAGTTGGGGTCCATGTGACTGAGGCAGCTAGTAAGGCCTCCTTGTAGGCGGCCAGGCAGGAGTGAAGCTGGAGTGGGAGGGTCCAGGTGCACTGGTAAAGCGCAAGAAGTGGACGCTTGGTAAACTGCTGCTTGGCCTCCCAGGAACTCTTGACCTGGTCGCCAGTAGACATCATCCAGCTGTGTTGTGAAGAAGTCTTGGGGTTCTTTATAGTTGTCACCGGCTGGGGTGGGAGATGGAGTGCTGGTCATTGTGAGCAAGTAATCAGCAAGGGTGAGGTGGGGCAACGATGAGAGCTAGGAGCAGAGGTGGCTGCAGCGTCGTATTCGAAGTCATCCTCACTGTTGTAGACGGGTGGCCTGCGGATCAAGAAGATGGAGGTAGAATGCAAGCTGGGTGCCGATGTGTCATACCAATTGATACAGCGGTTTTGGTGGCTCTGTAGCTCTTCTGTATCCTGGAGGGGAAAGAGAAGAGGAGAGTATGCTGTTGTTGGTTGTGTAAGGGGGCGAGCACAGGGCTCAGGTTGCCGTCCTTGCACGACTGCGTACGCGTCCAGCGGCAAACCGAAACCTGGGACAGGTGGGTAGAGGCGGGTGCTTGTGTAGCAACTATCCAAGTAGGGGTAGGAGTTTGAGTACAGACTGTAGGTGCCCTGGATTGAGGGTAGGATGCACACAGAAGCGTCAGTCATAGGTCTGATTGGATCACTTGGGGTGACCAATGGGTGTGAAAGGTGTAGGGATGCCCCGGAGTGCTCCATGCTCCTGGGGTCGAGCACTTCCCCCATACTGCGTGGGGTGAGGGTGACTCGGATTGGCAGGCCTTGTTCCTTTCCCCAGGTGAGGACAGATGAGAAGTTGTCCTGAGCTGGCAAGTCTAGGATGCACCTGTGGAGTAGGTTAACATCTCCAAGGTACAGCGTGTTGTCACTGTTGGTCTCATAGCTGTAGCTTTCCATGCTGTGCGCATGGGTGACCATATGCATGAGCAGGGTCATGTAGAACGCTGATCAGTTGGGGTGGGAAAATCGGATGGAGGACATGTTGAATGGCGTGTGACGACGGAGGTTGGGGAAGAAGCGGAGGATGTCCATCATTAGGTCGATGGGTGCTGTCTGTCCAGATTTGTTCCATATGATGGACTCCGTCGGGTGGGTGGGTGGTCCCTCGAAGGGTGGCCATACCCTGGTTCGTGGCGGCGGCCTAGCATGGAGGGAGCTGCTTGGTTCGAGATACTGGCCTGAATGGCAAGTCCACGGTCAAAGCGCGACCTGTGGCAGTATGCTCTGCGCTGGACAAGTGGAGGAAGGGGCGCAATGTGAGTTTCTCTTGTGAAATGTCAGGTAGGGCAGAAATGCCTGGCATGGCCATGAGTGGGGTACCGATGAGGGCATCGAAGATGGTGTTGTCAGGGGCAATGACAAAAGTTGCCCTGACGCTGATCTCGTTGGGGGTGTCGCTGCAAAAAATGACAGGCATTTGAATCTCCTTGGTGAGGGAGCTTTTGACGTCATTGAACGCAATCGTCTTGTGGTGGCATGGGAGAGGATCGTGTCCCAATGAGTCCGCCATAGATTGCGAGATGAAGTTGAGACCACTGCCGGTGTCGACGAGGACCATAAGGTTGACGCACTGTAGGAGGCCAGTTGTGGACTTAAACGAGAGGCCAGTCTGGTGGGACAGGTTGGCTAGGTACGGTACACCGTAGCTGGGCTCTGTTCCTTGCAGCAAGGTTGCTGTAGAAAGGCTCAGCTGACCAGAAGCAGTGTAGTCGCGTACAAATGTGTCCACTGGGTTGTGCGTGACACAAGCTGCGCGCTGTGCTGTCTCAACTGCTGTGGCTCTGACCTGCAAGGCCTTGTTGAACTCGTGCAGGTTCTGCACTTCTCTGAACATCAAATCAAGATCCCGTCGCAAGACTGTCATCTCATCCATGAGGAGGTCTTGTGATGCCCGATGCTGGGCTTGGGTAACGTGCCGTGATACTCGAGCGCTTGGTAGGGGGATGGCAGCTGTTGACCCAGTTCCGTCAGTGGAAGGATCAAATGTGGGCTTGTAAATTGCCTGTGAGCTAGCTTGTGTCTCGGCGTCTGGAGTTTGTCGGAAGCTGACTACTAGGGCTGCATTGTACCAGTCAGGTTCTGGTAGATCAGATTGCGCAGCTTGTGGAGCCTCTAGTTGTAGTGGCTGGTTGCTACGGCTGTGTTGATCATGGGGGTGTGGGGCATGGCGTCCGCTGATGTTTTGCGAACGAAGTTCCTCACGAATGGCGAAGACCGTGTCATGCAACTGCTGGTTATGCTGTTGCTGCTGCAACTGCATCTGCCGATTGTGTTGTTGTTGTTGTAGTTGCATGACGACGTCTGGCCGTTGGTGCTGCTGCATGCTATTGTCGTTAGCGCTTCTTGTTTGCTCTTGGTAGTTGCCTTGAGTGCCCTGGTTGTTTCTCTGGTAACTTGTTTGGTATCCACCCTGGGTGCCTTGGTTGTTTCCTTGGTAGCCATCTTGATACCCGCCACCAGTTCCTCCCATGCTTCTCTGGTTGTTGTTCCCTGGGGTGCCGGCCGAAAAGGGTCGTGGGTTCTTCCCCTTGTACCTGGGGTTCTGAGGGGGTAGGGAGGATTGCTGTTGTACTGGAGTCTGTGGCTGTCTGTAATGCTGTGCGGGGGGGTTACGCATTTGTGTATGCGGGCTGTGTTGGACAGCTCCCTGCACTGAGCGGAAGTAAGGCACTCCAGATTTGAGCTGGTCCAAAGTTGGTGGTGGGGCGAAGCCTTGCTGGATTGTTGAGGTGCGCCAGATGGCGTACCGTGCTGGGTTCTTCGGGCACCAGGATGGGTTGGGGGTCCCAGGGTTGTTCAGGTAGCAAGTGTCGGAACCGTGTCCAGTGATGTTGCATGTAGTGCAAACTGTGGAAGACTTGGGTTCACCGTTATTGCCCTTGGGTGCACTGGGGTCCTGGGTGACGGGAAAAGCAGGCGTTTGGCGTGGCATGACAGTTGGCCTCTGTGTTGGTGGTTTGGAGACGCAGAGCAGCATGCCTTGTGCTGTCATATCGTCTCTCTTGGATGCTTCAGTTTGGGCAATGCCAGACAGCCTTTCCAGGGTGTGCTGGTCTTGGTCAAGCTTGTAGAGCTTGGCTATTGCCCAGCAACCGAGGGGGGTGACATCCTTGTAGCTGCCAAAGTTCTCCTTCAGGGTGGGGGCCATGCGATCAAGGAGTTTGGCCACCTTGGCCATGGCCTCCCGGTAATGGGGTTGTCCAGCCCGGATATCAAACTCCTCGTACTTCTTTGTGAATTCTGACATCAAGATGCGAGGCATGGGGTATAAGAGGCCTGCATTGTCGTAGCAGTCAAACTTCTCATACTCCTCCTTGGCATCGAGAGGGGTTACCTTGAGTGCGAGTGCTAGTCCAGTTTTGACCAGCTCGTAGAAATGAATGAGCTTCAGCTTCCAAGTGGCTGGGTTCATGATTGGTTGACCATGCTCGTTGACTTGGAGGACTCCATTCAAGGAGCTTTGTGTCTGGAGAGCATTGCACTCCTGGATCCATGCGGCTCTGTTGTTTGTAAACAAGACGAATGGTTGAGAGTTCTCATAGACCTGTACCATCATCTGTTCCCACAACTCCTCCACTGCAAGGTCTCTCTTGATGTTGACAATGTAGCTCTTCATCATCAGAAGCCAGGCTTTGGTATGTGATACGCTGCCGCCGTGTAGCTGTGATCCTTCTGTTGGAAGTTGCCATGATAGGACGGAACCGACACTGATCATGAGTGCGACGTGACGTTCGCTGTCATTGCTATCAGCGTCGCTCACATCCCCTTGAAAGTTTGGTGGAGGTGGTACCTCATCTTCTTCAGGGGGTGGGGGTGGTTCATCGTCGGAGTCCGGTGGGCTGGGGGGTTGGTCTTCTGGTTGACCAGGTGGTCCTCCAGTATCTGCCTCATCATCGGGGACACCGTCACTATCAGAAGAACTGGCAGGATCACCCCCTGGATTACCCCATGGTCCATGTGGTGACTGACTGGGGCGGGATCCACTGTTGTCGGAGGAGCTGCTTGACCTGTTGCCGGAAGGTTGGCTTGCAGGAAGCTGGTTGACTGGCGTGGGTTCTGGAAGCTGTCGGGGAGTGCGGGCAAGTCGTTTGCTGGGGCTTTCTACTTCCTCTTCTGAGCTGAAAAGGTTGTTTGTGGTCATGTGTGGAGGGCTTGCTGCTTGTGTCGTAGTTGCGCCAGTGAAGGTCTCCCGAGGGGTTATAAATTCCTGCAGGGGGCTGTGCACTGGCGGCTGGGACGGAGTGGCAGACGATCGCTGGAGTGGGGACAATGGTGGGTACGCATTGTCCTCAGCATCCTCACTGACGGCAACACGAGAAGGCGGGGTGTTCAGCAATGGCCGTTGTGAGCTTCCAAGGGCCAGGCGCATTCCACTCTGCCCGCTCCAGGGCTTGAGTGGTGTGGGTGATGGCTGAAGGGCTGATGGAGGCCTTAGTGCTGGTAGAGTTCCACAGAATTGTCTTGTGGAGGTGCCTGGTAGCTGCGCGATCTGGGCTGGGGGCTGGGGGCTGATAGTAGAAGGCTGGGGGTCGAGGGTTGAAGGCTGGGGGCTGATAGGGTCAGCTGCTGTGGCTGAGGCTGGTAAGGTGGTGGCAAGTGCCATAGGAAGGGGGATGTCGATCTCCGATGACTCCCCCTCGTACCAGGGGTGGCTGCCCCCCAGTGGGAGGGGTGAGTTGGGGATCGTTAGGGGGATGGTTGGGGGAAGTATGTTAATGGGGTTATGCAGATGCAGTTGTGCTATTTGATTTGTGATGGAATGTTCAGAATAAATGTTTCTTATGTCTGAGAGGGCTTGTCGGGCGTCTGATTGAGCTTGTGCTGGATCAGTTGCGTCTGAGCGCGCTTCTGCTTCTGCAGCAGCTCTGACTTGTCCTCGTGTTCCTCGCATTGTGTGTTGTGTTAGTTGTTCAGGGGTGGGTTTGTCATGTGTTTACCAAGGCTTGTGTCCTGATGGTACCTGAACGAATGTGTATGTTGGTAGAGTAGCGCAGATGTATCTGGCTTGGTTTCTTCAGAAGTGTAGTTCTGAAAGAAGGTGTGGTGGAGCAGGGGTCCAATAAAAAAAAAAGGCGGCCCTTCGCCGTTGCTTTTTTTTTTTGTTGTTTGTTAAGTAGGTAGTTGCAAATAGTAGTGCAAGTAAAAAAAGGCGGCCTAACGGCGTGCTTTTTGAAAGATGCAGATGGCGTACTCGTAACAGTAGTCTAACCAAAAATTGGGCAGCCTTATGGCGTGTGTTTTGGAAGAGTGTGGTTGTTTGTATCTAAAACAAGGATTCAACTCAAATTGGGCGGCCCTTCGCCGTTGCCGGATGGCGTAAGCGATAGGTCTGAGGTCAGAGAGTGAGGAAGATGCCCGTACCTAGCGAGGTGGTGGGTAGTCTCCTCCGACGAACTTGAGATCAGGTAGTCCTACGCACGGTGGGAAGGGGTGGGCAACTGATTAGTATAGAGCAGTTGGTCCAATTGAATTGGTGATTTGTTTGGTTAATGGATGCAAATGCTGGTATGAGTTGGAATGTTTGGGTATGTCGGTATCAGCAAGTCTTCGGTATCAGCAAGTCGTCCGTATCAGCAAGTCTCCGGTATCAGCAAGTCAGTAATATCCGTCTCGATGTTCAGAAGTACGGTACCGGTACTGTCTCTGAATTGAGAGGGCGGGCTCAAATTGACAAGGTTGTGTGATGGGTTCTCTTTACAGCAAATGTGGTTGCTGGTGTTGGTGAGATCACAAAGCAGGGATCAGAGTGGTTCTGATGTGGGAGTCTTGGGTGGGGAACCGCAAGGTGGGTGGGGTTCTTAAATCCTCTAGGGGCTGCTAGTGAGTTGCGTCGACTCGTAACGTAGGAGGAGCAATGGAGGATAAGTGCGCCCGATCTATAGTTGATCAGTATAGTTATGGAGTCTGTATGTGCGTTGTTAGAATGGGATAATTAATTCCAGACTATGGTTACAGCAAGTAGGTTGGGTTAATTAAGTCCAATCTATATGTATACAGACTTTATCCAATCAGCAGCAAAGGGCTATGGGTTCGCTGCCTCAAAGTGATCGCTTTGCTTGCTGGCTCAAAGTTTGAGAAAGCGTCCCTAGGGTATGTCCCGTGGGTAGCTTTGTGTCCGTCCAGAAAAAAAAATCTAAAGCCCTGGCAGGGAGTACCAAGTGATGGGGTGTTCTGTACTCCGGTAGCCGCGTTACCGAGGGGTTGGAAGCACCGTCGTCAGTACTGACGGTGACGTCTCACCGTTCCGAGGGGTTGGACTTTCGGCAGTTGTGGAGTCGAGGCGAAAGGAGAGGGGTTGACCGGAGTCTCCTTCTGAAGTCCGGCAGACGGGGGTTGTCAATGCTCGGGGAGGGTACTGGAGGCGACCGTAGGTAGACAGGTTCCGGGAGTCGGTAACGACAGGGGCTTGGAGACGCAGACTTTGAATCCGTGGTGGTTCTGGACAAGGGTTTGATAGTAGAATGAGTTACAATTTGTTTTAGGAACAATAGAAGATAAAACTGCGGTTTCTAAGTGAACGCGCGAGTGTCTACATAGCTTGCCGGAAAAGGTCGGCAAGGCGGGATTGCAATGCACGACAGGGGTCAAGCGGCGCAAGAGCTTAAGATGATTATTCACGATGCGTGACAGTTGTATTGGATTGTCGTGACGGGTTGGTGTCACGACAAGGCAAACACTGCATGGGGTAGGTGCGCAAGTAGCGCCTAGCAGTGACTTATCCCGACGACAGCATCGACGCACCTGGACAAGGGTTTGATAGTAGAATGAGAGAGAATTGGTCGTTTCAATCGACTATAAACTCTTCTGTCCTTAGGGTATGGCTTTGCCTGTGCTGGCGAAAGGAGATTTGCTCAGGCGAAAGGAGATTCGCTTAATGGCACAGGATTGTTATGTCTCGTGTTCAGACAAGCGCCCGCGTGTCACTCAAGCTGCGCTTGTGACGCGGCCTGGGCGCGTATGTGTAACCGATCCTAGGTAGCTGTGGGTAGCTGGCCACTAGGCGGAAATGTACGGCGGGTTGACTCAGCCAGATCTGGGCTACCTGGGCACAGGTCTGGTCGGAGTCTGCTCTTGGTGTGTGTGTGCGTGTACAAGGTATTTCCCTTGCTTTTAGTGTTACGTAGGTAAACACGCAATCGCGTGTGACATATGTACACCACCCATGTACATTCTGCCCGCATCCAGTTAGCAGCCTGAAGGCCGGTAGACCATCTAGTAAAAACAACCGATCAAGCATATTGTGACTAACACGTTCGTATGCATCACGCAGACCTCATCCACGATGTCTGATACAGAAGATGTGAGCAACGTCCACCGGTAAGCACTCACGTCACGAACCACAGTTCGTGTTCCCCGACCTGCACCTCAGAGCTTTTAATTAGTGTAGTAGTGTACCCATCTCCCCAACCCCTTTCCCCCCGCGCCCCAGATATCTGTGGGGCGATTTTTCAGGGGGGTCAGGGGGCAATTCTCCAGGACGGTACGCTCCTCCCTCTCTCCCGTGTCGATTGTTTAGGGGCTGACGATGGGTTCGTGAGTACAATGTCAATGCTCGGACTGCCATAGTTGATGCTCGGATAACCTTCTATTTTTGCCGATACGTGGACGTTGGAAGAAAGAATGCGCGATTCCACTTCGAAAACGTTTATTTGGTTTGGGTTACTTGGCTTGGGTCACAGTGATTTAGCGTGATTACCCGATAGATCAGAGTCACTTACTCTCCTTGACCGGGCTGTGATCTGTATCGATTCGAGTGATCCCGAGTGATCCTCTGTGGCTACGCCGCACTGCCGATCGCAGTCTCGCAACATTACTGCACTCTACAAATACTAGCCCCATCCTGCCCTGAAAGCGACACTTCACGGCAATCTATCCTGAATTGCTTGTGTCCTTCAACCGCTGTAGTAGACCGGCATTGGCAGGTTCGGAGGCAGGGGCGGCTACATCCCAGACTGCCCCCCCCCCACCCCCCCCCCACCCCCCCCACCCCCCCAACCTGAGCAGTCCCGGCGTTGGCAGGTTCGGAGGGAGGGACTGCAACATTCCAGACAGCACCAACCACCCCCACTACATTGTGGAGATTGACGCCAACAATAGCAAGCATGCTGAGGCAAATAGGCGCAACAGCCTTGACATGACTGAAGCCATCAAGAAGAAGGCCCCCCCATGCATCTCAGAGTCCCAGGAGCCTTGGAAGCCTTACGAGAGGCAGGGGGCAGAGCAACCGTTCCAGTAAGTACTTGAGGTTTGGCTTGCCTTTGAGGCTGGGATAGTGTTTGGGGTTGGGCAAGACCTTAGCAACCGTTCCGGTAGTTCTTTGATGTTAGGCTTGTCTTTGAGGCAAGGCTAGTGTATGTTTGATTGCTACTAAATCCATATTGTACATCCATGTTGTACACCAACTGCTACTGAATCCAGAATTCCAGATCGTACATCCATGTTGTACACCAACTGCTACTGAATCCATATTGCTAGGGCTGTCAAGCTTTATACCGCCCGGTATTTATTTTACCGTGTACCGTACGATATATCGTACGATAATACACATAATGTCCATCACCCGATACGCATAATATCGGTTCACATGACAAGGAAACCGTACGGTATTTTTGGGATCCATCGTGAGAGAGAGAGAGAGGATATAGTTACATACTCAGCAAAAATCAATGCCGAGACTGAACAGCGCCGAGTATCCATCGTACGGTAAGATTAGAACGATTACAAGGGCAGTGACACAACACCGCCCTAAAGTCGGACTCGAGAAACCACCCGCCGTCTTCCGGCTGCGGGGCTCGAACTCCGGTCACCGAAGCCTTAATGATCGGGTCTGGACCATACCGCCCTCCAGACTGAGCACGATATATCGTGTTTACCGTACGCTATATCGTGTTTGGTCCAAATCGGCTTTGGCTTGGGCTTGCGACTCGGCAGGTCGGCGGTTCGATTCTCGTCAGAAGCACCTGAGTCTGGGTCAGGGAATTTATACCGTACGATATATCACGATATATCGTGCGGTAATAGACCACGATATTACCGTGTTTTTCTATCTCCCTCAGTATTGGTCCATTTGACTTGATTTTAAGTGTATGGACGTGTAAACGGTATTTCCTGTTATATCCCCTTGGTCTTATACTGATTTTCCCAAAAAAGGGTATAAAAATACCGTACGGTATCGATACCGTACGGTATCGATACCGTAAGGTATATCACGATATATCGTACGGTAATTGAAAATACCGTACGGTATTGACAGCCCTACATATTGCACATCCATAGTGAACATCCCTATTGTACATCAACTGTCACTGAATCCATCTAGTACATCCGAACAAAGACCTACCATACTAACAATACTAACTGTCCGTGCGTGTTGCAGGTTGCCCCGCTGGTTCTACACCTTCAGATGGAACCTCATCAACCCCCTTCAGATCCGACTCTTCCAGGGCACTCTCACTGTGGGAGAGCTGATCATGTTCATCTTCTGCACCGTGCTTGCAGTCGCTGCTATGGTCATCTACAAGGACAAGCCGTACTGGTCTGGACAGGTGTGTGGGTACTTGTGGGTGTAGATGGGTGGGTGGGTGGGTTTAGTGGGTATATGAGGGTGGGTACATGTGGATGTAGGTGAGTGGGTACTGATCAGTGGGTACTGGTCTGGACAGGTGGGTGCCAACTGTTACCTATGTGTGTATCTACTTTAGGTGGTGGACCGGTGAATGTGTAGTACCAGGCTAGCCACACATCATAGTATCATAGGGAAATAAAAAAGAAGCTACAATGTTGCTTGTATATATGGTTGTGGGAGGTGGAGGAGGTCGTGTACTTCATTGTCGGGCGCACTTTGCACCCGCCTAGTTTTTCCAATTAATATTGTTGCTTAGCCTCCATGGTCTTCTGGGAGCCGCAATCCCACTTGTGTTGTGCTTCCCCACCCTTCACCCCACCACCCACCACTCCACCACCCGCAGGTAACGGCAATCCCACTGGTGCTGTGCTTCACCACCCACCACTCCACCACCCGCAGGCAGCCGCAATCCCACTGGTGCTGTGCTTCACCATGGCGTGCCGCAACTCTGTGTGGACCTTTTTGCTTGGCCTCCCCGTGGACCGCGCAATGTTCTGGCATCGAGTTATGGCCTACCTTTCTTTTGCAATAGGCCTCTTCCACGGTATTGCCACCTGGTGAGTGATGAGGGCAGTACGCACCCACATCGAGTTATGGCCTACCTGTCCTTTACCATGAGCCTCTACCACACTAGGCTGTAGGGTTGAACCCCCCCTAAAACCCTAAAACCTGACTTTAAGACCCTGAACCCTAAACCTCCGCCCCATGTGTCCATCAACTTACAGATTACATCTTGGCTGGAAAACCATGTAACATTCAAAATCCAAATCCAAGCATTTTCGTTTGTTACGCCCCCCCCCCCCCCCACCCCACCCACCCCCCACACACGCCCACCCACCCACCAACACCCACCACCGCCACCAAGACACTCGTATACGCCTTGCTGACCTCCACCACCAACACCCCCCCCACCCCACCCCCACCACCCCACCCACCCACACCCACCACCGCCACCAAGACACTCGCATATGCCTTGCTGACCTCCACCCCTCGTGTCCACCAACTTACAGGAAGCATCTGCATGACTGGAGACTTGGTCTCGATAACACACCCCACGCCAACCCACCCACCAACACCCACCACCGCCACCAAGACACTCGTATATGCCTTGCTGACCTCCACCCCTCGTGTCCACCAACTTACAGGAAGCATCTGCATGACTGGAGACTTGGTCTCGATAACACACCCCACGCCAACCCACCCACCAACACCCACCACCGCCACCAAGACACTCGTATATGCCTTGCTGACCTCCACCCCTCGTGTCCACCAACTTACAGGAAGCATCTGCATGACTGGAGACTTGGTCTGGATAACACACCCCACGCCAACCCACCCACCAACACCCACCACCGCCACCAATACACTCGTATATGCCTTGCTGACCTCCACCCCTCGTCTCCACCAACTTACAGGAAGCATCTGCATGACTGGAGACTTGGTCTCGACAACACGTACTTCATCAGTGGATGGATCCTGCAAGCTGCACTCTTCCTGCAAGTCTTCCTCTCAATCGTGCCTTGGTTCAAAAGAGCATTCTACCACATCTGGTGCGTTCAACTCATAGTGTTACATCCATTCAGACAACAGTTATGCTACCCAGTCGATTTGTAACATGTAAGCCCACGAAAATGCTCCTTGTACAGCGGTGTACTAGTAGACAGCATTCTGCCACATCTGGTGCGTTCAACTCACATATGATGATTGATGATGCATCCTGGTATTTCCTTGCACTGGGTCTGGGACTCTGGGCCTGGAAATTCAGTATAACGCCCTTTATCGTACGATATTGTACAATATAGTGTACGATAATATCGCACAATATCATTATACTTTTCTATCCTCTTCCGGATTGGTTCCTTTGACTTGGTTTTTCTGCATGGACATGTAAAGGCTATTACCTGTAACTTCCCCTTGATCTCATACTGATTTCAAAAAAGTGTACAATGTCGTAATCGTACGATAAAACACGATAAACCGTACGAAAATTGAAAACAGCGTACGACATTGACAGCACTACATATAATTGAGGAATATGACTTGCAATCTATACACCTCGTAATCTAGAGTTGACCTTGATTGCTCGAGGTTGGGAAAGTCTCTATTTGGCTACCCCTTCACTGTTACATACACACGCATAGACATTGATTGGAATTAAATCTCCAATCTCCCCCCCCCCCCCCCCCCCCCCCCCCCCCCCCCCCCCCATACGTGCCACCCACCTACCAACTTCCCTCGGCCAACCCCTCACTCATTTTGACCCCTTGACTCGAACGTGTGTCATGATGTGCAGGCTGTACTCCCACTGGGCTGTCATCATTGTCCTTGTTGGAGCTTCTTATGCCCACCACATATGGGCACTGTCGACAGGCCTGGGTCTGTGGATCCTTGACATGATGATCAGATATATGTGGCTAGCTCGTGAGTAATACCCGCACTGTTTATTTGTGGGGCTTCTCATGGTAGCTTTCAGTCAGCTCCATTAGCCAGCTACTGGGTCAAGCCCAAATCTCTCAGCTGCATTGGAAATTTGGAATGCCAGTCATGTCATCTTTTAGACGCACTAGCTAGCTTCAGTTTCGGCCCAAGTACGGGAGGAAGAAGCTGCCTAGAAGCTGCTACGCATAGCCCAAAATAGAAACAGTGACTACCCTTGCACCTCATTATCTGGTGTATATGGTAGCTGGTGCATATAACTGTATAAGTGGGTTGATTATGGGTATGTGGGTCATTGACATGTTGATCAGATACTGGTGGCTAGCATGTGAGCACTACTCAACTTGTACTGCCCGACGTCATTGCTGGGGACCCGTTCATCAAGTGTATCTTTCAATTAGGTAATATCCTCCTGGTAATATAGTTGATCTTGATTGTTCGAGGTTGGGAACGTCCCTTTAGCCACCACCACCACCACATACACTATATATATTTGAGGCACTATCTTCAAGCATCGATTGTCATGTTGCGTGCATACCGTAACTGCATGTACTGATCACTTACACTAGCCTGTTTTGGGGGAGTCGAAGGAAATGGGATCAAACTCATCCCCGTGCAAAACAATGCAGCAATCATCGATGAAGAATCCGTAAGAAAAAAAATCAACACATCTATATACCTTACCCTAAAGTCTCCCCACTCGCAGGGTACAAGAACCCCAACCAGGTCGACATCATCGCCACATCTCATGACCTGGTCGATATCTCCTGGGAGCGAAAGGATTTCAAGTTCATGGGTGGCCAGTATATCCTCATCAACATCCCCGAGCTCTCTTCCATGGAGTATCACCCCTTCTCCATTATGTCGTCACCCAATGATCCAGTGGTCAAGATACAGGTTCAGGTTAAAGGCGATTGGACCACAAAGCTTCACAAGCTTGCTTCGCAGGTACACATTGCATCATTGAATGTCACTGTATGCAGTATGAGTTGAAACATGAAGTGGTAGAATGAGAGTGGAGGGCAAAACGACGTGGACTCCGCACACCCTCTACCCCCGACGCACGCCAGCACGCCTCTCGTCCACACACCGCGCCGAAGCGCCGTCCCGCCCCGCAGCCCGCACACCAGCGGACTTCCCGCTTAACGCCCGCGCCGCCCAGCCATAACAACCCGAGTCATCCTCGCCGCCACACCCGCGCCGGCCCGCCCGGCAGGCCGCACAACCGCGCCAGGCCCGCGCGCAGGGCGCCACCACCCGCGCCGCCCGCCGCACCAACAGCGAAGGACAGGGCGGAAAAAAGAGAGCGCACCGAAGCCTACACAAAGCCGACCCAGACCGAAAAAGAGGAGAAGGAAAGGGAGGCAAGCCAGCGTAAGGCAAGGAGCACGCCCGCGCCGCACCGCGCAAAACCGCGCCGCAATGCACGCAGCACAACCGCGCCCGGACATCAGCAGCAAGAACGAGACAGGCAAGGACGGAGGGCCAGAAAGAGACGGACCACTCCTTCCTTCTTCTTTCCTCTCCTTCCCTTCTTCCTCCCTGTCCTTCCCTTCTTTCTTCCCTCTCCCTTCCCTTATTACAAACTCTCCTTCCCTCCTCAGTCCTCCACTCTATCCTCCCTCCTCAACAACACTTGTTGGAAAAAACAACCCTGTTCCTCCCACTCTTCATCATTCATTCCACCCTTCCTAAGCTCTCACACACTCTCTCCTACCCGCCCCCCCCTCACCACAGTGTAATGACCTGCCTACTCTGGCCAAGGCTCCTCTGACAGTCAAACATTTCATAGATGGCCCCAATGGCGTTTCCACCATTTGTGTGTGACAAGTTCCCCCCCCCCCTCCTCAAACCCTCTCCCTCCCCTCCTCCCCTTTACAGAGTATTGATCTGCCAGCTCTGCCAAAAATTCTTCTGACTGTCAAAGCTTTCATTGATGGTCCCCATGGCATTACCACCATTTGGGTGTGACACGTCCTCTTTTCCCCTCCTCACACCCTTCCTCCCTCCCCACACCCTCTCCTTCCCTCCCCTCCTCCCCTTCACAGGGTGTTGAACTGCCTGCTCTGCCCAAGAATCTTCTGGCTGTCAAAGCTTTCATTGATGGCCCATATGGCAGTCCGACCATTGACATCGATGGACCTCGACACAACATGTTCCTCATGATCAGTGGGGGCACCGGTGTGACCCCCATGCAGAGCACCCTTGGGGACCTACTGAACCAATACGATCGGGGAAGGCCCATTAAGATGCTTCGCTTTGTATGGGCCATGCGAAAGCAAGACACACCACAGCAGGAGCTGAACCTGAAGACCGGAAACATCCCCGGCTCTTTTGGGTAAGCATGGAATTGAAGGGGGGCAACCATTAAAAGGGTTGCCTAGTGAAATTCATAAAATTCTGTATCCCCCTGGGTGTCTCGTTTTGCTCACAGCCGCCCCCCCCCCCCTCCCCCCCTCCCAGGGTTGGGGTTGGGGGGTTGGGGGTTGAGGGGGTCAGTTTGGGCTAGTACTGCCTTATTTCATTTTTTTCACATTGTATGGGCCATGCGAAAGCACGACACTCCTCAGCAAGAGCTGATCCTGGAGATTGGAAACATCCCCAGCTCCTTTGGTTAATTGAGTGTGTGGTTTGGTGGGCGTAGGTGGGTTGGTGGGTGAGTGGGCGGATGGGTGTAGGTGGGTTGGTGGTGTGAAGTTAATGTCAGAGTATGCATGTTTGTTCCAGTCATCAGATAATAAAACCAGGCCTTACCAGCACATTGGGCGCATACATGCATTGCTAATTCTGCTCGTTGCACTGCCTCATCTTGCAACCCTTGAATCCAAGACTATCAGGACGGGTTGGTTGAAAGAACTCCCCACTCACACTCTCTTCCCCCCCCTCCCCCCCCCAACCTCCACCCCCCCCCCCCTCCCACCTCTCCCACCCCCCCCTCCCACCTCTCCCACCCCAGGTCCTCCTTGATCGGCCCCTCCCTACGCGACGCCCTTGAATCCAAGACCAGCAGGAGGGTCTCCTATTGTAGTTCCCTCAACTTACGCAGCTCCCTCTCTCGAGTAACAGGCAACGCCACCTTCGGCCGCTTACTCTCTAGGAGAGCCACCTACTCAATTCCAGGTACCAACCCCCCCCGCCACATCCATGCCTGCTGCCTCTGGCTCTGCACCACTCCCCATGGATGGGGGGGGCATGCCTGTAAGGGGGCCTCAACTCTCTGCACCACTCCCCATGGCTGGAGGGGGTGTCCCTAGAGGGGGGCCTCAGCGCGCTGTAACACTCCCCGTGGCTGAGTCCAATGGCGTCCCTAGCTCCAGCGGAGGACTACCTCCTTCGCAGCTCCAGGCAGCGGTGACCAAGGGCTCTAGCTATATGGGAGGCTCAGCTTTCAATAAACCCCCACCATCTTCTGCTGATTCTTACAGCGGCTCGTGGAGCTCCCGAAGCGAGGCTACACTAAACTCTGACCTGCCTTGCAGCATGTCCCACAGGCTTTCCGTCCCGAACTCCACAAAGGGCTCCCCCCAGCTCCTGGGTCGGATTAACTATAGTGACAGTGATGAAGGGACAAGCAACATAGCTCTTCATGAAGGAGATTGCGCCTCACACGGAGTAGAGGACCAGCAAGGTTTCAACGAGGTCCATGCCGCGCTAAAGCTTACAGGGGAAAACACGGCGGCTGATGATATCAAGGTGCAGATTAAGGATGCAGACAACAACAAGGGCAGCCACGTTATTGATTTTGCTGAGGAGGACGTGGAGGTGGAGGAAGACTTGCTGCAAACTGAATTCTACCTGACTAATAAGAGTGGGTACAATGACTAATGTGCCTGAATTCTACCTGACTAATGTGAGTGGGTACTATGACTAATGTGGCTGAATTCTACCTGACTAATGTGAGTGGGTACTATGACTAATGTGGCTGAATTCTACCTGACTAATGTGCGTGGGTACTATGACTAATGTGGCTGAATTCTACCTGACTAATGTGAGTGGGTACTATGACTAATGTGGCTGAATTCCACCTGACTAATGCAAGTGGGTAATATGACTAATGTGGCTGAATTCTACCTGATTAATGTGAGTGGGTACTACATGAGTAATAATGCGACATAATTATATCTGACTAATGTGAGTGGTAGTTTCCCTTAAACTTAAACACCAACCCCTAGACTGTAACCATATACACAAACACTGACTACCGGAAACGGAAAATAATACAATGAAACTATAATAATAAAATATTAACTAACATTATAATAAGTTTATAATAATATAAGTTTATAATAATATAAGTTTATAATCCTATTATTATAAGGTTTTTAAATAAATTCGAAATTCTGCTGGGACGCCTCGTCCGTCTAATATGAACTAAGATTCACTAATATTATTTATTCACACATATTAACTAACTTAGCCTTTCCCTACGCATGTGTATAATGTTCTGGTTGCATGTCTGCTTGATGCATCAATTGAACACTTGAGTTTATGGCTGGCTGGGGGGCTGGCTGGAAGGCTAGATGGCTGGCTTCCGTTTAAAGCCAAAGACCTTTTTAGACAATTATAATCTTAATTTGACACCTACAAGTACGCTGAAGGTTAAAAAAACTACTAGTTTAAAACTACTAGTTTATAGGATTGTATATAAAAACTAGTATATAAAAACTACTAGTTTATAGGATTGTATATAACTGTGTCGTATGCTTACCTGCTTGCTTGCTTGCTTGCTTAATTACCTGCTTCCCTCCAATCTTCTTGCTTGCAGGACAAAGGTGGTCCTAAGGAAGGCAACCACCCCTGCATCCGCCTTGGACGCCCAAACATCCGAGAAATCATCATCCAAGCCGCAGCTGCTGCTGCTGAGATCGAGCCCAATGCAAGGCTGGCAGTGCTGGTCTGTGGCCCCCCTATCTTGGTGCGCCAGGCCGAGCTCGAAACGTATCTCCTGAATGGAATCAACGGTGTGAGTCTTGAGTTCCACAAGGAGCACTTCTCTTTCTGAGGAGCCCTACCATCTCTGGAGAAATTTGAAAATTTAAAATTTAAACATCCAAGAATTGTCACACACCCTAGGGACGTGCCCAGTGGGTATTAAGGGAAGCGCCTCGTAAGTATGCGATGGACGGGCTTACATCACACCTAGAGTCCAGTTACCATGCCGGTCGACGACCCTCCGGGTGGGCCCAGGTGACCTCGTTGGGGTTCGAACCAGAGACCTGATAAGACCCCACACCTGCTCCGTCCGACCCGGGATCGCTCTACGATAGAGCCATCCCGTTCCGAACGGGGATATCTCTTGAGTAGATACATGCATGCCAGCCCCTTTCAGTGATATACATTGGTCCAGTGGTAGACCGAATCACTCCGAGGACGAAGAGTCGGGGGTTCGATTCCCCCTACGGCCGCTCTTAGCGTTGTAGGTCGTTGTTAACCGCGATGGTAGCTTGTCCAGTTGAGGTAGAAGACCGCTCTCTACCCGCGTACGACGGGTTCCCTTAACACCATGCCCCACCAGGCGTTATTATTACATGCATGCCAAGATCGCACATCTACAGAGTACCGACCTGCGTGAACTTCCGCATTTCCTCACGAGCCAATCTCCCTCTCAGCACCGTGGCCTCGACTCATCCATCCATAGCACCTGATCTCTCCCCATGCATCCTTTTCACCCCACTGCCTGGATCTCCCTTCAGCACGCACCCAGACCCCATGCCTGTCGCCATCGCCCCACAGGCCTGGTCCTGACTGCTTCTGATCCTTTGTGTCTGAAGGTCCATGGCGTTGTTCCTAGAGCCCCGTCGTGGTGCCTATCGCTGGGTTCCTGCTACCCGTTGTTTCTGAGCTCTGAGACGCTCTCAATGAAGCCGGAGCTAGGCTATGGGGACATATCGAAAAGACAGTCTCGAGATGTCAAGTTAGGCTAGTAGCAGGCTATCCTGCTACACTCAAGATAGAGGAGCTAAGATAGCATCCCCCTCCATGACCTCGCATGGGGCGGTCTCTTAATCCAACAGGCTGCCCTCTGTCTCTGCTCCAGGGTACTTCCATTGACCAAATTGGCCAGCGCTTTAGCACAGTTGAAAAAACAAAAGCTGCGCTTTGTAGTACAAAAAGCGCAAAAAATGCTTGTTGCGCCCACAGGGGGTTGCAAAACAACTGCGCGAAACGCGCAGTGGGGCTCAAAAAGGCAGCGCGCCAGCACATATACACTCCTATATACCCTGCTCTGATCCTGTGCCCAGTCTTTTTCTTCTTCCTACGAAAGATTAGGCGGTAAAATGCCAATTAATAATATTCATTCGCGAAATCGCCCATCTTAGGTCTGGGTAATGTTTTTGAACTCACAAAACGTTTTGTATACTCTTTGAATAGGCCCTCTGAAGAACACTCTAGTGCAAGTTAGATGAATCGTACAATGTTTATATGTGTTGCTTCTACGCTGGACAAGAGTAACCAAATCACCCACTACTACTACTAGGGGTTCGGGTTGGGGTTGTTTAGGGCGCTGCGTCCTCCGTTGCAGGCGCAACGTCGAAGAGTCCGTTGCGTCGCAGGACGCAATGTGGGGAGGGTCCGCTGACCAGAAGAAAGGGTCCGTTGCGTCGCAGGACACAGGCTATACAATTGGTTGCGTCTCAGGCAGCAGAGCTGGGGGTCCTCCTGAAGTACCCTGGTTCGGATCCTCTATCTTCAGTAATTCGGGCCACTGCCATGGCCAAGTTTTGCACAGCCAATTCAGGCCATTGACTTTGATAATAGTTACCGGTATGTAATTATTAAAGCCTTGAGGGATTTCTGGAATGTTGGATATCGTTTTTCTTCCTGCAAAACTGTAATCTTGCCAAAATCGTGCAGACCGCTTATTCATGTTTTCGTTTCCCCAAAGTACAGACCCAGAAATCGGACCAGGGAAGTGCACAAGCCAGATATATCGCAAACACACAAATCAAATGGCACGGTCAAACAAATAACTGTCAAATGCGGACTGTGCATGCATGCAAACGACTACCGAATAGCGAATTCCACCAATGATAGACACACACACAGTAGCAATGGAGCCCTTGCCTCCCAGCTCAGTATGCATGCATGTTGTTGTATTGTCTATCATTCCAGCACTCACCATCAGATAGGAAGGGATGTCGTATGCATGCATGTGCCTATGGTAGCTTGCATGAGCAGAACAGGCTATGGCTGCACCAGCATCCAAACCAGACCTGCATTGAGCACAGCTTCAGAACAGCATCCAGCATCCAGAACAGACCTGCATGGACCAGCAAGGGTCTAGCTATACCAGCCCAGCCCATGCATGGGGTGCCAAGCCGAAGCCAAGCTAAAGCTATCCTTCTTCGTTGCTCTGTGCCCGACCAATAAAGCTGCAGCTCCTTCTAGGCACTCAGTAGAAGAGGTCGGAGCAGATCGCGACACGAGGATAAAGATGCAGCGAAGGAGCGAGAAGGCACTCGACTGAAGGAGCAGACTGAGGGTGAACTGTCTGCGAATGCTGATCGTCAACCGCTCTGCAGTTAGTTGTTCGCGCGGATGAAAACGGGGGAAGGTGCTGGGGAAGGAGGTGGGGAAGGAAGGAGGATGCTAGGAGCGAAGATGACCGCGCGCAGCAGTGGAAGACTGGACGGAAATGACTCGGCCCACGGCACGTAATCGTACCTGCACATGCTTGCCGGTACCGGATCTCCTAGTCATCCTCCCCTCTGATACGTGCCAGAAATCTGTGCAAGGTAACAATTGCCCCCAAAACCCAATACATCAGTACTCCCTCGTCACTGCGAATGTCGGTACCACTTTTCTTCCTATGTCAAAAATGTCAAAGGTATGGGTCCCCCCCCAGCTGTCCGACCAATTTGTAGGGCCTATTTTTTGTTTCGACCCCCCCACCCCACCCCCACCCCCACCCCCCCCCCCCCCACCACCACCACCACCACCACCACCACCACCACCAAGTTGCCAGTGATCGTCAACAAAACCCAATATAGTAGAAGGCCCTGGCGGGTCCCCTGGAGGTCGGCCTCGGGGGTGGTGTAATGTTCGTCAAGCAGCAGTGGCAGCCTCCTTGGTGATGGATGCAAGCAGTTGCTTACTTATCCGTACAATTTAATATTGGGGGGGTCAAGAATCAATGTAGCATGGCATGGCATTATTATTCAACTTGGTGGCTATCAGCATGAATAGCGGTGCTCTCTCTCTCGTTTTATGACTTGGTGACTACTTATGTACTCCCTTAGAACTATCGGTACTGTGTCAGCTGCCCATAGACACCGTGACAGCTTCCTGTTAGCTGCGTCACCATGTTCTTCTGACACGCACCGTCTAGCCTGTACCCTGATCAGGTTCCAGGCTTGATCCTTTTCCTCCGCTAGTGCCATATGTGTTTTCCCCGTCCTTGTAATTTATTCACGTCTCCGTGTTTAGATTGGCGCGTCTGACCGCTGCAAGCATCTCTGTCCACTCTCTGAAGTGTATTAAGCTGATAGGTTACGGGCTCCTCATTTACTACCACTGCTTTTCAAATGCAACTTCCGCGAGGGCCTCCCGCCGGCTTTGTCAAACTCACTGATCAAAATGGTGTTTCTTGGTCGCGCGGGATTCGCAGTGTCATTGTTAGCAATGGCTGCGACCATGTCCTTCCTCCGGAGGTCAAGGTTCCTTCTGATTGGCTTGATGTTTGCGCGCCAGCGGCCTCTGCTGCCGGAGAGGAGGATCCTTCCGCCATCGTGGAAGTAACCCCCCCCCCGGTCATACCTCCAACTTTGCGGTTCCTTCTCCTACTGTTCAACGCCTCTCTCCTGAGGTTGAGGACATTCTGATGACTCTGTGTTGTGTCCAGACTCAGATTATTCAATATTCTTCGGGTGTCGTGCCTCTGACTGCCCAGTTCTGGGGTGGATGCCAGACTGATGATCGCCTGACTGAGGATGAGGAGGATTTCCGACGTTCTGATTCTGATGATTTGAAGAGTGCTACGAGTGCTGACTACGGTGGAGTGACACCGTCTGCAAATGCTACTCGAGTATTCGAGACTTCTACAGTTTCGCCTGTTTATGAACCTGCGCCTCTGTCGGCGCCTCTGCCTGCGCCTCTGTCTGCGCCTTAGCTTGCGCCTCTTCCACCGGTCCACCCGAATGTGGCCAAGCCGTCTTTGCTGAGGAGTTCTGCGTCTTTTACCACTGGTTTCAACCCTATGGAGCGAGGCCTCCCTGGCTACAATACTCGTGCTCGAGAGGCTGCTGCTACTGCTGTCCGCACTTCTGCTGCTGGCGCTTTGCAGGAGCCCCCTCCGCCTCCGCCGGTGGAGCTGCCTCCTGCCCCTGCCCCTCCCCCTCCAGTGCTGACATCGCTATCTTGCGAGTCCTGGGAGCATCTGCTCACTGGAGGAGATCCTCCAAACCTGCAGTTGCGGGACTTCCGTCTTGTCCGCCGTGCTCAATCGGCTGGTGGATCTTTGAATGGCATCCTGTACGGTAGGCTGGATATGACAGCCACTCATGCAAATGTTGATAGCAAGGGTCGCCCTCGGCGTGTGATGGCATTCACTGAGCTAGGTCTCAAGTGCCGGTCTTTTCTAGGGCCTGTTCCGGTTGGGATTAGCTATCCTCCTGCTCATGGGGTTACCTTTGGTGGTGTGGGACGTAGGGATGCTGAAAGGCGAGGTTACCAGTGGGTGAAGATTCCCCGCCCTCTCTGTCCTGTTAGGCCTGATTTCGAGCTGTTAGTGAGTTTTGCGCGGTCCCTGCCTGATGTTAGGAACATAGATGACCAGCGCGCGTATGACGCTGGTCTTGCGGCTGAGTACTTTCTGGAGATTCGTAAGTCTTTGGCACCCCTGACCCCTGCTCCTGCTGCTGGAACTTCGGCCTCTCATGGTGAGTCTCGTGTGGATCCTGCACTGTTGGGTTTCAGTGCACTGCCCCTGGACCGTCAGGAGTTCATGTGCTTGACCATGATGCTCGCCAACATGACGGATACTATGGTCAAGGTATACCAAGACTTTGCTAAACCTCGGGATATCTTGATCGATATCCGGAGGAGGCAGTCTGATACCCTTGCCTCTAGTGTCCCTCTCATGATACACGAGCTTCTTGGTTCAGCCATGAGCCCTTCTGACCGCGTTGACGATTTCTTTCGCAAGGTTCGCGGTCTCTGCTATGACCTCCGCAGTGCTGGGTCTCCACAGACTCAGCGCCACGCCTAGGGTATTATAGTTAATGGTATACGTCTGGCCCGATTCGACTCGCTGCGGATCAAGTTTGGTACCATGTTGTACAACTCGCAGCCTGTTCAGTACAGGTCTTGTTTGGCAGAATATAGGTCGTTAGATATCTTGAATGTAGCACTCCCCAAGTCGGACTCCAGGCATCCTGGGTGGTCCCGGGACTCTCCCCACGTTCCTGCCAATGCTGCATTCCAGCGTGGGCAGGGATCTGGTTCTCAGGGTTCCGGTTCTACCAAGAGACGCCTGGATTGCGCTTGGGGACCATGTCCCCACAAGACGAGCCACTCGGAGGACCGCTGCTGGACGAAGCACCCGCACCTGCGAAGGGGCAAGGATGGCGCACCGGGTATTGCACCCGTGCCCATTGCCTTGGCTCTTCCAGGTACGCTTACTCCAAGGCAGATGTCCTCCTTGCAGGCTCAGATTGATGCGTTCGCTATGCCCAAGAAATAGGAGGTGCGCTCTGTCCTATTCTCCTGCACCACGAAGTTTTCAAACTTGTGTAGCCCGAGCCTGTCTGAGGGTGTCTGGCATGTGGACTCTGGAGCTGGGATGTCTATCACAGGTGATCTGTCTTTGTTCACTGTGTATAATGCTTCTGAAGATGGGCCAGCGGTTCGATTTGGTGATGGGGTGGTTCAACGGTCAGTGGGTGAGGGATCCATTGTGTTATGTAGTGATTGGTTACCAACATCTATCACTCTTACTAATGTGCTCTACATACCCCACTGTCCGGTGAACCTCCTGTCGGTAAATGCTGTGGCTCATGCTCATCACTGCAAGATATCTTTTGATAGTCTTAGTTGTACTGCCACTCAGGGCTCTTCTGTACTCTGGTCTTTCCCTGCCTCCAGTGATGGTGTGTACAAGTTTACCTGTAGGCCTTGTAACACCCCCCGTGGCCGTTTGTTTAGTGCTGAACATTACCCAGTTTTTGCACTTGATGTTGATGAGGATGGTGGAGTTGTTATACCTACCACCCCTGAATGGCTGTGGCATAGGCGGCTGGGTCACCCTGGCTATGACGCCATGCACAAGCTAGTAAGGGATGGTTTGGTTAACAACCTACCCCTCACTCTCAAGCAAGTGAAGAAACTGTCTAAGATCCCATGTGATGCTTGTCAGAAGGCTAAGGCAAAACGTATCCCTTTTCCTAAAGAAAGCAAAACTAAGATCCGTGCACCTCTACAACGCCTTCACTTGGACATCATGGGACCATTTCATGTTAGGGGCTTGCGTGGGGAGTTTTATGTTCTGTGCCTCACAGACCAATACTCTGGCTATGCTGAGGTATTGTGCTTGAGGTCCAGGGATGAAGCTCCCTTAGCAGTTCAAACTACCATCCTTTCTGAGGATGGATGACTCAGCTACATGGGTTTGTCTTCAAATGTCTGAGATCTGACAGGGCTAAGGAATTCATAGTGAAGTGGTTCGAGGATTGGTTAGAATCGGTTGGTGCTGTGCATGAATTATCGATGGCATACACTGCTCAGCAGAATGCAACTGTGGAGAGGTACAATGGGGTCTTGCAGAACATAGCTAGGAGTATCCACTTGGAGTCTAAGCTAGCTAAGTCTTTCTGGCCCTATGCCTTCCTAGCTGCTTGTTACCTACGTAATCGGCTGCCCAATCAGGGTGACAAGACTCCATACGAGTTGGTCTTTGGGGTTCTACCTGATGTGTCGTTGTTGCGTGTTTTTGGTTGCCCTTGCTATGTCACCTTAGTCAATGGGAAGAAACGCAACAAGCTAGACGAAAGGGCGTTGTCTGGTAGACTGGTTGGGTATTCCCTGGTGAGTAAGGGTTATTTTGTTTGGGTTCCTAAGTTGCGCCAGGTAGTAGAGAGTCGTGATGTACTTTTCTATGAGCAGTTCAGCTATAACTGCATACCTGGGCTATCCCCTTATGACGGGTCACCGTATGTTTCTCGCATCCCTGCTGCCATCAACGGACACATGCCTGATTCTGCGGGTAATGCCTTAGACCCTTTACCAACCCCAATTGTCGACCGCTGCCCTGGTCATGGGATGAATTTGCGTCCCAGGTCAGGGGCTGATGGTGCTGTATTGCGTGTGAAGGTACTGGGCGGGTGGGATTCCGAAGTTCCTTCAGGCAGCGATTTACCCGAATCTCAGGGGGTCGCCAGGCCCTCCTCTGCGCCACGTTCCGTCGGTGAAGCTCTAGGATTTGGACAGCCTCAGCTCATAGTGGAGCCTGTCATAGGTCCACTGTCTAATAGTCGCCACCCCCCGTCCACCTGTTCGGATGGCTCGCGGGCGTTGTTGATCCCTTCGCCTCCTGTCGTCCCTGGTGGTTTACACCGGACAAGGCATTGCGACGATGTAGCCGTCACCGAAAGTGTGAGTGATGACCTTGAACACTGGTCTGGCTCTGATACTGCGTATGGCTGGGGTGTACCGGTCGACCCAGGATTCATTGCTTTAGAGGCAAAGAAAGCCGACCCACTTCAACCAGGCAGTAGTTCTGCACTGGGGGCTGTACTACTTGATACTGCTGATATTGCTGATACATATGCTGCTCATGTACAAGTAAACTGCTTGTATGTGGGGGCATATATTTCTACCTCATCTGAACTAACCTATAAAGCTGCCATGCTTCCTTCCAACCCTGACAGGGATCAGTGGCTGCTTGCTATGAAGGATGAGATGGCGTCCTTGCATGCCCATGGTACTTGGGCACTCACTACACAGCCTCCTAAGCAGAGGATCCTGTCTGGAAGATGGTTATTTGTGAAGAAGGTTGGGGTTGATGGTTCTGTTACGAGGTTTTCTGCAGCGTCCTGGGCTGGACTTTCATGATGTATATGCCCCCGTCTCCTCTAAAGCAGGTCTGAGGGTACTCCTTGCTGCCATCACACATAGGAAAATGTTTGTTCGGCAGCTGGATATCAAGACTGCATTTCTGAATGCTAAGTTAGAACCTGGACTAGACTTGTACTGCCACCAGCCTGAGGGCTTCAAGGTACTTGGTCCTAACGGTGTTCCCCTTGTGTGCAAACTGATCAAGTCCCTTTATGGTTTGAAGCAGGCGCCCAGGGCTTGGAGTATGGATGTCAAGCGGGTTTTGGTTGCACATGGGTTTACTATGTGCAAGGCAGAACCTGCTCTGTATTTTAGGAGGGATTCTTTTGGCGGGTGGAGCTATGGCCTGACCTATGTTGATGATTTTATCTGTGCTTTTAGTGAGCTGGCTTTATATGCTTTGCTGATCAAGGCTATGGAGGCTGCTGGCTGGGAGGTCAAAGAGATGGGTGTACCGGTTCAGTTCCTCTCATTGGACATGAACGTTACACTTGACTCTGATGGCAGGTGTGTTCAGATCAACCTCTCCCAGCACTCCTACATTGTTGATCTGGTGGAGCAGTTTGGTCTCACTGCTGCAGCCAAGCCCAATTTTTCTGCCCCCATGGCCAAGTGCACCGTCACTGACCCTCCTGGAGACCCCCTGCCCTCTAATAGCCAGTACCTATCTCTGGTGGGTGCTTTGCTATACCTGGCTACTTGCACCAGACCTGATATTTCTTTTGCTGTCAGCTACCTGTCCAGGTTTTCTGCTCACCCTACCGTCCCCCTCTGGGGGGCAGCCAAGCGTTTGCTCTTGTATTTGAGGTCACATTCCCACCTGGGACTCACTTACACCCACAGCCCTGATTTCTCTTTTACTGTCTTTAGTGACTCATCCTTTGCTGATGATGGGTCTGACAGGAGGTCTCAGACTGGCTATGCTGTGCTTGCTGGGGGGTGCCTAGTGAACTGGATGAGCAAGAGGCAGCCCACTGTTGCCATTAGCTCTAGTGAGGCTGAGTATCAGGCCCTGTCTCAGACTGCCAGGGAGGTGCAATGGTTGAAGAAGTTGAGGGTGGATCTGGGTCTGCCTTGTGACCTGGTTACCATTCAGGGTGACAACTTAGGGTCTCTGAGTTGGGCCAATGACTGGCAGCTGCTCCCTCGCAGCAAGCACATTGATGTTATTCATCACTACATCAAGGAGCTGGTGGAAGATGGCCAACTGGATGTTGCCTATGTTAACACTAAGGACAACTGTGCTGACCCCTTCACCAAACCCCTTGATCCTGCTGTGTTCTGGCGGTTTGTCCGAATGCTTGGAATGACCGCTTCTCCTTAGGGGTCATTTCTTTTCTGGTTACATCGGTTTCTTTGGTTATCATTGTTTGGCATTAGGTTCCTATTCCCGGATCGGGTTGTCTATACCGTTGTTACCCATCTTTGATATTCGGGTTTTCATCCTTTTCTGCCTTGGCAAAATTTGTTTTTTTGCCTTGTTTCATTCCTTCCTTTAACCCTTTGGGTTTCATTTGAAGTTCTCTCGAAATTCGGAGTTCTTTGATTTTTTTTTTAATTCTGTTACATATAGTTCTATGTCCCCAGTGCCATAGGTGGAGTCGTAGTATTGTATGTCACCTGCGTCATAGGTGGAGTATCAGCATGAATAGCGGTGCTCTCTCTCTCGTTTTATGACTTGGTGACTACTTATGTACTCCCTTAGAACTATCGGTACTGTGTCAGCTGCCCATAGACACGGTGACAGCTTCCTGTTAGCTGCGTCACCATGTTCTTCTGACACGCACCGTCTAGCCTGTACCCTGATCAGGTTCCAGGCTTGATCCTTTTCCTCTGCTAGTGCCATATGTGTTTTCCCCGTCCTTGTAATTTATTCTCGTCTCCGTGTATAGATTGGCGCGTCTGACCGCTGCAAGCATCTCTGTCCACTCTCTGAAGTGTATTAAGCTGATAGTGGCCTGTAAGGCTAATGAACTCACTGACTTCCCGAAGTTCCCTGGAGGCAGGTGCAGCAACTCCCGAGGCTACAGTTGCTACTGCGCAACCTGCAGGAACTAGTGCGAAAGAGTATATTTCCTTGTCAAGCACAATGCGCTGATGCAATGAGCTACGAGAGGCACGAAGAAGCGAATTTTGAAGGGGACATGCTCCAGGTCCGTAGATTGAGTCCACAAGACAGTAAGGAAACGACAAATGAAAACAGCCCGCAGCCCTGAGATACGTACGCTAAAAAGTGCCCTCCGAGGCAATCCGCCCCCGATGGGACTCGACCAGGGGTCGCTTAGATTTCAGGCCTGGTTAGACCGGCATTGTTGGGAATATTTGAAGATGTGAAGGTGTGACGATTTCGCGTACGTATCGGTTAGGTATTTCTCCTTTAGGGGGCCGACCAGCAACTGACCTTCAAAATCAAATATGTGTTGCACTGGAACCACCCGAATGCCTATTCTTCTGCTCCCAGCGACGGTATGGGTGCCAAATTTAGCGTTTCGAGTTATACAGTGCACGGAGATCCTGAATGCCCTCTCTGAACCTATCCAACAAGCAGTAACTGCCCAAACTGACATGGCCACAAAAGCTTACAGGTTCCTGGCAGCTACATATGGAGAGAGACATGGAGACCTGGAAACAGGATCAGCCAGAGCCCTGTACAACATTACCATGACAAGCACTGAGCCCTTGCAGGTATACCTTTCCAGGAGCTCTGACCTCTACTCCCAACTCCCACTTGTCAATGGAGTCAACAACACCTCCATTGCTGCTTACCTCAGTCTTGTTGTGCAGGGACTCAAACCCCGCTCAGAGTATGATGGATTTCGAACATCATTCCATAATTCAGTGTGTCCTGACTTCGCTACATTCCAAGCTCAAATCACCAGATATCAAGTATCCAACCAGATCACTGACGACAACACATCCCCTGAAGAATCTGAGCACCTCGCAGCTGCAGCCTATGGAGGCAACTACTCTGTAAAGAAGCCCAATTCCAGAAGGGAGCGCATGCCAGCTAAGAAGATGACCTGCTGGAACTGTGGAGGATTTGGCCACAACTCCCTCCAGTGCCCAAGTGAGGACACCGACTTGGCACATCGACCACCTACCTCCAATGATGCTGAACGTGGGTCCAGATCACCACCTGCTCAACGTGATGATTACAAGAGATATGGCATCAAGTCCAAATCTCCCATCAGAGCAGAGAAGACTGACAGGTCCAGACCAACTTATCCCTCCAGGCAAAGCAGAGGCAGACATGCACACGTGGCTGATGGAGACTGTTCCACTTCAGAATCTGCTACTGACAATGAGGAGGACGAACAAAACTTCATGGCCCTGGCAATGGTAGATGGCACTCAACCCATGAAGTATGCTGATTCCCCAAGAGGCAAGTCCAAATCCCTGTCCCTGCCACCTGCTCCTTTGGATGACAATGCTTCCTTTGGCCATATGAGTGATGACAATGCCTGCCTTATAGAGGATGATCTGCCAGTACTTGTATCAGACTCAGATGACAGTGATGATGACAGTGATGCCTTCCAAACAGCCCTATAGACAGAATGGCTTTTAGACACTGCAGCTCATGCCCACGTCACAAGTAACCTCTCCAACTTGATGATGTTCAGGATCTCCCACAGCCAGTTAAACTGCAGCTGGCAGACCAGGGAGCACCACCTCTCATCTGCCACCAGATGGGCAAGGCCCACATCAGAGGCCATGGAGGATCTCTGATCATCCTTAATGATATGCTACTTGCTCCCCCCAAGACTACAGCAAAAATCGTTAGCATCCATGCAGCCACCAACTTCTCTCCGGATCTTCAAGTCAACATTTCCAGGACTGCTGCTACTCTCTCCATCCCCAGTACATTGGGAACCAAAAGCTTCTCACCTGCACCGAGAGGCATGGCCTCTACTTCACTAGAACTCCTAAGACCCCTTCCCCTTCCCCTTCATCAGTACACATCATGATGGTCACTCACTTAGCCTTAGCCTACAGCGATGACTTCTCCATCCCAACGTCCCAACTCCAGACTACCCCTTCTGCAGGCAGTGACAGTGATGATGATGAAGGACTACCAGAACTTGTGCCTGCCTGTCTCCCATCCCAAATCATGACAGATCATGGGGGGGGAATTTTAATCACCACAACACTCACACCTCGAAGATGATCTCTACTCCACCTCCTCCATGCCAGACCCTGTCACCATACCTTCTCAGCCCATGCCAGATAATGTAAGCATACCACCGTATGTTCAGCAACACCCCACTGTCCCCTTTGATGAACTTGGCAACCTGACAGAAGAACAAGCCAGAGCAGAGATGGATCTCCTCACAGACCAAGCCAGGACAGCCTATGAGGACCAATTCAGTCCCATAGATGGACAGGGATCTTATACACCATCAGAACTCTCCCCAGCCAAGCCCTGTGATAAGTGGATTCCCCAAGCAAGCTCACCTGCCCCTGGCCAACCTCTTGACCAGATCAACATGAATGCAAACCAGGTCTACTTCCTCAACAACTCTGGACGAACCAGAACCAGGTTTGGGTCCATGCTCACCAGTCTCAACAATTCCCCTTCTTCCCGAGCCTTCACCATTAAGCTTAGACCTCCTCTCCCCAACATCATCCATGATTTCACCACCCAATTCCCCACACTGTTGGCATCTGAGCAGCACAAATTCCCCAGCAGAATCATGCACACAGGTCCCACCACAGTTTGTGCCCCCATACTCAAGCATACCAGCAGGCTGCAGTACATGGTCCACTCCTACCCCACAGTCTAAAGCACTGACACACCTACCCTACAGTAGTGGGCCATCTGCCTACAAGCCGCTTTAGTCACAGCCCATGCTTCAGTCCTCTCATCCCTGCCCAAAATGCTCATGGACCCCAGAGCTGTGTGTACCCCGGGGGGAAAGTGACATGTGTCAACAACCTTAGCATGCATTGGAACCCTATGGATTTCCTCTTCATGAACATGCTGCACACTCCGAAGATGTCCAAGAAATCCTTTGATGCTTTCTTGGCCATTGTCCGCCAGCAACTTGAGCTGGATGGATACCCAGCACCAGGCACTTAGTGATGTGCCAATCGTTCCTTGTCCTCTTTGATTGAATTAGCAATGAACAATCTAGGAATCTTTTATGGACAGCCCCTTCAGTTTCACACACCCTCGCGGTGTCAAGTAGACTTTAACATGTAATGTAATGTAATGTAATGTAATATAATGTAATGTAATGTAATGTTATGTAATGTAATGTAATGTAATGTAATGTAATGTAATGTAATGTAATGTAATGTAATGTAATGTAATGTAAGTTTCTGTATCCTCCTTGATCAAAGCTTCCCTTTCTTTTAGTGCAGTCAGTGAACTTGATGTCAATAAGTCATCTCTCTGTTTTTCGTTTTCAGTCTGAAGACCTCTCAAATCATGGGGGGCCTAGTCCTGACATCCTGTCTGCAACTAAGACTCCTTAAGTTTCTGGTATGACCCTCCCACTGCTACCTACTTAATGTCTAGCTTCTCTGCAGCTTCCCCTTTAAGTCTCCCTGCAGTGTTCAGTTTCTCCGCAGCTTCCCTACAACCTAGCCTGCAGCCTCTCTGCAGTTTCCCTTAGATCCTCTGCAGATCCCCAAACTCTGCAGCCAAGATTGATCCTGCAGCTTCCATGTAGTTTCACCATAGCTAAGCTACCCTAGTGATATATAATGACTTTGAGACCTCCCAAGTGCACCATATCTCCTTCAGTCCTGACTTGAATAATTATTATCTACAGTTCCTAACTTGCACTGGTCAGCTCTAAGTGTGTTCTTAGTTTACATCTTATTATATTTTCTTATGCCCCTCAGCTAATTACAGGAATTATTGATATCAAGAATACCTTGAATTGGGGGCACACCGGTACCCGTTCCCTCCAGGTCCCGTGTTGCCTGCCGCCAGGCCATAGACTAGCTGTGGCCTGCACGTGGCTGCAGTACCTTGCAGTACGCATCCAACTTCTATATGATTGCGGCTGTTGCGTGTATTAGACATCTTCCCCTTTCGGCTTGTACTGTGTAAACTACTTCGACTGAAACTATGTGCATAACTGTCAATATAGTTATAACCCCAAAACACCCACCCACCCCCCAAAACACACAGACCAACTGGCATGAGACTGCCCCCCACTCACCCACATACATACATACTCACTAGCATGAGACTGCCTTCCCCCCCCCCCCCCCCCCCCCCCACAGACTCACTGTCATGAGACTGCCCCCCCCCTCCCCATCCCGCCCCCACACATACATACACAGACTCGTTGGCATGAGACTGCCCCCCACCCACGAACATACTCACTAACAGGGGACTGCCCCACCACCACCACACACACATCAGTCTGCGTTCAAACCCTAACACACTCCCTGGTTCCCGTGACTATCGCATGGGGGGGGGGGGGGGGGTAGTATTTTGTAGATGCCAAATTGCCGGCGAACAGAAGCGTGTAACAATTATTCTTCTTCCGTGAGGCAATCAGAGGACATACAGCAAGCAGGTGAACATTTACACAGCTGGCGAATATTCAATAACATAAAGAAACAACTAAACACTGTGTGTCATCCTCATGCCGGCAGTACTTCAACTTGGCTACGACGCAGATGACAGCACTCCAAGATGACGATAATATTACCCGCTTCCGGTAGATGGCTCTAAATCACACTTGGCAATGAAAGACGGTTAGCTGAGAAGCATGCAACAATCCAATCCAATCTAGAAGTAGCAGGACAGTCCCACTACAGTAGTTCTAGTCGTGCGAATGTCCTCAGTCAAGGAAGCTGCTAACGTTTTGTGCGCATGCAAATAGTGAGCAGCCGGAAGGTGGACCGCCAAATCACTGTTTGCTACACAACTGGACCAGATCTCTGCAGTAAATTCAGAAGGCACAAAGCACACCTATTGTAGTCCCGATGCCTGTGTGTGCATGAGATGCTATGCTCAGTTGTCGTTTTTGACTGCTACTCCCAGTTTTAATTTTTTGCTCATCAGGCAAGGGCCACTTCTCAGTAGCACAGTGCATGACACCACCTTCATCACCGATTGTTTCTCCTATAAATGTCTGCCAATGAGAATCTTATATTACTCATGAATTCATACATGATAAAAGCCTAAGTCGTGGGTGTATCGGGGAGACCTCTCCTTTCACACCCCATTGTGTAACCAATACAAGACAGAAGGGGGAATATGACGAAACAGAAGGGGGGATATGAAGAAAGAAAATCGGAACAAAATAAATGTATGATTCGGCAACCACGACGTCACGCAGTTTCCTTAGAGGTATCGAATCCACACAAGAATCGGCACCTGCAAGTCAAGTTGTCGTTCAACTGTCGGTGTACAGACCTGGACATTTCTATGATTGGTCTGAGTTCGAACCCCGTCACACTGCTTGGTTTACGTTGCTCTCGTACGGGGAGAAGTATTTTCTTCTGCAGACGCAGAATTGCCGGCGTGTAGAAGCTTGTATCAATTCTTGTTCAATAATTTGCAGCCTTTGGAGGCGCACCTTCACGCTTGCCCTCAACTTTTTTTGGCTATGTGGGGTAGTTTCCTAGCAGCTCCATTAGCTAGACACTGGGTCAAGCCCAGAGCTGTCAGCTGCATTGGAATGCCCATCATGTCAGCTTTAAGACACACTAGCTAGCTGCAGGTTCAGTTTAAGGGTGTGGGAAAGGAGCTGCCTAGAAGCTGCCTCGCACAGCCCATAAATGAAACATAGTTGCCTTCCACTGCTTACAACTCGTTGACCTCCACCACACCCTTCTGGAGTGCCTCTAGCTTGGTCACGATGTCAGTGAAGGGGGGGGCGCTTTTCAAGCTTGTTGTCCATGCAGGCGTCAGCCAAGGCCTTGAAGCCAGGGGGGGTCATCTTGGGCCAGACCAGCTTCGAGCCTTGGGTACCAACCTTCATGATGATCTGGGCATGGGACAGGCCGGACCAGGGGCGGGACATGGTGTACATCTGCCACATTAGCACTCCGAAGGAATAAACGTCGGTGGCCTTGGAGATGACGCCACTGATGAGAGTCTCAGGGGGCATGTGCTGCGCGGGGAGTGGAGGGGGCAGGGTTAGGGTGTGGAGAGGGAAGGATTGGGATGTGGAGAGGGAAGGATTGGGATGTGGAGGGGGAAGGGTTATGGTGAGGAGGGGCTCCTGTATCTATCTACTCCCCCCTCCCCCCTCACTACCACGCCTCCCCCCTCTCTCCCTTCTAACTGTAATGATGCCGTTGCGGGTTTGGGTCTTGGACTGGATGTTCACAGTGGCTAGCTGGATCTACCTAACCCACGCCCCACCCCGTCTCCCTCCTCTCCCCCTTCTCACCGTCATGGTGCCGTAGTTGCGGGTTTGGATCTTGGACTGGATGTCCAGAGTCCTGCTGAGGCCAAAGTCGGCAATCTTGGCAACAAAGTTACGGCCGCCGACATGGGAGGTGGAGCCTGAGCTGGAGAGCATGCAGTTCCAACCAGACAGGTCACCGTGAACCACATCCTTGCTGTGCAAGTACTGCAATGCCGAGGCCAGCTCAACAGCTGTGGCCAGCACGGCGTCCATGTTGGGGGTGCCAGAGAGGCAGGAGCGAGAGGCCAGGAGCCAGCCGCGGTCGATAGCGTCCTGAAGGGAACCCTTGTCGCAGTACTCGAGGATCATCCAAGTCTGGTTTAACTCGGCAGGGTTGGAACTCTTGGAGAAGTTGCTATTGTAGCTGTTGCTGGGGTTGGAGGTGTTGACAGAACTCTCAAACTGGGGCATCTGAAGCTCGCCAGGGGTATCTTCAGCGTCCTACGGGGGTAGGTGGGGTTTAGGGTTTAGGGTGACTCCAGGGTCCTATGGGGGTAGGTGGGGTTGAGGGTTTAAGGTGACTCCAGGGTCCTATGGGGGTAGGTGGGGTTTAGGGTTTAAGGTGACTCCAGGGTCCTTCGGGGGTAGGCTTGGGTAGAGGGGAGGGGAGGGGAGGGTGGAAGGTATAAGGGTGATTTATTGATTGATTGACAGATAGATTGATAGAGAGAGAGAAAGACACAGAGAGAGAGAGAGAGAGAGAGAGAGAGGGTGGGAGGCTCAGTGAGATTAATACGAGATTGATAATCGGAAATGTGAGGCACCGAACTTCATAACACCCCATGCAGCGGAGTCAGGGAGAATCTTGGACTCGGATCTGGGAGGCATTGTGGGGGTGGAGGTGGTGTTGTGCTGGCAACCGCTTCCAAAAGTGGCACTGCTACAAGGGGATGTATTGTGAGGCTGATTTAGTTAATACAACTAACCGCATCGAACTGCATGACACCCCATGCAGCGGAGTCGGTGGGAGACTCGGATTCGGCAATAGGAGGCACTGTGGGGGTGGAGATGGTGTCATGCTAGCAAACGCTTCCAAAATAGGCAATGCTACCAGGGGATGTATTGTGAGATTAATTTAGTTAAAACAACTTACCGCATTGAACTGCATGACACCCCATGCAGCGGAGTCGGCGGGGGTCTTGGATTCGGCAATAGGAGGCACCGTGGGGGTGGTGATGGTGTCGTGCTGGCAACCACTTGCGAAAGTAGCGCTGCTACCAGGGGCCTTGTTCAGCTTCTTCACCGTGTACTTCAGAGTACTGACGATGAGAGGGTGACGCAGGTTGGTAGACAGGATGGCCTCCAGACTGGCACCCTCGATGGCAAGGGCACTGCGGAGGTCCTGCTCGATGACCTTGACGGCCACGGGGGAGCCGTACCAAGTACCTGGGTAGGGTTGATTGTGATGCTGGTGGTGAGGGGCTGGTGCTGATGGTGCTGATGGTGGAAAGGGGCGTGTGTGTGTGCAGATATGGAATGCCCTAGATGGCAAGGGCACTGCGCAAGTCCTGCTTGATGACCTTGACGGCCACAGGGGGGCCGTACCAGGTACCTGTGCGGGTGATGAGTACGAGATTGGTGGTGAGGGGTTGATGCTGATGGTGCGGGGCTGATGCTGGTGATAAGTCCGAGGTTGATGCTGGTGATGAGTGTGAGGTTGGTGGGATGAGGGACTGATGCTGATGGTGCGGGGCTGATGCTGGTGATGAGTACGGATGATGAATGCGAGGTCGATGCTGGTGATGAGTGTGAGGATGGTGGTGATGAGGGGCTGATGCTGATGGTGAGGGGCTGATGCTGGTAATGAGTGCGGGCGATGAGTGCATGTGATGAATGCGGGGCTGATGGTGATGCTGGTGATGAGCGTGTAGATTTTTTAAATTGGTTGCAGAATATAATATTCATTTCATTGGATTTTGATGTTGATACAAAAGCAAGCTAATCTGGTGACCTTACCACAGTACACGGGGCCGAAGGATCCTTTTCCAACAAGATGGACCATGTCAAGTCCCTCCATATCCGCAGGTTTTGAGGTGTGGTTCGACATCTGAACAGCACTACCACTACCGCATCTGCTAATCTGGTGATCTTACAGTAGGTCAACCAGTATGTACCGCATCTGCTAATCTGGTGATCTTACAGTAGGTCAACCGGTGTGTACCGCATCTGCTTATCTGGTGTCCTTACAGTAGGTCAAAAAAATAACCGGTACGGTAGCTTTGTCCAGGTTAATACAACAACAAGCTAATCTGGAGATCGTACCATAATACACGGAGCCGAAGGATCCCTTTCCGAGCAGATGGCCCATGTCCAGTCCCTCCATATCCGCAGGCTTGGAGGTGTGGTACGTCATCACGCTGAAGATGGATGAGGCACCGCTCTTAATGGAGCTGGCATTGCTCTTGATGGAGGCGGCAGTCTCAATAGACATGAAGTAGAAGCGCTGGCTAGAGTGCATTCCTCCGGTGGTGGGCAGGAAGGCAGGCACGCCGATGGGCATGGTGGAATCATCCAGGAAGTCCTTACCGGCGGGCCTAGAAGGGTGGGGGTGGGGTGGGGGGATTTGTGTTTGTGTGGTGTCGGATTTGTGTCGTGGAGTGTGGGTCTCTTGAATGGTGCGGGGAACTTGTGTGATGTGGGGATGATGATGGGAGTGGAACGGGATGGGGGTAGGGAAAGGAGCTCATTGGAAAACGAAGTTGGCTTGGGATGGGGGTAGGGGTGAAAGGTGATTAGGATGGGGGTAGTTATGGGGGTAGGGAACAAAGGTGATTGGGATGGGGGTAGGCAACGGAGGTGATTGGGATGGGGGTAGGGAATGGTGATGATTGGGATGGGGGTAGGGATGGGAGGTGATTGGGATGGGGGTAGGGATGGGTGCGTGTCTCAGGATGAAGTTGGCTTGGGAGGGCAACTGTTTATTTTTTGTGCAACTCATAGCAGCTTCCAGTCAGCTCCATCAGCCATCCATTGGGTTCAAGCCTCAAGATTCAGCTGCATTTGAATGCTTGTCATATCAGCTTCAGGTTTGGCTCATGAAAAGGAGCTGCCTGGAAGCTGCTACGAGTAGTCCAAGAAATAAACTGTGGAAAGGGCCTCATACATGAAAAAAGGAAATAAAAATAAAATGTTATACAAAATAATGGTTTGTTTACGTTTATTTTTCCTGGATAGTTTATGTGTAAGCCTAGGCGGCGAGAAGCCAAATTGCTGGCTGAGGCTACGTAACCAAGTCCAAGTTCAAGAGGGCCTCACCTGAAGCGCAGAACAAAGGGCTTCATGGAGCCACCCAGGGCAGGCTGGATGCGAGCACCAGCCAGCTCAAAGGCCTTGCCGGCAGCAGCAGCCTCGATAATGGTGGTGTTGGGCAGGGGCAGGCTGTCAAGACCCTCCATCAGATCAGAGAGCAGGCCTTGCACGACCTTCTCACGGTCAACACCTGCATGGTGAGTGAGTGAGTGGGGGGGGGGGGTATGAGAGAGGGAGGGGGTGAGGGGAGGGGGGTGATTGGTGAGATGATTGGTGAGAGGGGGGTGGGTGGGGTGAGGGGTGAGAGGAGGGGAGGGGTGGGTAGGAGGATTAGAGCGATAGTGGGTCATTGAATGAGAGCAGGCCTTGCACAACCTTCTCACGGTCAACACCTGCACCGTGAGTGAGTGATTGAGTGAGGGGGGGGGGGGGGGGGGGGGGGGGCACAGTGGGTGATTGAATAAAAGCACAGCACAGGCGTGTGAGAGAGTTGTGTGTGAGAGAGTTTGTGTGTGTGTGTGTGAGAGAGAGAGAGAGAGAGAGAGAGAGAGAGAGAGAGAGAGAGAGAGAGTTTGCGTGTGTGTGTGGGATAGAGCCCTATAAGTGTCCGTACTTTTATTATATAGCGCCTAATTTTCAAGCTTGGAGTCTAAGAAAAAGATATCGGCGATCAAATTGACAGCTTGTCTTCCAAATTGACAGATTGTCTTTCTCCTACCTGTGAGCTTGGAGAAGACAGCATTTGCGAACACCACCTTCCAGCCCTCAGCTTGAGTGTCCAGAAGCACGACACACTTTTCAAAAGCATCCATGGTCCGCTCAAGCTGGCCATAGGTGGCAGCTAGCTCAGTGTTCTCCTGGCTGGTCTTGTTCAGCGCAATGTCCTTCTCTAGCTGGCGCACTACCAGCTCCGAGAAGTTGTTCATGATCATGCAACTGGCGGCATCCATCACTCGAGGCTTGGTGTCCACGAAGCAGAGGGTGCCCAAGCGGTGGCCGTTAGAGGCAATGAGGGGGGCTCCGCAGTAGAAGCGCAAATTGGGAGACTTGGTGACCTTAAGGTTGTCGCGGAACCTGGGCATCAGGGGGTGGTGGTGGTGGGTGGGATGGGGTGGGGGGTTGCTGTTGGGAGGGAGGGGTTAGAGGCGATGAGGGGGGCATCTCACTAGAGGCGCAAATTGGGAGACTTGGTGACCTTTAGGTTGTTGCGGAAAATGATAGTATAGGGTTGGGGTTGATGGTGGGGGTGGGAGGCGGTGGGGTTTGGTGTTGGTGTATGTGTTGGGAGGGAGGGGTTGGAGGAGATAAGGGGGTCCCTGCAGTAAGAGCTCACATTGGTTGTCGCGAAACCTGAGTGAGAGGGTTTGAGGGTAGGGTGAGGGGTTGAGGGTAGATTGAAGGTTTGAGGGTAGGGTGAGGGGTTGAGGGTGGGGTGAGGGGTTAAGGGTAGGGTGAGGGGTTGAGGGTAGGGTGAGGGGTTGAGGGTAGGGTGAGGGGTTGAGGATAGTCAGCGTCGCAAGCGAAGCGGAAAATTGGCGGAGAGTGTTGGCTGTCAGAACAACAGGTGGCATCGGAATGGAGCCAACCGAAGCCAGTTAGTTACGAGACGGGTGGCAGACGTGTCAGGCTTCGTCTTGGTCATCGGTCGGATGGACGCACAGACAGACAACAAAGTGAATCTGGGGGCTCCCGCACCCCAGGAGGGAGGGCTCCGCCAAAAAAGGTGGTAGCTTACAGGGGCCACAGCTGGTAATGATGGGAGAGGACAGGTTTTCTTACATACACTCTTCAGATGAGCAGTGCGAGCAACCTACCTGGCATCTTCATGAGTGTCAGGAATGACCAGGATCATAGGGCTGGTAAAAGCCAGAGACCAGCCGCACAAAGTCCAGCGCCAGGGAAAGTCCTGATTGGTGCAAGTGGGGGTGGGTGGGGGGGGTCATGGGTGGGTGGGGAGGGTAGGGTGGAGGGTATGTGGGTGGGTGGGGGGGGGGGGGGGGGGGCTGGGGGAGCTGGGGGGGGGGGGGGGGGGGGGGGGGGGTATGTGGGTGGGTGCATGTGGGTGGGGGATGAGTATGTGTATTGGTGCAGGTATGTGTATGTGTATGGGTGCGTGGGTATGGGTATGAGCGTGGGTATGGGCGTGTTTGTGGGTATGGGCATGTTTATGGGTATGGGCCAGGGTATGGGTGCGGGCTTCTTGACATGACTGATACCTTGAGGCATGACACCCCCTCCCCATTCCATGTGTGCATCACCACACCATCTTGCATGCAGATGCTCAGCCCATAACATGAGGTCGGTGGCCAATGGCAAGCAGCCTTAAAGGCTGGAACCATACAACCAATGCAATTTCTACCTATATCAGCCATCCGGCCAGACACTCAGCCTATCCCATTTCCCACAGATGGCTGACATGCAATTTAATCACCACCGACAAGCACCCAGGGGGCAGAGGGAGCCTGATGAACAGACCTCATGCGATGACGAGACATGGCGTACCCCACGAGGCACCATACCATACCTTCTAGCATGTGTCTTAACACACCACCCCTGTTCCATCCGCATCCCGCAAAACCTCCCCCCCCACCTTGTTTTCCCGCCACTACACCATCTAGCATGCTTTGAAACATGGCTTGTTCCACGAGGCACCGTACCATACATCCTAGCATGTGTTTAAATACAACATCCACACCCTTAAACACCTCCCCCTTATTATTTTTTCCCACCACCACACCATCTAGCATGCTTCCAGGCATGACTTACCCCACGAGGCACAACGCCTCCCTCAGCATCAGAGATGAAAACACGCTTCTTGTCGAACAGGGCGCATAGAGCCACAGGGGACTGGAAGATACCACCAATGACACGCAGGATGTTGGCGATCTCTGGATCCTGGCCGCCGTCAATCTTGCCCAAGGCACAGGTGGTGGCAAGGCGTGCATCCTCGCAAGGAGGGCGGGGGGGGCCTAGGTAGTGGACCTCATAGGCCAATCCTTTGGCAGGGCCGTTCTCGGGATCCAGCAAGTTCCCAATCAGAGCCTCTGGGATGTTCTTGACATCAATGGCACCTCCCTCCGGGTTCGCCTCCACGACCTTCCCAGCAGCCTCCAGGGTAGTCTCATCAAGCTTGTGCTCCTTGGGCATGACCTTCCCAGCAGCCACGAGGGCAGCCTCGTCAACCTTGTGCTTCTTGGCCAAGACGGCCACATCAGTTGCCTGCAACAGGCAATTACACTTCTTAGTTCTCTACTGATACTCGAGGCTGTTCTAATTAAGAATGGTTGGAAGAACACCCCCTGCCCCACCCACATGTGCTAGTATGCGAGGAGCGGCTTGTCTTGGGTCAACAAAGATCTGCCTGTTACAATGTCAGGTAAATCCATAAGAAGGGATGAGCTCCACTCACTGCCTGAGCTTGGGCGATTGCATTTTGTAATCAGGATTGTGGTGCAGTAGTTTTTACTACCTACTTCTCCTATGCCCTAAGACGGCTAGGGGCCCTGCTGGTTAACCATGTAATAGAATTAAACTAGGGATGAGCCAACTTGAGATATCATCATCGTGGGGTCATGAGATCACGAGATATTATCATCATGAGGTTCGACCGTGTAGAATCATGAGGTTCAAACGTCATGAGGTTCTAACGTGTAGAATGTCCCTGGATCGTGAGATCGAGGGGAGATCGTATCGCGACCGGAGGTATAAGAACTGAAAGTCAGGTACTCGAGACGCGCGATGTCAGGTGTATACGGGGATTGCGTTCGGAAAAGAACGCATGCAGAAGCGAGAGAAAATGCAGCACGAGACGTGATATGAGCCGCTCTGACTTTGGGGAAAGGAGATCGTCAGAGTTGAGTATGAGGTGTTTCTTCACCTGAGGGGGTCCTTCGAGCTCGGCTCCTCCCGAACACTCGTCGAGCAGACAGAAGGGACGTATGACGTTGCAAGGTTATCTACACATAGCTCGTTCCTTACAGAACATTTGCGCATTCGTCTACTCCGGAGGATGCAGAAGCCGAGCTAGGTTTTCGCCGGGTAAGATGAAACATAAGATGAGCAGAAGAGAATGGTACGGCATCGGGTCAAGTCCTTCTTTCCTCTCCTCCGAATCTGTTACACGCGCATGTCACAAGGGAGGGACGATAGCTACACGATTTACCTTCAGCGGCGTTTGCTCGTCTAAGTCCACGTCGATAGCATCGGGGGAAACAACAGCAACAGCGGCTGGAGCATCAGCAGGGGGAACATCAACGGCCGGGGCGGCAGCACTAGCAGTAGCGGCAGCAGTAGAAACGATACCAGCAGCAGCAGCAGCGGGAGAAGCGGTGGGGGCAGCAGCGGTAACAGTAGCAGCAGCAGCAGCTTTCTTGACCTCGGGAGTCTCCACCCGTCCGCTGGAATCAGAGCCGAAAATTCCAACCTTGTCATGCTCTACGGTCTCCACAGCCTTCTCCACCTTCTCGACGACGGTATCGACTACTTTGGCAGGAGCAGGGGCAACGGCAGCGGCAGAGTCCTTGCCGCTAAGTACCGCCTGCGCTCAGAGAAGAAAGTTGTGAATGTTAAGAGCCACCGCAGAATCAGCGGTATTTCCGTCCATTAATACGTGAGGGTGATTTGCAACTCTGCAAACATAATTTGGCTTTTACATCACCTTTCAGAGGATGGAAATCCAAAGGCAAGTCGAATGAATGCGACAGAACTAGAATACTAGTAATGCTGAAGAAGGATAATATAGTTTCAGCAAGGGCGGGGCTCGAGTGGTTCGGTCATTCGCAGCGCCTTTGCAGCATACGCACCTCGGGCTGCCCTTTGGCCTCGCCAGACAAACAGTTGCCCATGGTTTCAAGCTTCTTTTACAATCCGCGATGGCGTTTGAAGTTTTCAGCGGGGAGCGACAATTCACGATGAAAGGAAGAAATGACGCCAGTAAGAATCTGAGGCCGCTTGTCGACGTTTACGAGCTTTGACATAAGGGTCAGTACAGCGTCTGTACCCGAAGGGTACCGCTTGTCCTAGCTGGCGGACCCATAATATCTTTGCGCATGAATGAATGATAGCTTCTCCCTGCTTCTCCCCATAGATTTCCGCTAAAAGGCTAGAAAGGCTGTCTATCCTATTAGGTATGGGCGCAAAGCGGAGACCCCGAGCGAAATAAAAGTCAGTTCAGACGTTACGGTCAGTTAAGAAGTCGGTTCAGCTCGAGCCATCACATGACCTTAGTTAGTAAGGGCGTGTATCGTGTAGGGCCGACAGTTGAAATCTGAATAGTGGGCCGTGGGGCCACGCGTGCGCGTGGGCCCTCAACCCACAGTCCCAGGCTCGGTTTTGGAAAACTATACCGGGGCAGCTGACCTTGGAAAACCGGGGCCAAAGGCCCCGGGGGAAATTTTTTGGGCCTGAGAATACAGGCACTCCGGGGCAACCGTGTCGGGGGCTGTTGCTAGCTGTCACAAGCCTTTTCTGAACTTTTCCACAGAATTGAACTGATTCGCACAGATTTGCACTGTTTTGAATAATATTCGACTTGACTTAATATAATATTGACATTTCCATAGCAAATCCTTCCCATTTCTGGTTAGTGCATCAAGTTTTCCATGGGGATGGCTGCTTGACTCTCGACCTTTTCCACCAGCAAGAGAATCTAGATTGTTGTTTACTGCCATGAGTTTCCACGAGACTACGATGCAGGTCTCCAGGTCGTTGTTTGCAACGGTATCATATCCTCACACTGGTTACATGGGGATGGCTGCTTGACTCCCGACCTTTTCCACCAGCAAGAGAATCTAGATTGTTGTTTACTGCCATGAGTTTTCCACGAGACTACGATGCAGGTCTCCAGGTCGTTGTTTGCAAACGGTATCATATCCTCAACACAGGTTACATGGGGATGGCTTGCTTGACTCTCGACCTTTTCCACCAAGCAAGAGATCTAGATTGTTGTTACTGCCATGAGTTTTCCCACGAGACTACGATGCAGGTCTCCAGGTCGTTTGTTTGCAAACGGTATCATATCCTCAACACTAGGTTACATGGGGATGGCTGCTTGACTCTCGACCTTTTCCACCAGCAAGAGAATCTAGATTGTTGTTTACTGCCATGAGTTTCCACGAGACTACGATGCAGGTCCTCCAGGTCGTTGTTTGCAAACGGTATCATATCCTCAACACTGGTTACATGGGGATGGCTGCTTGACTCTCCGACCCTTTTCCACCAGCAAGAGAATCTAGATTGTTGTTTACTGCCATGAGTTTTCCACGAGACTACGATGCAGGTCTCCAGGTCGTTGTTTGCAAACGGTATCATATCCTCAACACTAGGTTACATGGGGATGGCTGCTTGACTCTCGACCTTTTCCACCAGCAAGAGAATCTAGATTGTTGTTTACTGCCATGAGTTTTCCACGAGACTACGATGCAGGTCTCCAGGTCGTTGTTTGCAAACGGTATCATATCCTCAACACTGGTTACATGGGGATGGCTGCTTGACTCTCCGACCTTTTCCACCAGCAAGAGAATCTAGATTGTTGTTTACTGCCATGAGTTTTCCACGAGACTACGATGCAGGTCTCCAGGTCGTTGTTTGCAAACGGTATCATATCCTCAACACTGGTTACATGGGGATGGCTGCTTGACTCCCGACCTTTTCCACCAGCAAGAGAATCTAGATTGTTGTTTACTGCCAGAGTTTTCCACGAGACTACGATGCAGGTCTCCAGGTCGTTGTTTGCAAACGGTATCATATCCTCAACACTGGTTACATGGGGATGGCTGCTTGACTCCCGACCTTTTCCACCAGCAAGAGAATCTAGATTGTTGTTTACTGCCATGAGTTTTCCACGAGGACTACGATGCAGGTCTCCAGGTCGTTGTTTGCAAACGGTATCATATCCTCAACACTGGTTACATGGGGATGGCTGCTTGACTCCCGACCTTTTCCACCAGCAAGAGAATCTAGATTGTTGTTTACTGCCATGAGTTTTCCACGAGACTACGATGCAGGTCTCCAGGTCGCTGTTTGCAAACGGTATCATATCCTCAACACTGGTTACATGGGGATGGCTTGCTTGACTCCCGACCTTTTCCACCAGCAAGAGGAATTCTAGATGTGGTTTTAACTGCCCTGCGTTTTCCACGGACTGCGATGCAGGTTTCCAGGGTCGTTGTTTGCACACATGGTATCATAGCCTCAAACCTGGTGTAATGGGCTGATACTGCTTTATCCCCGACTTTGTCCACCATGATGCGATCTAGAGTTGTGTTGTATTGCTTTCATGCC
>JACBWV010000116.1:0-10475 GCA_013435795.1 Chlamydomonas sp. ICE-L | reverse complement strand
GGCTATGTTGAATCAAACTTTCTGTTGGTCTAGGTTGTATGCAAGACTTGCGTTGGTTCCTAAAGTTTGTAAATGCAAACTCTGGTGGTCTAGGTTAATGCAAGACTTGCTGTTGGTCTAAGGTTATGCGCACTTTCCTGTTGGTCTATAGGTTGTATGCAAGACTTGCGTTGGTCTAGGTTTTAATGCACTTGCTGTTGGGTCTAGTTGTAATGCAGAACTTGCTGTTGGGTCTAGGGTTGTAATGCAAGACTTTTCTGTTTGGTCTAGGTGTAAATGCACGACCTTGCTGTTGGGTCAGGTTGAATCAAACTTGCTGGGTTGGGTCCTAGGTTGTAATGCAACTTGCGGTTGGGTCTGGTTTAATTGGGCCCCAAAGACTGGCTGTTGGGCCGGTTTTAATGCAAGACTTGCTGTTGGGTTTCTAGGTTTAATGCAAGACGTGCTGTTTGGGTTCGAGGTGTAATGCAAGACTTGCTGTTGGGTCCTAGGTTGTAATGCAAAGACGTGCTGTTGGTTCCCTAGGTTGTAAATGCAGACTTGCGATTGGGTCTAGGTTGGTAATTCAAGACTTGCTGTTGGGTCTAGGGTTTGTAATGCAGACGTCTGTTGGGTCTAGGTGTAATGCAAACATGACTTTTGGGTCTAAGGTGTAAGCAGACGCTGTTGGGTCTAGGTTGTAATGCAAGACTTGCTGGTGGGTCCTAGGTTGTAATGCCGACTCTGTTGGGTCCTAGGTTGTAATGCAAGACTTGTCTGTTGGGTCTAAGGTTGTAATGCAAGACTTGATGTGGGGTTCTAGTTGTATGCAAGACTTGCCTGTTTGGGTCAGGGTTTAATGCAAGACTTGCTGTTGGTCTAGGTTGGAAGCAGACTTGCTGTTGGTCTAGGGTTGTAATCAAGACTTCTGTTGGTCTAGGGTGTAATGCAATACTTCTGTTGGGTCTAGTTGTAATGCAAGACTGCTGTATTGTGTCTAGGTTGTAATCAAACTTGCTGTTGGGTCTAGGTTGTAAGCAACTTGCTGTTGTGTCTAGGTTGGTAATGCAAGACTTGCTGTTGGGTCTAGGTTGTAATGCAAGACTTGCTGTTGGGTCTAGGTTGTAATGCAAGACTTGCTGTTGGGTCTAGGTTGTAATGCAAGACTTGCTGTTGGGTCTAGGTTGTAATGCAAGACTTGCTGTTGGGTCTAGGTTGTAATGCAAGACTTGCTGTTGGGTCTAGGTTGTAATGCAAGACTTGCTGTTGGGTCTAGGTTGTAATGCAAGACTTGCTGTTGGGTCTAGGTTGTAATGCAAGACTTGCTGTTGGGTTCTGGGTTGTAATGCAATCTTGCTGTTTGGTCAGGTTTAATGCAAGACTTGCTGTTGTCTAGGTTGTATGCAATACTTGCTTGGGTCTAGGTTGTAATGCAAGAAGACTGCTGTTGGGGCAGGTTGGGTACTGCAAAGACTTTGCTGTTGGGTCTAGTTGTAATGCAAGACTGTGGCTGTTTGGTCTAGGTTGTAATGCAAGGACTTGCTGTTGGTTCCTAGGTTTTAATGCAATCTTGCTGTTGGGTCTGTTTGGTAAGCAAGACGTGCGTTTGGGTCCTAGGTTGTAATGCAGATTGCTGTTGGGTCTAGGTTTAATGGAAGACTCTGTGGGGTCTAGGTGTGATGCAAGACTTGCTTTGGGTCTAGGTTTAATGCAAGACTTCTGTTGGTTCTAGGTTGTAATGCAGACTTGCTGTTGGGGTCTGGTTGTAATGCAAGACTTGGCTGTTGGGTCTAGGTTAATGCAAGCCGTGTGCTTGTGTGGTCTATGTTGTAATGCAAGTACTGCTGTTGGGTCTAGGGTTTTGTAATGCAAGACTTGGCTGGTTGGTCTAGGTTGTAATGCAAGACTTGCTGTTTGTGTCTTATTGTTAATGCAAGACTTGCTTGTTGGGTCTAAGGTTGTAATGCACGACTTGCTGTTGGGTCTAGGTTGTAATGCAAACTTGCTGTTGGGTCTAGTTGTAATGCAAACTTCTGCTGTTGGGTCCAGGTTGTAAGCGAGACTTGCTGTTGGGTCTAGTTGTAATCATGACTTGCTGTTGTGGTCTAGGTTGTAATGCAAGACGTGCTGTGGGTTCTAGGCTAGGTGTAATGCAAGACTTTGCTGTTGGGTCTAGGTTGTATAGCAAGACTTGCTGTTGGGTCTAGGTTGTAAGGCCAAGATTCTGTTTGGGTCTAGGGTTTGTACTTGCCAAGCTTGCTGTTGGGTCGTAGTTGTAATGCAAGACTTGCTGTTGGTCTAGGTTTGTAATGCAACTTGTTGTTTGGGTCTAAAGTTTGTAATGCCGGACTTGCTGTTGGGTCTTAGTTGTATGCAAGCTTGCTGTGGGTCTAGTGTGGTAATGCATACTTGCTGTATGGGTCTAGGTTGTAGTGCAAACGTCTGTTGTTCTAGGTTTATGGCAACTTGCTGTTTTTGTCCCTAGTTGTAATCAGACTTGCGTTGGGGTCTAGGTGTAATGCAGACTTGCTGTTGGTCTAGGTTGTTGCAAGACTTTGCTGTTGGGTCTATGATTTGTCATGCCACGACTTGCTGTTGGTTCTAGTTTGTAATGCCAGACTTGCTGTGGTCGAGGTTGTAATCAAACGTGGCGTTGGGTCCTAGGTTGTAATGCAAGACTTGCTGTTGGTGTCTAGGTTGTAATGCAAGACGTGCTGTTGGGTCTAGTTGTAAAAAAAAAAAAAATGCAAGACTTGCTGTTGGTCTAGGTTGTATGCAAGACTTGCTGTTGGGTCCTAGGTTGTAATGGCAAGACTTGCTGTTGGGTCCGAGTTGTAATGCAAGACTGCTTTGGGTCTAGGTTTAATGCAATGACTTGCGGGTTTGGTCCTAGGTTGTAAAGTGCAGACTTGCGTTGGGTCTAGGTTGTAATGCAAGACTTTGCTGTGGGGTCTAGGTTGTAATTGCATACTTGCTGTTGGGTCTAGGTTTGTTAATGCACGACTGCTGTTGGGTCTAGGGTTGTAATGCAGACGTGGCTGTTGGGTCTAGGTTGTAATTCAAGACTTGCTTTGGGTCTAGTTTGTAATGCGATACTTGCTGTGTGGGTCTAAGGTTGTATGGCAAGACGTGCTGTTGGGTTAGGTTGTAATTCAAGACTGCCTGTGTGGGTCCTAGGTTGTAATGCAAGACTTGCTGTGGGTCTAGGTGGTAATCCAAGCTTGCTGTTGGGTCCCCTAGTTGTAATCAAGACTTGCTGTGGGTTAGTTTGTAATGCAAGACTTGCCTCTGTTTGTTCTAGGTTGTAATGCAAACTTGCTGTTGTTCAGTTGTATGCAAGACTTGCTGTTGGTCAGGTTGGAGGCAAATTGCTGTTGGGTCTAGGTTGTAATGCAATACTTGCTGTTGGTTCTAGTTGTTAATGGGCAAGACTTGTCTGTTGGGGTCGAGTTGTAAGGCAAGCACTTGCTGTTGGGTCCTAGTTGTAATGCGACTTGCGTTGTTCAGTTGTGAATGCAAGAACTTGCTGTGGGAGTCTAGTTGTAATCAATACTTGCTTTCCGGGTCTAGTTGTATGAAAGACTTCTGTTGGGTCTAGGTTGTAATTCCGACTTGCTGTTGGGTCAGGTTGTTTCAAGACTTGCTGTTTGGGTCTAGGTGTATGCAAGACTTGCTGGTTGGTCTAGGTTGTATCAGACTTGCTGTTTGGTCTAGGTTGTATGCAAGACTTTGCTGATTGGGTACCTAGGTTTGTATGCAAGACTTGCTGTTGGGTACTAGGTGTATGCAAGACTTTGCTGTTGGGTCTACGTTTGTAAGATGCAAGACTTGCTGTTTTGGGGTCTAGGTTGTATGCAAGACTTGCTGTTGGGTCTAGGTTGTAATGCCAGACTTGCTGTTGGTCTAGGTTGTATCAAGACTTGCTGTTGGGGCTAGGGTTTTGTTTAATTGCAAGACTTGCTGTTGGTCTTAGTTTTGTATCAAGACTGCTGTTTGGTCTAGGTTGTAATGCAAACTTGCTGTTGGTCTCGTTGTAGATGCAGACTTGCTGTTGGGTCAGTTGTATCAAGACTTAGTGTTGGGGTCTAGGTGGTAATGCAGACCTTACTGTGGGTCTAGGTTGTAATGCAAGACTTGCTGTTGGGTCTAGGTTGTAATGCAAGCTTGCTGTTTGGTTTCTATGTTTGTAATGCAAGACATGCTGTTGGGTCTGGTTGGAATGCCAAACGTCTTTTGGGTCTAGTTTGTAATGCAAGACTTGCGTTTGGTCTAGGTTGGTAATGCGACTTGCTGTTGGGTCGATGTGTAATGCAAGACTTGCGTTGGGGTCTAGGTTGTATGCAGACTTGCTGTTGGGTCTACAGGTTTTTGTAATGCAAGCACTTTGTCCTGTTGGTCTATGTTTTAAGGCAACAGACTTTCTTTTCGGGTCAGGTTGAGTTATCAAGACTTTTGCGGTTGGGTCTAGTTGTAAATGCAGACTTGCTGTTGGGTCTAGGTTTACTGCAAGACTGCTTGTTGGGTCTAGGTTTGTCATGCAGACTCTGTTGGTCTATGTTGTAATGCAAGCTTGCTGTTTGTCTAGGTTGTAATGCAAGACTTGCTGTTGGGTCTAGGTTGTAATGCAAGACTTGCTGTTGGGTCTAGGTTGTAATGCAAGACTTGCTGTTGGGTCTAGGTTGTAATGCAAGACTTGCTGTTGGGGTCTAGGTTGTAATGCAAACTTCTGATTGGGTCTAGGTGTAATGCAAGACTTGCTGGTGTGTCAGTGTAATGCAAGAGCTGCTGTTGGGTCTAGTTGTATGCAAGACTTGCTGTTGTTTCTAGGGTTTTTAATGGAGACCTTGCTGTGGTCCTAGGTTGTAATGCAGAACTTTGCTGTGGGTTCCTAGGTTGTAATGCAAGACTTGCTGTTTGGTCTATGTTGTATCAAGACTTGGCGTGGGGTCCTAGGTTGTTCAGACTTGGCTGTTGGGTCTAGTTGTAATCGACTGGCCCTGTGGGTCCTAGGTTGTAAGGCAAGACGTGCTGTTGGCTAGGTTGTAAATGCAGACTTGCTGTTGGGTCTATGTTGGAATGCAAGACTTGCTGTTTCGGGTCTAGGTTTTGTAATGCAGACTGCTGTGGTCCTAGGTTGTAATGCACGACTGCTGTTGGGGTCTAGGTTGTAAGCAGACTCTTTGGGGGTCTCGGTTGTATGCAAGACTTGCTGTTGGGGGCAGGTTGTAATGCAGACTTGCTGTTGAGGTCAGGTTGTAATGCAAGACTTGCTGATTTGGGTCTAGGTTGTAAATGCAAGACTTGCTGTTGGTCTAGGTTGTAATGCAGACGTGCTGTTTGGTGGTCTAGTTGTAAGATGCCAAGAACTGGCTGTTGGGGCTAGTTGTATTGCGACTTGCTGTTGGGTCTAGTTTGTAATGCAAGACTTGCTGTTGTGGTCTAGGTTGTAATGCAAGACTTGCGTTGGGTCCTAGGTTGTATGCCAAGACTTGCTGTGTGGGTCTAGGTATGTTGTATGCAACTCTGTTGGGTCTAGGTGTAATGCACGACTTGCTGTTGGTTAAGGTTTTAATGCAGACTGTCCTGTTGGTCCAGGTTGTAATGCAAGACTTGCTTGTTTGGGGTCTAGGTTGTAAGGCAAGACTTGCTGTTGGGTCTAGGTTGTAATGCAGACTTGCTGTGGGTCTAGGTTGTAATGCAATCTTGCTTGGGTCTAGTTGTAATGCAAGACTTGCTGTTGGTCTAGGAGTTTATGCAGACTTCTGTTGGGTCTAGGTTGTAATCAAAACTTGCTGTTGGGTCTAGGTTGTAGGGGCAGACTTGCGTTGGTCTGGGTTGTGAGCAACTTGCTGTGTGGGTCTATGTTTTGTAATCAAGACTATGCTGTTGGTCCTGGTTGTAATGAGACTTTTGTTGGTCTAGTTTGTAATGAAGACGTGACTGTTGGGTACTAGGTTGTAAAATGCAAGACTTGCTGTATGGATCTAGGTTGTAATGCAAGACTTGCTGTTTGGTCTAGTTGTAATGCAAGACTTTGCTGTTGGTCGAAGGTTGTAATGGCACGGACTTGCTGTTGGGTCTTGTTGTAATTGAAGACTTCTGTTGGGTCAGGTTTGTAAGATGCAATACTTGCTGTTGGGTCTAGGTTGTAATGCAAGACTTGCTGTTGGGTCTAGGTTGTATGGAGGACCGTGGCTGTTGGGTCTAGGTTGGGTAATGCCAGACCGTTGCTGTGGGGGTCTAGGTTTTGTAATGCAAGACGTGCTGTTGGTTCTAGTTGTAATGCAACTTCTGTTTTTTGTCTATGGTTGTAAATGCCGACATTGCTGTATGGTCCCTAGGTTTGTAATGCAGACTTAGCTGTTTGGGTCTAGTGTAAAATGCAAGACTTGCTGTTGGGTTCAGGTTGTAATGCAGCTTGCTGTTGTTTCTAGGTTGTAATGCAAGACTTGGCTGGTGGGGTCTAGGTTTAATGCAAGACTTGCTGTTGGGTCTAGGTTTTAATGCCAGACCTTGCTTGTTGGGTCTAGGTTTTGTATGCAAGACTTCTGTTGGGTCTAGTTGGAATGCAAGACTTGCTGTTGGGTCCGGTTGTAATGCAAGACTTGCTGTGGGGTCTAGGATTGTAATGCAACTTGCTGTGGGTCTAGTTGTAATGCAGACTGCTGGTTGGTCTAGGTTGTAAAGCAAAGACTTTGCCTGTTGGGTGCTAGTTGTAATTCCAGACTTAGCTGTTGGGTCTAGGATTTTAATGCCGACTTGCTGTTGGTTCTAGGTTTGTAATGCAAGCCTTGCTTTTGGGTCTAGTTGTAATCAAGACTTGCTGGGGTTTGGTCTAGGTTGTAATGCAAGACTTGCCGGTTGGGTCTAGGTTGTAATGCAGACCTTGCTGGTTGGTTCTAGGTTTATGCAAGACTGCTGGTTGGTCTAGTTTAATGCCCAGACTTGCTGTTGGGTCGTAGGGTGTAATTGGGGGGCCTGACTATTCTGTTGGGTCTAGTTAGAATGCAAGACGTCTGTTGGGTCCTATGTTGTATGCAGACTTCTTTGGTCTAGGTTGTATGCAAGACTTGCTGTTTGGGTGCTAGGTTTTAATGCAGACCTTTCTGTTGGGTCTAGGTTTTTGTAGTCAATACTTGCTGTTGTCAGGTTTGATGCAAGACTTCTGTTGGTCTAGGTTGTAATGCAAGCTTGCTGTTGGTCTAGGATGTATGCAAGACTTTCTGTTGGGCTTGGTCTATGTTGTATGCAAGACTTGCTGTTGGGAGTCTAGGTTGTAATGCAAGACTTGCTGTTGGTTCCTCGTTGTAATGCGACTTGCTGTTGGGGGTCTAGGTTGTAATGCAAGACTGCGTTGGGGGGTCTAGGTTTGTATTGCAAAGACTTGCTGTTGGGGTCTAGGTGTATGCGACTTTGCTGTTGGGTTCTGGTTGTAATGCAAGACTTGCTGTTGTGTTCGAGTGTAATGCAAGACTTGCTGTTGGGTCTAGGATGTAATGCAAGACTGCTGTTGGGTTTAGGTTTAATGCAAGAATTGCCTGTTGGGGTCTAGGTTGTAATGGCATACTTGCTGTTGGTCCTAGGTTGTAATGCAATAATTAGCTGGTGGGTCTCGTTGTAATGCAAGACTTGCTGTTGGGTCTAGGGTTTGTTAATGCAAACTTTGCGTTGGGTCTAGGTTGTAATGCAAGACTTGCTGTGGGGTCCTGGTTGTAAATGTGCAAGACTTGCTGTTGGGTCCGAGGTTGTAGATGCGAGACTTGTGTTGTGGTCCTAGTTGTATGCAAGACTTGCTTTTGGGGTCTCGGTTGTATCAGAGACTTGCTGGTGGGTCGAGGTTTATGCAATACTTGCTGTTGGTCTAGGGTTTCATGCAAGACTTGCTGTTGGGTCTAGGTTGTCATGCAAGACTTGCTGTTGGGTCAAGTTGGTATGCAAGACTGCTTTGGTCCTAGTTGTACTGTTCAAGACTTGGCTGTCGGGTCTAGTTTTGTAATGCAGACTTGCTGGTTGGTCATAGGTTGTATGCAACGACTTGGCTTGTTATGGGTCTAGGTGTTTTAATGCAAGACTTGCTGTTGGGTCTAGTTGTATGCCAAGACTTGCTGTTGGGTCTAGGTTGTACTGCGAAGACTTGTCTGTTGGTCTAGGTTGTAATGCTCTAGGTGTAATGGCAAAGACTTGCGGTTGGGTCTAGGTTGTATGCAATACTTTCTGTTGGGTCTAGGTTGTAATGCAAGACTTGCTGTTGGTCTAGGTTGTAATGCACGCTTGCTGTTTGGGGGGGTCTAGGTTAATGCAAGCTTGCTTGTTGGGTCTAGGTTTGTAAGTGCAAGACTTGCTGTTTAGGTCAGGTGGTAATGCAAGACTTGCTGTTGGGTTCTAGGTTTAATGCAAGACTTGCTGTTGGGTCTAGGTTTAATGCAGACTTCTTGTTGGTCTAGTTGTATGCAGACTTTCTGTTGGGTCTAGGTTGTAATGCACGACTTGCTGTTGGGTCTAGTTGTAATTGCAAGACTTGCTGTTGGGTCTAGTTGTTAAATGCAAGATTTTCTTGCGTTGGGTCCCTAGGTTGTAATGCAAGACTTGCTGTTGGGTCTAGTTTGGTAATGCAGACTGCTGTTGGGTCTAGGTTGGTAAAGCCAAGACCTTGCTGTTGGGTCTAGGTTGTAAATGCAGACTTTCGGTGGGTCCTAAGGTTGTATGCAAGACTTGGGTGGGTTCTAGGTTTAAGCCAGACTTGCTGTTGGGTCTGGGTTGTAAAATCAAGATTGCTGTGGGTCTAGGTTGATAATGCAAGACTTGGCGTTTTGGGCTAGGTGTAATGCAGACTTGCTGTTGGTCAGAGGTTTAATGCCAGACTTGCTGTTGGTCTAGGTTTGTATGCAGACTTGCCTGTGGGGTCTAGGTGTATGCAAGACTTGCTTGTTGGGTCATTTGAATGCAAGACTTGCTGTTGGGTCACCTAGTTGTATATGCCAGACTTGCTGTTGGTCTATGGTTTGTATGCAAGCCTTGCGGGTTGGGTCTAGGTTTGTATGCAGACTTGCTTGTCTTCGGGGGTCTCAGTGTAATGCAAGACTTGCTGTTGGTCTAGGGTTGTAATGCAAGCTGCTGTTTGGGTCCAGGTTTAAGGCAGACTTGCTGTTGGGTCTAGGTTGAATGCAGACTTGTGTTGGTAGCTAGTTTGTAATGCAAGACTTGCCTGTTGGGTCTAGGTTGTAATGCAAGACTTGCTGTTGGGTCTAGGTTGTAATGCAAGACTTGCTGTTGGGTCTAGGTTGTAATGCAAGACTTGCTGTTGGGTCTGGTTGTAATGCAAGACTTGCTGTTGGGTCTAGGTTGTATCACGACTTGCTGTTGGTCTAAGGTGTAATGCAAGCCTCTGTTGGTCTAGGTTGTAATGCGAAGACTTGCTGGTGGGTCCGAGGTGGAAGCAAGACTTGCTGTTGGGTCTAGGTTGTAATGCAAGACTTGCTGTTGGGTCTAGGTTGTAATGCAAGACTTGCTGTGTGGCTAGGTTGTAATGCAAGACTTGCTGTTGGGTCTAGGTGTGTAATGCAAGACTTGCTGTTGGGTCTGGTGTAGTGCAAGACTTGCTGTTGGGTCTAGGTTGTAATGCAAGACTTGCTGTTGGGTCTAGGGTGTAATGCCAAGACTTGCTGTTGGTTCTAGGATGTAAGGCGAACTTGCTGTTGGGGCTAGTTGTAATGCAAGCTTGCTGTTGGGTCTAGTTGTAATGCAAGACTTTCTGTTTGGGTCTGTTGTAAGCAAGACTTTTGTTGGGTCTAGGTTGTATGCAAGTACTTGCTGTTGGTCTATGTTTTTAATGCCAGACTTTGCTGTTTGGTCCTAGGTTTGTCATGCAAGACTTGTCTGTGGGTCCAGGTTTTAAATGGCAAGACTGCCTGTTGGGTCTGAGGTTGTATGCAAGACTTGCTGTTGGGTCTAGGTTGTAATGCAAGACTTGCTGTTGGGTCTAGGTTGTAATGCAAGACTTGCTGTTGGGTCTAGGTTGTAATGCAAGACTTGCTGTTGGGTCTAGGTTGTAATGCAAGACTTGCTGGGGGTCCTAGGTTTGTAATGCGAGCACTTGCTGTTGGGTCTCGGTTTTGTAATGCAAAGACTGCTGTTGGGTCTAGGTTGTAATTCAAGACTTGCTGTTGGGTCTAGTTTGTAATGCAAGACGGCTGTTGGTCCTGGTTGTAATGCATACTTGGCTTTGGTCCTAGTTGTAAGCAAGACTTGCTTTTGGGTCTAGTTGTAATGCAAGACTTGCTGTATTAGTTCAGGTTGTACTGCAAACTTTGCGTTGGGCTAGGTTGTAATGCAAGACTTGGGTTGGGGTCTAGGTTGTAATGCAAGACTGCTGTTGGGGTCTAGGTTGTATGCAAACTTGCTGTTGGGTCAGGTTGTAATGCAGACTGCTGTTGGGTCCAGGTTTAATGCAAGACTTGCTGTTGGGTCTAGTTTTTGTATGCAAGACTTGTGTTGTG
>JACBWV010000466.1:0-36466 GCA_013435795.1 Chlamydomonas sp. ICE-L | reverse complement strand
GTGTTTCCCCCACCATGTATGCTGGGTCTGAGGTGTATCGGGTGTCCCTCATACCAATGATCTGTGGTGTAACTGGGGTGTACACGCACATGTTGGGTGTATGGGTGTAACCCGAACATTATGTTATGTGTAATGGGGTGTATGTGGTGTCAACCCACGAACCTTGTTGTGTGAGTATGGGGTGTACTACCTCAAAATGTTGGTTGTATGGGGTTGAACTCGAACTGGATGGGGTGTATTGGGTTTCTTGGTCTGTAACACTAAAATGTTATGGTGCGTATGGGTGTTCCACACTAAAATGTATGGAGGTGTCAGTGGGTGTATGGGTAGTAAGCAACACGAAACATGTACTGGGTGTATGTTGGTAGGGGTGTTTGGGTGTTTGGGTTAACAACGCCCCTGTATGGGTGTATGGGGTGTACACGGGAAAACTGTATCGGTGTATGGGGTTAATGGTGGTGTACACCAACATTGTCTGGGTGTCCTTGGGTGTAGCCCGAAAATGTATGGGGTGTATGGGGGGTCTAGGGTGTCACACGAAATCCTAGGGTTGTTGTGGGTTTACCGAAAAAGGTATGGGTGTATGGGGGGTAACCGAAACGTATGGGGGTATGATGGGTAATGTAACACGACTTTATGGGGTGTATAACGGTGGTACCAAAATGTATCGGGGTGTATGGCGTGTACGGGGTGGTCTGGGGTAAACACGAAAATTTATGGGTGTTGGACGTTTAACACTAAAATGTATGATGTGTATGGGGTGTCAATGGGGTGCTAAACACGAAGAGTGTAATGGGTGTATGGGTGGTCCCTGTTGTAACAAATCGTAAATGTATGGGGTGTATGGGGTGTAACACGAAAATGTATGGGGTGTATGGGGTGTATGGTGTGTACCCCACAATTGTCTGGTGGTATGTGGTGTTTGTAACAACCCACAATGTCATGGGTGTATGGGGTGTCTTGGGTGTAACACGAAAATGTATGGGGTGTATGGGGTGTAACACGAAAATGTATGGGGTGTATGGGTGTCTTGGGTTACCTAAAATGTATGGGGTGTTATGATGGGTTTAACCCAACATGTAGGGGTGTCGGGGTGGTAACACTAAATGTATGGGGTGTATGGGGTGTATGGGGTGTCTTGGGTGTAACACGAAAATGTATGGGGTGTCTTGGGTGTAACACGAAAATGTATGGGGTGTATAGGGGGTAAGGGGTGTCTTGGGTGTAACACGAAAATGTATGTGGTGTCTTGGGTGTAACACGAAAATGTATGGGGTGAATGGGGTGTAACACGAAAATGTATGGGGTGTATGGGGTGTAACTCGAAAATGTATGGGGTGTATGGGGTTCTTGGGTGGTAACACGAAAATGTTCTGGATGTGTATGGGGGGGGTGTAACACGAAATAGTATGGGGTGTAATGGGGTGTAAACAACGAAAATGTCCTGGGGAGTAGTTGGGTGTATGGTGGTGGTCAACGCAAGTATGGGTGTATGGGGTGTTTGTTGTGTCTTGGGTGTACACGAAAATGTATGGGTGGTCTTGGTGGTGTCATAAGGCATTGTATGTGGGGTGTATAGGGGATAAGGGGTGGTCTTGGTGTGTGAACACTAAATGTATTGTGTGTACGGGTGTACACCGAAATGTATTGGGGTGTATGGGGTGGTAATTGGGTGTACTTCGAAATGTCTGAGGGTGTAATGGGGGTGTAACACGAAAATGTATGGGGTGTATGGGGTGTAACACGAAAATGTATGGGGTGTATGGGGTGTATGGGGTGTAGCAACTAACTGTAATGGGGAGTGATGGGGGTGTCACTCTCGAAAAGTCATGGGTTTATGGGTGAACCTCGAAAATGTATGGGGTGTATGGGGTGTCTTGGGTGTAACACGAAAATGTATGGGGTATTGGGGTTAGACACTAAATTTTTATGGGGGTTATGGGGTGTATGGGGTGTAACAACACGAAAATGTTAGGGGTTGTATGGGGTCGCTATTCGGGGTGTAATGGTGTAACACGAAAATGTATGGGGTGTATGGGGTGTAACACGAAAATGTATGGGGTGTATGGGGTGTCTTGGGTGTAACACGTAAATTGGTATGGTGTAAATTTGGTTTACACGAAAATTCTGGGGTGTTGGTGTTCTAGGGTTGCAAACACGAAAATGTATGGGGTGTATGGGGTGTCTTGGTTGTAACACGAAAATGTATGGGGTTGGTATGGGTTGTAACAACGAAAGATGTTGTGGGGTTTAGGGGGTACCACAATTTCGTCTGGGTTGTATAGTGTGTAACACGAACAGGTATGGGGTGAGTAAATGGGTTGTAACGGGTGTCTTGGTTAACACGAAAATGTATGGTTGGTATTGCTTACCCGAAAATGTATGAATGTGTATGTGTTTATGGGTGTAAACAAAATGTAGGGTGTTAAAAATGGGGTGGTCTTGGTTTGTAACACGAAATGTATGGGGTTGTATGGGGTGTACAGCTCAATGTATGGGGTGTATTGGGTGTATGGTGTGTCAACAAAACAAACGGAAATTGTATGGGGCTGTAATGGGGTTAACCCCAAATTATGGGTGGTTATGGGGTTCTTTGGGTAACACGAAAATGTATGGGTGTATGGGGTGAACGACGAATTATGGTGTGGATATTGGTAATGGGGTGTCTTGGGTGTCAAACCAGAAATGTCTGAGGGGTGTATGGGGTGTAACACAAAAATGTATGGGGTGTACGGGGTGTAACACGAAAATGTATGGGGTGTATGGGGTGTATGGGGTGTCTTGGGGTGTACACTAAAAATGGTATGGGGTGTCTTGGGTGACACGAAATGTAATGGGTTGTATAGGGGTGTGTGTCTTTGGTCTAGTAACCGAACTGTATGTTTGTCTTGGGTGTACACGAAAATGTAGGGGTGAATGGGGGTGTTTTACAATCCTAAAATGTATGGGGTTGTTGGGTTGTAAACTCGAAAATGTATGGGGTGTATGGGGTGTAACACGAAAATGTATGGGGTGTATGGGGTGTAACACGAAAATGTATGGGGTGTATGGGGTGTAACACGAAAATGTATGGGGAGTATGGGGTGTAACTCGAAAATGTATGGGGTGTATGGGGTGAAACTCGAAAATGTATGGGGTGTATGGGGTGTCTTGGGTGTAACACGAAAATGTATGGGGTGTATGGGGTGTAACACGAAAATGTATGGGGTGTATGGGGTGTAACACGAAAATGTATGGGGTGTATGGGGTGTATGGTGTGTGCACGAAAATGTATGGGGTGTATGGGGTGTATGGGGTGTCTTGGGTGTAACACGAAAATGTATGGGGTGTCTTGGGTGTAACATAAAAATGTATGGGGTGTATAGGGGGTAAGGGGTGTCTTGGGTGTAACACGAAAATAGTATGTGTGTCTTGGGTTGGTACCACTAAAATGTAAATGGTGATGGGGGGTAACACGAAATTGTATGGTGGTCTGGGGTTATTGGGTTGAACTCGAAAATGTATGGGGTGTATGGGGTGTAACACGAAAATGTATGGGGTGTATGGGGTGTAACACGAAAATGTATGGGGTGTATGGGGTGTATGGGGTGTCACAACGAAATGTAATGGGGGAGTTGGGGTGTACTCGAAATGTATGGGGTTTATGGGTGAAACCTCGAAAATGATCGGGTGTTGGGGGTCTTGGTAGTAACACGAAAAATGTATGGGGTTAGGGGGCTAACCGAAAAATGTTGGGGTGTTGGGTGTAGAACACGAAAGTGTTATGGTTGTATGATGGGTGTAACCGAAATGGCCTTTTGCCCCCCTTGAAACTATCAAGAAACTGTGTTCATGCATACACGCACCTGGATGCTTGGAAAATGACGACAATCCTTTAGCCACCTCCCTCCCTAACTCCCTAACTCACTAATTAATTCACTTTACTAGTATTTCCGTGGGTGGGTGATATTGCTTTATCTTTTATAGTAGGATTCAAGTCGTGCGCCACTCTTTTGGAGTAGGGTGGTAGGCAACCCAATCATGGGTAACTAGTATGGGTATTTCATCAAGCAAGGCTCTTTTGAGTTGTGAATGGTTTTCGTCAAGTATTTTTACAAGCAAGCCAGAGAGCATGCCTACCGTATGTATGGTATGAACACACCTATGGTAGCACACACTCAGTCTGTTGTTTTGCTTGTCTACAAATGCAACGCTTGCTCAACATATGGTTTCTAGACACTTGCATTGTTCCTATCTCGCAGTATGGGAGTACACCTCTGCTCTTGGCTGCACAGATTGGTCATCATGACTGTGTACGCGCTTTGGTGGGAGGTGGAGCAAAGCTGGATGCAAAGGACAACGTAATAATGCATGTGTGGTAGTTGCACCACTCCTGTGTCTTAGGAGTAACACGAAAAGGGCCTTATGCCCCCATTGAAACTATCAAGAAACTGTGTCCATGCATACACGTACAAAGCGCTTCACACCGTTACCCTCATGTTCATGCTCATGCAACACGAACTCAATTATTGTTTGCTTGGACCTGCTTTGTGACGTTGCAATAATACGTAGTGCCAGTGTTGGATGTGGTTTGGTTTTGTGTTGTGTGTGTTGGTTTGTGTTGTGTACCTAGATTTATGTGGTTGTGATACCTTGAGTCATGTCGTTTAACATTTCCACACAACTTACATCCACGTTTCTTTGCACTCAATTTTGTAATGTGTGTTACAGCCCAGTGGTAGCCTCATGGGCTAAACTAAAGGGACTTTCCCAGCTGTAATTATGTAATAAATGCTTGCCCAGCGCAATTAATTAAAGAGCAACATAAACCTACCCGGCCTTACCTTATCGGGGGGGCTAAAACCCGTATTGGAAGCGAGGTCTATAATCAGTGCAATCCATTTGTTGGAATACAAACGATATCCCCCAAGTCCCATCATCAAAACAGCTGACACTGCTTCATGTGCCTTGCCACACTGCAGAAACAAAAAACACCCCTGGAACTTGCAGAGTCCTGTCGACATCCAGATGTTGCAGACTATCTCCGACAGCTATGATATACGTGGTGCACAATATATACGGCACCAAAATGGTGATGTTGCGAAGCAGTGAAGCATCTCTACGGCTACGCGTACCACCGGGCCGGAAGTGTTACCATGAGTGGGAACAAAGGCAAAGAGGACATATTGGCCACTGATAATGTGTATTCCTCTCCTCGAAATGTCAGAGTACTTATTTCTCACCACGAGATGTCACTGGTAAAATAACCACGAGAATTAGACCCTTGTTTTGGCCTTATAACAACAACCGATACATTAACTGGAGGCTTGCCCATTAAAAGCGACCACAATCAGTAGATTTTCGTTGTTATTTTAATAGCGTTTCAAAGTACTTGTTCCTCATTACATTCCTCATTCCCGTGCAACACATTGATGCATGTCAGGAATTCAATGGATGGATGGAAGGCACCTTGGGCGTGGGTGTACATTAGTTAATGCAGTACAGTTGTATGCACTGCCTAGACGTGAAACATTGTATTCGTGGTTGCTACAGGTTGTTGGCAATGCGGCTAAGCCAAGCCCATAGAAGAAGCTGTTCATAAAACACATGCAAGGTTGACAAAACAAAGATTATGGCAAAGAGAAAGGACACCATCACATAGCACGTGGGACTTGTTTTATTTGGCTGCTCTGTGCTAGTGTCCTTTCTCTTTGCCATGGAGAGAAAAAAAGATAACACCTGGAGGGGCGTGGTGTTAAGGGGACCCTCCCATACGCTGCAGCTGGGGATAGTCACCATGGCAGGCATAGGAAGTGTCACCCTCCAGGCGGTAGGGACTTCTTCATGCGACGCGTGGCAAGAATGCTGGTACAGGAGGCGATAGATTCTATGTGCAGCTTAGAGATGAGTTTGTCTACGTGTTTGCGACTGATTTCTAAGGTGGAGAGATTGGTAATAGTTTTGGTGGGCATGGTACTAGTGGTACCTATGGTGAAGACTAGGTAGTGGAAAAGGAATCCTTCATGTTGAAGGATACGTTGGAGGTCCTTATGCTGAACGCTCTTTTCTTGGAATTTGATGTAGTGGTTAGTGTATGAGTAATAGCTCAGTTCAACTAGGTAGGCTTTTTCTTGGATTTGTTGTCAATGAGGAGGAGATTAGGCCTGTATTTATCCCATGTAGCTTGGGGAAGATCAGGGGGGTTGAGGGTAGTTGGGGGTATTGTGGGGATGTTGGATGTCTCCTCACTTGTGCCTGCATCCATGTACATGGGGAGAGCCCCCAGAGCTCCTTTGGCTACTGCTTCTTGGATGAGTTGGACCGCCTTATCATGTCTGTTAATTATATACATCCCTTTGAAAACAGGGTGGCTGCTCCCAGCAATAAGAGGGCAATTACCATCAGAGGGGGGGGGGGGGGGGGGGGGGGGGGGGTCCTGTTACCAGAGGGGCATTTGTATATGTACGCCAGTTCTCTAGTCCATAGGCGTCCCCACCTAGCCTCGTGTGTATTTGTATTTTTTTCCACCATTTGGATTGATGTCGGTGGACTGCCAGAAGCGATTACTAGCATGAGGGAGGAGGAAGGGGTTGGCTTGCTCCCACATAGAGGAGTATATACCCATGGTGTTGGCCTGCCTGGTGTGCAGGTGGGTGGGGAGGTTAGCCTTGATACCCTTGGTGAGATTGTTGGCCGGGTGCCTGGGGGGCTGATCCCCGATGATAGATTTGGGGGGCTGACCAAACGGCCAATGCATGTTTAGGTGTGCATGTTCCCCAATTTCAGTGGTCCTATTATATTGTATCCAGTCGTTGCTTCTTTCGCGAGCGTGTCTGCCGCATCATTCCCTACATACGATACCTGAGTGAAATCGGACCGTAAGCAGGGGTGTGGTAGCAGCAGCGTTGTGTATGTTGATAATGTTGATGGCTATGTCCTGCAGGAGGTCGTTGTGCTTGTTTTCCTGGGTCCTGCTGGGATGGTAAATGTGCAGAATAATAAGCTGCAAGGAGCACAAGCCGTCGGAGTAGATGGTGAGGTCTTCATGTATTTCGGAGTGTATGAGTGCTTGTTGGATTGCCACGATTTCAGTGCGATTGATGTCGGCAGTGATGCCCTGTCCTCCAGGGTCTATGCGGAGGCAACATACAGCGGCCCTGGAGGAGTACACGCCCGCCCCTAAGCCCAGGACGCCGTGTTCGTCTATGATGGCACGTCCATTTGTGTATAGAGCGAGGCCTGGTGCTTGTAGGATGTCATGTGTGCACGGGAGCATGGGGGGTGTTTTGGGTGTGGGGTCTATCTGCATGGGGGTGGGTTGTTGAGCCCAGGTCTTAAGGAGGAAGCTAAGTGCCTTGGGCAGGTGGGTGGTAGAATGAAAGGCCTAGTTGGGGGGGGGGGGGGGGGGGGGGGGGGGGGGGGCTGGTCGTGGGATGGAAGTGGCCCCCATGTCCCTCATGTTTGGGCCCATGTGGTGGGTAGATTGTGGAGGTATTTGGCATGGCTAGCTGGATTTGAGATGGCAATGAGTTTGTAGGTTCCCCTGTGTCTCTGGTAGGGGTGAGTTTGCCCCCTGTCCAGATTAGGGAGGGAATGAAGGGTTTGGCCTTGGGCAGTAGAATGGCTAGTTCCATAACCCATGGGTGATTTAGGAGGGTGTTATGGGCATTGGTGGGTTTGTGTGGGACCAAGACTATGCTCTGTTCTAGTGTCCTTTCTCTTTGCCATGATGTTTGTTTTCTCGACCTTGCATTTGTTGCATGGAGTGCACTGTCAATCATCTGGCGACAAAAAAAACCAAATTAATTGCAGGCGGAACAACTAAGTTGAGACAGGGACACATACATGGGTGTGTATGTGGAATTGGATGCATTAACAGTCATGACTTTTGTTTTCGGCTTTCTTAGTAGCTCCTAGCTAGGAAGCTCCCTGTTTTGGGGTGGCCGGTGGGCTGGGGAGCTACCAAGAAGATGTTGGTTATAGCCGGAGAGGAAAACCCTGCTGATAGTAGTAGACTAGCATCACTAGAGGGTGCGCGTTGTGCAATGAATGAATGTTGATGCAACGAGGATCGAGTGTTTGAAACATTAACACAAACAGCTAAGGACACGAAGTTCGATGACCTATATTCCCTGATAACAGGCCATAGGGCTTTGGGATGTTTGCCGGGAAGCTTTTTGCCTGCTTGACTTTAGGTTTGCATCATGGAGATGATGTACGAGGAGAATAGAATGTTGTGAAGCTTCCAAAGGGGTGGGGGTGGGGTACTACCATGGCTGCATGGGTGGGTGTGGAGCACTACCATGGCTGTAGGGGTGGATGTACAGCACTATCATATATAGGGGTACCGAGACCACGAACATAATCTAAGATAAAACGTTCACCTTGTTTTTTAACAAAACTGTACAAATAGCCTTAGTACTTATGTTTCTCAGCCTCGTTTATTTAGCATACACACACCCTAGGTAGTGTATTAGCATTTTATGGTAACCAGCCCCGCCATTGATTTGATTATTTACGTAACCCACTTCTGGTGTATGTATATTAGCAAGGTCGCCCCCTTTCTCACTCTCTCTTTGGATTCATCATCGATACATTATAAGCTCGTTTCGAACTGGTCTTAACCGATACATCTATCATGACCGATAACGACTAAGTCACGATTTTGCTATATGCTGACAATATCAGAAGCCGAACTACCAAACATAATACACCCGTACACCCATACATGTGCAGTCCCCACCCACCCACAGGCATACAATCATGGTAGTGCCCCACCCATATTGCCATGGCAGTGCCGCACCTATACCCACTCCACTACGGTAGTACTACAACCAAGCACCTACAGACTTGTATTCATTTTTTTTAGTCAAAACTTCACTTCAGCCAAGTGCCAAGTATAGAGAGGCCTGTCTATTTTGTACCGCACTCATTATAGAAGAAACTCGACGGTTACACCGGTAACTCTGGAAGAGCCATTTAACCTACAGGGGTGACGTCGAACTTAGAGTTAAGAGGTCAGTGATAGTAGCAAGGGTCGTCGAACGTTTGAACTCCAGACGTCGTTGAAGATTGCGATTCGTTCGAGCCTCTTGATTTCATAGGATTTCAACCTTCGAAGTTGGGCGGTTGTTGGGGAGCTGGTGAGGGGGGAGCTGGTGAGTTGGTGGGTGCAGACCAGGCCCTGGTCACCAGGGGAGCTGGTGATTTAGCTGCAGACCAGCTGAAGACGGCTGCAGATTGGTTTCTCTTCCGAAAGCCCCGTATCATTCGAAACCTAACGACTCCGGGTAAAACCGACCTCGTTGCCCCCCCCCCCCCCCCCCCCCCCCCCCCCCCCCCCCCCCCCCCCCCCCCCCCCTCCCTGCTGATGGTCGCGAAGAGTGATGCAGCACGGACTTGAATTCCTCCTCAAACTTCACTTCTCCGATTCTTTACAAACAGAGCGCGATGATTTCCGGGACCAGACTGCTCCTCGCATGCGGCTCCAACGCCTTTATGCCTACCGCCAAGGCCACTCTATCCGCTGCACATGCATCACTCGTATTGGCAAGTCTGCCCCCAGGTCCTACGTGGCAGGAGATGAGTGTCCAGACGCAGCGGGTCTCTGCATGGGGCGATAAAATCACTTCCAGCTGCGTGGGAAGCTCTAGAAGCTTCGCAAGCGCGTCCAAACCAGTCGATGTGGACCCATTTCGAGAGATCCTGAGGGGACAGACTGAGCCCGAGTTGGGGGATAAAATTGAGCAGAAAATTCAACTGGGGCCAGGTCTAGCAGCAGCGACTGGGAAGGGAAAGGGAGAGGAGAAAGAGAAGAAGGTGAATGTGAGTTTGAACTAGATAACTCAGCATGGGTGTAGCATGGGGTAGCATGGAGTCCTGTTCTTTGTGTGATATGTGGTGGGGGTGGGGTGGGGGTGGTGGGCCGTGGTGCTTGTTGGGAGGAGGGGAAAGAAGAGGGGAGGGGGGAGGGGGTCATGAGGCTCACCGGTCAAATATATTTAGGGGGTCTTCGGCACCCTTTTCTGGTCCCCTTTGGCACCAATTCCACCCACAATGCACCCTTTCAAGCCCAATACATGGGTGCCAATCACCCCTCAAATTAGATGCAGGTGGGATAGCAGAGAAAATCTGATTTAAGACTGTAGCTTTTACAATGCATGTGTTAAACGCGAACCTGGACAAGTCTTTAAACAATCTAATTTGTTTAAAACCCTAAACCCTTTTTTACCTCTGGGAATTTTGGTCTGAAAAATTTGAACTACAGACTAAGAGGCCTAAATTCAAACCCACCATCCACCATTGAATTCCACCACCCAAATCCAAATCCGACCAAATCCAAATAATCTGCCGAATGGCCTTCGAAGGATCTGCCTGCATGGGTACTTGTTTCGAGTAGGACATAAAAGCTCCGAACCCCAACCTCCTAACCACCACCAGCCCCCCTACTCCCACCTCCGAACCACCACCAGCCCCCCTACTCCCACCTCCTAACCACCATCAGCCCCCCTACTCCGTCCCACCTCCTAACCACCACCAGCCCCCCTACTCCCACCATCCTAACCACCACCATCCCCCTACTCCGTCCCACGTCCTAACCACCACCAGCCCCCCTACTCCGTCCCACCTCCTAACCACCACCAGCCCCCCTACTCCCACCTCCTAACCACCACCAGCCCCCCTACTCCCACCCTCCTAACCACCATCAGCCCCCTACTCCGTCCCACCTCCTAACCACCACCAGCCCCCCTACTCCCACCTCCTAACCACCACCAGCCCCCCTACTCCGTCCCACCTCCTAACCACCACCAGCCCCCCTACTCCGTCCCACCTCCTAACCACCACCAGCCCCCCCTAGTCCCCACCTCCTAACCACCACAGCCCCCCTACCCCAACCTCCAAACCACCACCAGCCCCCCTAGTCCCACCTCCTAACCACCACCAGCCCCCCTAGTCCCACCTCCTAACCACCACCAGCCCCCCTACTCCCACCTCCTTTACCCCCACCCCCCACATCCTGCACACACACATCTTCCTCGTGCATGCACATATAAACATGCAGGCAGAGGCCAAACGTATATTGCCAACTGGCAGTGGTAAGTGTCTGCTTGAAGCATCCAAGGCAGGGGATGCTGCTGGAATCCTTTCACTACTGAAGAGGGGTGCCCAAGTTAACTACAGACATAATAAGGTAAACTTACTTCTCGCCCATTGTTTAATGTCCCAAGACCGTAGTATTCACTCACCATCGTGATTTTGTTTAGGATTCGGGCATTCATTAGGTTCGGTTTGGTGGGTTTGGTTTGGTGGGTGTTTGTGGAGAGGGGCGTTATTGATTGTGGGTTTAGGTTTGATGGGGGTGAGGTGGGATGGTATGTCCCTTGTGATCCTTGTTAGTGACATTCAAAGTAATGACCTGGTAGCGGTCTTTGGTCGCTTGGAAAAGCAACCTCCCCCCCTGACTCACTCACTCATTCACTCCCGGTTTCATTATTTTCCTTTGTGGGTGTTTTTGTTTTATCTTTTGAGTAGGATTCAAGCCGTGCGCCTATGTTACAAAGTAAGCCGGCAGGCAACCCAATCATGGGCCTATCTGTATGTCCCATTTCATCAAGCAAGGCTGGCAGCATGCCTGCATACATGTGCGCCTTAGGTATGGCATCAACACACCTATCCTATGGTAGCACACAATTTGTCATTTAGCATGTCTAAACATGCAACAATTGCAAACACTATAATTTCTAGACACTTGTATTGTTCCTACCTCGCAGAGAGTAAGGACACCCCTGCACAATGCGGCACTCAACGGTCACCTTGACTGCCTAAACGCTTTAATGGAAGGCGGAGCCGTGGTGGATGTCAAGGCTGGGGTAAGAATGACTGTATGGTAGTTGCACCACTACTGTGTCTGGGGTGTAACATGAAAAGGGCCTTATGCCCCCCTTGAAACTATCAAGAAACTGTGTTCATGCATACATGAAGCGCTCCACACCGTTACCCTCATGTTGCAACATGAACACAATGATTCATTGCTTGGCAAACACTAATTTGGAAGTTAGTTAGTGTGGATGGGGCGGGGAGTCAGTTTGCTTGCAGCATGATCTGCAAACATTGCGTTGTATGTTATTTAATATGTGTGCGTATGTTTCAAGGCGATGCAATTGTACAAATTTGTAGAGCCAGTGTTAGATGTGGTGTTGGTTGGTGTTGGTTGGGATGGCTTGAGTTTACTTGGGTTGATGGATGATTGGGTTGTGGGGTAGTGGGCAGGCGTTGGGGGTAGGTTGTAATATTTGTGTTGTGTTTTGTGGTGTGCCTAGTGTGCGTGGTGTGCGAGGTGTGCGAGGTGTGTGTGGTGTTTGTGTGCGGGGTGCGGGGTGTGTGTGGGGTGTGTGTGGGGTGTGTGTGTGTTTGTGTGGGGTGTGTGTGGTGTCTGTGGTGTGTGTGTGGAGTGTATATGGTATGTAGGGGGGAAGCACCCCATGTGTGTGGGGTGTGTGTGTGTGGATGGGTGTGTGGGTGGGGGGGGGGGAATGGGCATGGGGTGATTGTGGGTTGGTGGGGGTTAGTGGATTGGGACGCTATTGATTGTGGGTTTGGGTTGGTGGTGTGATGGGATGGTATGTCCCACGTGAACCTTGTTAGTGACATTCAAAGTAACGACCTGGTAGCGGTCTTTGGTTGCTTAGCAAATGATGGCAATCTTTCAGCAACCTCCCCCCCCTCACTCCCCCATCCGTTCCCTTTATCAGTATTTCTGTGTGTGTGTTTTTGTTTTTGATTTTGAGTAAGATTCAAGTCATGCGCCACTCTTATGAAATAAGCGGGCAAGCAACCCAATCATGGGTTAGTAGTATGGGCCTTAGGGCCTATCTAAATGTTCCATTTCATCAAGGAGGCTGGCAGGATGCCTAAATACATGAGCACATTATGTATGGTATTAGCACACCCATGGTAGCACACAATCCGTTGTTTTTCTACTTACACAAATGCACCAGGAGCACAGCCTATCATTTCAAGACACTTGCATTGTTCCTACTTCGCAGAATGGGAGGACATCCCTGTACTTGGCCGCGGCCTACGGTCATGTTGACTGCCTGCGTGCTTTGATGAAAGGCGGGGCCGCAGTGGACGTCATCACCAACGTAAGAATAACTGTATGGCAGTTGCACCACTACTGTGTCTGGGGTGTAAAGCAAAAAGGGACAGTGCCCTCTTGCAATTATCAAGAAACAGTGCCCATGCATACATGAAGCGCTTCACACTGTTACCCTCATGTTGCAACATGAACACAATGATTGATTGCTTGGCACAGTCACCCTGATTTGTGTCTTGGAAGTTAGGTAGTGTGTATGGAGCAGGGGTTCAGCTTGCTTGCAGCCTGTCTTGCAAACATTGTGTTGTATGTTATTTATATATGTGGGTGTGTTCCACAGGGATGCAAGTATGCAACTTTTACAGACCTAGGGTTTGATGTGGTTTGTGTTGGCTGGTGTATGTGTGTATGGTGTGGTGTGGTGTGTGTGTTGCGAGGTGTATGTGTGTGTGGTGTAGTGTGGTGTGCGTTTGTGTGGCGTGGTGTGTGTGTGTGTGTTGCGTGGTGTGTGTGTACGTGTGGTGCGTGTGCATGTGGCATGGTGTGTGTGTGGCGTGGTGTGTGTGTGTTTGAGGCATGGTGTGTGTGGGTGTTGCGTGGTGTTTGTGTGTTGCGTGGTGTGTCTGTGGTGTGGTGTGTTGTGCGTGTGTATGGGGTGGTGTGTGTGTTGCGTGGTGTGTTTGTGTGTGTGTGTGGTGTGTGCATGTGGCATGGTGTGTGTGGCGTGGTGTGCCTAGTGTGGTGTGGTGTGTGTGTGGTGTGGTGTGAGTGTGTGGGTGGTGGGTGGTGAGATGGTGGGTAGGTGGTGGGTGGTTGGTGGTGGTGGGATGGTTGTTGGTGGTTGTTGGTGGTGGTTGGTGGTTGGTGGTGTTGGTTGGTGGTGGTGTGTGGTGTCAGGTATGGGGGGTCAGGTCAGAACAAGTCAAGCAAGTTACAAGTGCTATAAGAGGACGTTTTAGCTTGGTAGCTTTGATCCTCTGTGGACACAAGTATCGAAGTATGGGGGTTTGGGGATAAGTCTCCTCGCTTTCCAGCACATCTGGCAGCATAGACAACAAAGTTTCCCAAATTCTTGACCGAAGAGGGCAAGATGTAGTCTGGTCCCAAAGCTGCGAATGACGTCATCAAATTGAGCTGCGCTAGTGAGCACAGGCTGCAGGTAACTGCTTACATAGAGTTTCTCGACACACTAGAGGTTGAAAGCACATTCCAACAGCTCGCCTGCTTAACCCCGTATCGCTGCCTCCATATCAAGGTAGCCCTAGCGTGACCAGTAGGTCAATCGCACCAACTTACACCACCCCCATCAGCTCTTTTAATCTCAGTCAACATCACACATCATTTATGAACAGGCCATGCGCCAGATGTCCATTTATATTGAGAAGGTTGAACAATTTGCGCAATCGCCTGAGCTGAGTCCAGAGTTGACCAGAATTCAAAGAAGTGCCAAAGTGGCGGAAGGAATTGGAGTTAGGGTCTAGTCAGGGTTTTATGGGCATAGATTCGGCTGTCTTGTATCGTACCCTTGGTGGTTGGTGGTGGTAATTGGTTGTGATCGGTTGTGGTGGTTGGTGGTTGGTGGTTAGTGGTTGGTGGTTGGTGGTGGTGGTTGGTGGTAGTGGTTGGTGGTGTGGGGGCTGGGGTGTGTGGTGGGGGTGGGGTGTGGTATGTGGTATGTGTGGGGTGTGTGGGGTGGGGTGGGTGTGGGTGGGTGTGTGGTGGTATGGGTGGGGGGTGGGGGTGGGGTATGTTTTGTGTGTGTGTGTGTGTGTGTGTGTGTGTGGTGTGTGTGCAGTGTGGAGTGTGTGCGATGTGGTGGGTGGTGGGTGAGTGGGTGTGTGTGGGTGTGCGGGTGGGTGGGTGGGGGTGTGGGGCGTTGTGTGAGTGGGTGGGTGGCATTGGGGTGGTGTTTGGGGTGGTGTGGTGTGTTGGGGAGTGTGTGTGTGTGTGTGTGTATATGTGTGTGTGAGGGGGGGGGGGGGAGGTGTGTGGGTTTCGTGTGTGGGTATGGTGCGTGGTCGTGTGGTGTGGTGTGTGGCGTGGTGTGTGTGGGCGTGTGGATGAGTGTATATGGGTGTGTGTTGTTGTATAAGCGGGTGTGTGGCATGGTGTTTGTGGTGTGGTGTGGTGTGTGTTTGGTGAGCGGGTGGTGGGTGAGTGTTGTGGTGTGTGTGGATGTGTGGTGTTTGTGTGGTGGTGTATGGTGTCGTTGTGGTGTGTGGTGTGTGCGCGTGGTGTCGTGTTAGGTGTGTGTGTGGTAGTGTGTGGTGTGTGGTGTGATGTGGTGTGGTGTGGCGGTGGGGGGGGGGGGGGGGGCATGGGTGTGGGGGGGTGCGTGGTGGTGGTGGTGGTGGTGGTGGTCGTTGGGGGGGGAGGGGGGGATTGTGTGTTGGTGGGTGGTGGTGGATAGGGGCGTTATTGATTGTGGGTTTGGGTTTGATGGTGGTGAGGTGGGATGGTATGTCCCATGTGATCCTTGTTAGTGACATTCAAAGTGATGACCTGGCAACGGTTTTTGGTTGCTTGGAAATGATGGCAATCCTTCAACAACCTCCCCCCCTCACTCACTTATTCACTCACTGCCTGTATCATTATTTTCATTTGTGATTGTTTTTGTTTCTGACTTTGAGTAGAATTCAAGTCGTGCGCCCTTCTTATGAAATAAGCAGGCGGGCAACCCAGTCATGGGTTACTAGTATGGGTCTATCTAAATGTCATATTTCATCAAGCAATACTGACAGCATCAGTTTGGTGTTACGGAGCAAGAGCAAGAGCAGGCTGGAGTTGGGGTGGGTGGGGGAGGATCAAATGTGGGTGAGGGTAATAAGGTGGGTGGGTAATAAGGTGGGTGGGCATGCCAAGGAGGTGTTTGATGATGTAATCAGTTTGGCGGTAGGGTGCAAAGGCAGTCTGGGGTGGTAAGGGGGTGGGGGTGGGGGTGGGGGATGGGCCTATCTAAATGTAATATTTCATCAAGCAAGACTGACAGCATACCTACATACATGTGCTCCTTAGGTATGGCATCAGCATACCTATGGTAGCACACAGTGTGTTGTTTTGCATGTAAAAACATGCACTGCTTGCAAAACCTATGATTTCTAGACACTTGCATTATTCCTACCTCGCAGGAGGGGTGGACACCCCTGCATGTTGCAGCATCTAAAGGTCACCTTGGCTGCGTAAGGGCTTTAGTGGAGGGTGGAGCCAACGTGGATGCCAAGAACAAAGTAAGAATGACTGTATGATAGTTGCACCACTAATAAGTCTGGGTTGTAACAAGAAAAGGGCTTTAAGACCCCCGTGAAACTATCAAGGCACCAAACGACCCACCCACGTACCAATTATCCTCCCAACCACCCTCCCACCCACCCTTCCGCACTTGTACCCACTAACCAAATGCACAACTCAAGCCATCCCATCCCAAACCACGCCCCATCCCACCCACCCACCCATCCTCCCTCCCACCCACCCACCCACCTACGCACCCACCTATCAAGAAAGTGTGTTCATGCATACATGAAGCGCTTTAAACCGTTACCCTCATGTTGCAACATGAACACAATGATTGATTGCTTGTCACACCCTGATTTGTGTCTTGGAAGTTAGGTAGTGTGTATGGAGCGTGGAGTCAGCTTGCTTGCAGCATGTTCTACATAAATTGCATTGAATGTCATTTTGGATGCGTGTGTTTGTTTCACGGCAATGCAAGTTTACAAATTTACAGAGCCAGGGTTGGATTTGGTTTGGTTTGGTTGGTGTTGGTTGGGATGGCTTGAGTTTGGTTGTGTTGATGGATGCTTGGGTTGTGGGGTAGTGGGCGGGCGTTGGGGGATAGGGGTAAGATGTGTGGTGTGTTTTGGGGTGTTACAAAATGAGGGCCTTATGTACCCTTGTATGGCGTGTGCGGTTGAATTTCTTGTTTGTGTTTGTGATTTATTTTTGTGTGAGCGTGTCTGCGTGCGTGTGTGTGTCTGTGCATGCTTGTTCGTGTGTTCATCCATGTGTGCGTGTGCGTGTGCGTGTGCGTGTGCGTTTGTGTGAGCGTGTGTGTTTGCATGTGTGTGTGCGTGTGTACATGCATGTTTGCGTGAGTGTGTGTGTGTGCGTGTGTGTGGTGTGGTGTGTTAGTGCGTTTGTGTGTGCGTGTGTGTATGGTGTGTGTGTGCAAGGTGGGTGGGTGCGTGGTGTGTTTGTGAGGTGGGTGGTTGTGGGCGTTTATAGGTGGTTGGGTGGGATAGGATGGGTGGGTGTGGGTTGGTGGGGTAAGTGGGTGGGTGGGTGGGGGTATGTGGTTGGGTGGTGTGTGTGTGGGGGGTGGGGGGGTGGGTATTGGTGGGTGCGTGGGTGTGGGTGGGTGCGTGGTGTGGGTGTGTACGTGTGTGCGTGTGTGTGTGTGTCTGCGTGGTGTGTTAGTGCGTTTGTGTTTGTGGTGTGTTTGTGTGTGTGGTGGGTGGTGGGTGCGTGGTGGGTGGGTGGGTGCGTGGTGTGTTTGTGTCTATGATTTATTTGATGTATGTCCCCTTGCTTGGATGGCATGTGCGTTTGAATAACCTGTTTGTGTCTATGATTTGTTTTTATGAATATTATAGTCTGGTGGTAGTGGTGTTTGTATTTATGATACCTTGAGTCATGAAGTCTAACATGTTCACACACCTTACTTACACCTTTTTCACTCCATTTTTTAATGTGTGTTATACGGTAGTTATATATAGTTATAGATGTAGCATCATGGGCTAAATAAATAAAGGGACTTGCCCAGCAGGTGGTCGCGAGGAAGTTTTTTTCATATACCTACGCCGGATGTTGTTGCAAGCTGCCTTACCCCCCCCCCCCCCCCCCCCCCCCCCCCCCCCCCCCCCCCCCCCCCCCCTCCAAAGGCCCATATCTCCTTCAGGAATTATAATTAGGGGGTCAAAGTAGGGTCGACAGCGATCCTCTATCTCGACAAGCTCTATCCATTTGTGGTCTTACATTTGGGTTTGATCCAAGTTTGACAACATGGTCAAGCAAGCACCCTTTCCTAGCCCTGATTCTGAGCTGAGCCAGCAAGTTTTTGTGTTTCAGAATTTGAAGGTGATGTTAAGCCTAAGTTTCATGCCCGAGCACCATCATATACCCCAGAAGTTTGCGGAGGAAACTCTGAGTTGCTGGTTTGGTTTAACTTTCACACTTGGTGTACTTAGAACCTGTGGAGGTCACTACTCGAGCACCACCTAGACACATTTACTCGTTCTCAAAAATAAGCGCGGATTCGAAATGCTCTCGTCAAACGAGTTTCATGGGTATGTTTAACTTTGTCAGATTCCGTTTGGTGAGTAAATTACGAAGATATTACCTAAACCGGCTCGACCCATGTACGAGGATCTGCCAGGTCACCAGGTGCCTCGACTTGGATCTAGAGGACCGCGCCTTCATATTTGTCAGAAATAACCGCATTCGGATATATCTCGTCGAGCTTGTTTCGTAGGTCTGCTTAACTTAATCAGAGACTGAGTGCTGGAGAAGTTTTTGCCTCTAACAGTTTTCACCAGATGAGAGGAAATTTCTGAAAGCGGCCGCCCCCCCCCCCCCCCCCCCCCCCCCCCCCCCCCCCCCCAGCTGTATTTATTTATAACATGCTTGCCCATTGCAATTAATTAAATGCTTGCCTAGTGCAATTAATCAAAGAGAAATATAAACATACCCGGCCTTGTCTTATCGGGGGGGACATAAACCTTATTGGGAGCGAGGTCTATCATCAATGCAGCACTCCATTTGAAGTAATAGAAACGATATCCCCAAGTCCCATCATGACCACGGCCGACATTGCTTTATGTGCCTTGCCACACTGCAGGGCAACATGACACCCCTGGACTTTGCAGTGGCCCGTGGACATCAGCATGTTGCAGACTATCTCCGACAACTATGATATACGTGGTGAACAATATATACGGCACACAAATGGTGATGATGCGAAGCAATGAAGCCTTTCTACGGCTATGTGCACCATCGGGCTGTAAATGGGCTCAAACAAAGTCAAAGAAGACTTATTCGCCACTGGTAATGTGTATTGCTTACCTAGTGATGTCAAACTTTGTCAGGAACTGCTAGGCTACGGGAGTTCTTTAGGACATCTAGATCTAGAACTCGTAGCCTAGCAGTTCCTGACAATAATGATTATCCCGGAGTGGGTGGGTTCGAATCCCGTCGGATGCAGGACAGGGGTAGGATCTTGATCAGTATGTCAATGTGTATTGCTTACCTAGAGATGTCAGAGTACTTGCTCCTCACCGCGAGACGTCGAAGTACCTGTTCCTCATTACACATATGTACTCCTCACTGTATGTAGTTATGACCCCCTTTGACACGCTGATGCTGTCTCGTCATTAAATGCATGAGTGGAAGATACCTTGGGCGCGGGTGTTAATTACCGGCTTATATTCGGCTCAAAAACTCCGTGAAATATTTCGGAACGTTATTGTTTTGGAACACTACGGTAGTAAGTATAGTACAGTTTTATGCACTGCCTAGGATATGCGTTAAATATTTTACAGGTGGTTGCAACAGGAGGTTGGCAATGCGGCTAAGCACATCCCAAATAATAACATGTTCATACGAGTATACGACAAATGCAAGGTTGATAAAACACGCATTATGGCAAAGAGAAAGGACACCAGCAGATAGCACGTTGCTTTGCCATGCATGATGCTTGTTTCCTCAACCTTGCATGTGTTGTATGGAGTGCACTATCAAGCATGTGGGCGACAAACCAACTTAATTGCTGGCAGAACAAATTGATCTTCACAGACATTGTGACACATACAAGAGTGTGAACATGAAATTAACACTAACTGTCATGACTTTTATTTTCGTTTTTCTTAGCAGCTTCTAGGCAGCTCCCCGATTATGCTAGATGGCCAGCCGGCAGGGGAGCTGCCAAGTAACAAGATGTTAGCTATAGCCGAAAAAGAAAGCCTTGCTTGCTGTCAGTAATAGCACTAGAGGATGAGCGTTGTGCAATGAATGTTGATGCAATGAGGATCGAGCATTTGAAAATAGTTAAAGAAGCAACCAAGGACAAGACGTTTGATACCCTGAATTCCCTCATGATGGGCGGTACAAATTAACTGGGCTCTGGGATGTTGGCCGGGAAGCTTACTGCCTTCCTGATACAACTGTTACGTAATCAACACAGAAATAGCGCAAAAAACCATGGGTTATGCCGCTTTGGTTAGGTTTCTGATCCGGACCAAATAATAAATCAAAGCTGCCGAAAATCATGGCCGTTTGCGCCATTCCTGTTAAGTTCAGTGTAATAATTGACATGTTCGCCGGGAAGCTTATAGCTTGCTTGTGACCTGTGATATCCTCTGTATGGCAAGACCATAAGCCAAACTTCAAAAAATCATCAATCATTTGACTGCTGAATCATGTAGGTGTAGCACTGTGGCTGGCTCAGGGAGCTAGCCAGAGGCTACTAAAAGGCCAGAAAGAAAAGCCCTGAAGCTCAGCCACAAGTGAGTGCGTGCTACAATTGGTTGGCAGGTTGCATTCGTTAGACTTGAGCTACCTAATTTGCTGGCTGAGGCTATGTAGCCACATTCAAGTTTATTTAAAAATAGCAATTAGATTTAGGTTGAAAGACCACGCTTTGAATCAAACCAAAATAATCACGCCTATCCTACTATTATATTACACTGGTCACTAGCCATGCAAAGCCGGGTCATCAGCCAGGCCAGATCAGTTTTAGGCCCAATCCAGCCCATCTGGCCGAGTCTTGAAACTATGGTTTTCATTGCAGGGCCGAATCCCCTAACGATGGTTTGTATTGCATAGTGTGAAAACTCGGATCTGAAAAAACTGAGGGTGAGAGTATGCTGTGAAGCTTCAATGGGGGGCGAGGTGGGTTAATAACATGGCTGCATGGGTGGGTGTGGAGCACTGCCGCGGCTGTATGTGTGGGTGTAAAGCACTTTCAGAGTGATAATGTTATGGGATGGTACGCCTTATTGGTCGTACCATACTGACCTTGTATGGTTGACGTTCGGTCAGGTCCGTGACCATGGACCTCAGGCCAGCTAGTTGCTGATAAGTACCTACCGTCAGCCAGCTATGGCACTTATTATAGGCAGGCCCATCGCCGTCGTCACTGTTGGCTACTAGAATCGGCAAGTTCATCTTGCCATCGTCTTATTATTGTAAATATACAGTGTCGCACCTATCGTGTCTCTGCCCCATCATCTACGAGAAGCAGTAACAACAAAAGGTACTACTGAGACAGCGCACCTAATCTCAAATTAAACCTTTCGCCTAGGTATTAAATGATTAAGGCAAGAACAGCCTTAAGTCTCGTGTTGCTCAGCCTCGGTATTTATTTAGCACACACACCCTAGGTAGCGTATTTGCATTTCCGGGTAACTAGCCTCTGCATTTGTGCGATTATTGCCGTAACCCGATTTTGGTACATGTGTACCAACAAGGTTACCCCCTTTCACCCACTCTCTTTGGATTCTTCATCGATACATTAGAAGCTCGTATCAACCTGGCCTGAAATGAAACATCTGTCATGACAGGTAACGAATGAGTCACGATTTTGCTATATGCTTACGATATATATATGTATACCAACATGCATCGGTTAGAGGGGCTGAGAAGGGTTGTATAAGGATTGATACGCAGTTTCGGAAGGATTGGACGAGGAAGTTCGTGGGGGTAAACGCTTATCAACACACGACAGACAAATGGAAGGTCTATCGAGGGAGGCTGAGAGTTTTAAAGTAGTAGAGTAAGCTACTCATAGCGGAATTAGCTACACAACATTGCACAGATTTTGCGAAGGATGTTGACCTGCGATGCTCATCACTGTAGTCATGCGCACTCCAAGTATAAGCCAATGTTTTGGGTGTGGAGGTGTCCGGTATCATTCAAAAGCATGGAAAGACGGAGGCACGGAGGCACAGGGCATGGAGACACGGGGAATAAAACAAACCGTAAACTCACTGATGAACAGAAACTTAAACAATAGTTTTACCTACGGGAGGGGGCCTGGATTCATGCAATAGTAACAATTTAATTATGCAAGTAATTGAAACTAGACGGACCAGAGCTTTTTACTCATATTGAGACAGACAGAGCTGGTCTGATCACCTGTTAAGCCGTTGAGAAGACGCCTTCTGTATGAAGCAGCACAACTAAGACAGCTGTCAGCCAGACGGCCAAATAAGTGAAACTCACACTGAGGCAAGAATCTGGATCCCATGTTTCACTGGTTGCAGGCAGCTGTAGGGGTAAGGCTGGAATCCGAGCTTTGAGGAATTGACAGGAAATCGCCCCCTCTTTCACATTCGCATATTGTTATTGTTATGTTTGGAACAGACATTGCCCCCTCCTGTGTTGTGCATGGGTTTTTGCTCTTATGTGTTTTTAAGCATCAACCGTTGCATGGAGAGGATGAAGAATGGTTGTGGGAGACTGAAGGGCGTGTGCCAGAGGTTTTGGGCAAGAGGAAACTTATTATTTATCATCCAAAGAGATGTGCCTTACTCAGCACATGCCATACTTCTGACGAAAGGTTCAGAATTAGATCCCGGGCAAACATGTGCCCTAGTCAAGTGAACTAATTTGCAGCACCTGCAGGGCCACCTGAGCTCAAGCGGTTACATATCTTGATCATTACGCCTAGTAATCGACACTGCAACATAACAGCATGCCCCTGCATGCACACAACTTTCAGAGCCGTATGCTTTCATAAGCTCATAACGCGCGGTTATACTTCGAGATAAGCCATGAGCCCTTTTTGTTGAATGCCAGTGATTGCTTTAATTATGAACTCCATGCGTGTTATGACTAGACTTGAGAGCACAATAGAGCAGCAGCTTCTGGGCAGCTCCCCTGGCTGGCTACTCAGCCCAAACTAAAGCAAGCTAGTGCCCCTCGAAGGTGGCATAAGCAGCTTTCTAGCACAAGTACAATCGTGGGACGCAGCCCAGCGGGTGTAGTACATCAGAGCAGATGCGTCTACGAATCATGGTGCGTCCCTAAGCGTACAACTATACGGATCAAAGGTTAATATTATCTGGGTGTGTGTCTGAGAGTATGGTAGAGGGCATGCTGCATACGTTGCATGGGAATATGAGGGGATCACTGCGGTATGCTTATTGGAGCACAGCATAAGCTATAATAGCGTTCACTTCTTAATTGTGTAACACAGCCCCTTTCTTATTCACTATGGTGGTGGCCAACTGATCTGCCCTTTTCAACTCACTGCCCTTCAGCACATCCAAAACGCTCTCAGCAGTTACACCTACATGTGTTCCCTTCAATTGTTGAACACAAGTGTCAATCAATGCCGATGCTGCTGGTGATCGCAACAACGTTTTTTTGTCAGTTTTGATCATGAGCTGTTGCTGGCCACCCATTGGTATCGCTGATGGTCTGGCATCGTCCTAGTTGCTAAAGTGCTCACCTCCCGCATGCATTCAAGCAAGACGAAGACATGCTGAAAAGTTGGTGGGCTGCTCTTCCATCCTCATCACATGCTGACTTTATGCATGCTTACAGGCATACACACCCATCCGGACCATCATGTGTGTGTGTGAGAGTTTATGTATGTGTGAGGGTGGTGTGTGTGTGTGTGTGTGTGTGTGTGTGTGTGTGTGTGTGTGTGTGTGTGTGTGTGTGTGTGTGGGGGGGGGGGGGGGGGGGGGGGGGGGAGGTTAGAGAAGGCAGGGGGCATGCATACATGGACCAAAGACTACGACAATCTATATTACCCCCTCATTTTAGCACTATTTTTCTTTTCTGCTATTAACACCAGCTTCTAGGCAGCTCCTGTAGACTGCCACTGCCCCAGATCCAAAGATGCACAGGAGAACTGGAAAGCTTACGATATCAGCTCCCAGGCGCCTTTGTTGTTGGTTGCTTCAAGTTTGGATGAAGAGAGAGCACAGGGAGCTGCCTAGAAGCTGCAGCTCGTTGCTAAAAAAATACAATGTTTGGTGGGGCCAGTCAGAACGAAACAGTAGGCATGAGATCAACTCGCTGCCAAAGAAACTGGCCCAGAGTAACCATAGAGCAAGGCACATGCTCCAGGGGTTGCAAGTTTTCACCTGATGGCTCATCACTTGGTTTGTTAGTAAAACCCGAGCCGTGGGTTGCATACTGCGCGAATCCCCAACCTTTCACAACGCTAGCAACGAAGGCAAATATATGCGCTTACCAACCTGGACAACGCCGCGCGGCCAGTTGCTTGTGCCTAAGATAGAGAAAGCCGAGAGTGGAACAGAAACGTGCGTCAGAAATGGTGCCTGCACCTTCCACAAATGCTGAGAAGGCTTTGTAAAGGTTTAAATTGGAATGCTGAGCGTATTCGATGGCGGTCGGGTCGTTTGGACGAGATCGAAGATTTAAAAAAAAGTTCGGGATTTGAAGGTCCGGAAATCCGGGATTATCAGAAAAATCAGTAGAGAGAATAAGTAGGCATCTGACATGACAGATCAGTTCAGTGTCGGGTGGCGTGGATTGCCAGCCACGGTCGACAGTTACAACCGGTTGGTTACAACCTTAGGTTCAATTGACTTACCATCAAATGGCCCCAACCATCAAGGGGCAGTAACCAATTAACCTGCCGTAAACCGAGTTAACTGCCGTCAAATGGCCCAACCTTATGGTTCGATGCACCATTTAGCGGCGGTAAATATTCCACGGCAAAATGACAACGTCAGAACATGATGGACGCATCGACTTTCCATACATGTCACTTCAATGCCCTGCCAGATAGTAGTCTAGTAGCATACCCCTTAGCCTTAGTACCGTGCAGTATATTCTTGGGCTGAATCGAAACCCTGAGCAGCTCTACTTGTCTTCGACTACGCAATCTGTTGTAAAACCTGCTAATTTCCCAAAAGTGTTGTTTGTTTACCCAACGGTCAGGTGGGGTAAGAGTGCTATTCGAACCGGTATTTAAGGTGAGGGAGTTTGTTGATCGATTGCGATTATTCCAGTAGTATGTGCTAAACATGTTGCGGCAGAAAGGCGTCTTGTTACTAGGCATTGTAAATTGGCAAATAGCTTCATAATTTTAGGATATAATTTAATATCAGGCTGTTTGGATTGAGGGCGAGAGAAGGCATGGTTACCTAACCGCGATCCCACCCTTGTAAGTATGCTGTTGCAGTCTAGGGACTAGGGGTAGCCAACTAGGCTAAAGGGACTTGCCCTACCATGATTCTAGTGAGGATGGGCTAGAAATAAAAATAAAACTGGTCAACTGAACCCCACATAATCGTTTTACCGACGGAGGACCCCACATAATCGTTTTACCGACGGAGGCCCTGAGTTCTTGATACACTGATAATTTATTTTTACGATTCTTAATTAATACATATTTTAGAGATTCCGATCCTTACCCTTCAACAGACCATGCATAAATAACCAGCCGCGTGACGCTCTTTATCATCAATAACGTAGTACCGGTAGTGGGGGATTTTTTGGTGGGGGAGGAATAGTAGCATTCAGACGGTTGACTCAGATTCCTTACAGTTGCTTTTTCATATTTCCAATACATATAATTTACCCTTAAGGGTTGAGGAAATTAAGCACATGCAGGCTTCATCATTGTCAGTACTTATATTTGCAAAAGTATGGGGGCCTGCTTGCTGGACATTGAGACACTGCCCGAGAGGTCCAGCGATCTTTCAGATGGGGCCCCCATTGGTACAAGTGCTAGTAGACATATTTAAGGTGTATGCTGGGCCTTGTAAAGTTTTAGCTTTGAGTGTGATATTTCCCTTAATTAGGGGGTATATCGCACCACTAGCTGGCTTTACTGGTCTTATCAGCTTTTACCATTAAATAAAGTCAACTGCACTATCTAGCTTGTAAGTCCAGACTGTTCAGGTCTGTTTTTGTGCTACTACCAATAGAGTCGCTACTGTCAAATAATAACAGAGTCACTTCCCCTGGGAGGCTCAAGTAGCTTCTGGAAGATATAACTCCTGTGGGACAGAGGGATGGTGGTGGGAACTCGAAATTTGGTTCAGATCAAGGCTCAGCAGCTTGGGGCACCAAGAATTTAGTGCCCCCAGTGACTGTGCACTTGATTTTATACCGGGCAGGACAGTACTGCTGGGAAAACACTGGCGGTGGTTACTCCTGGTTTTGCCCGGGGGTTTACGGGTATTTGAAATATGAACGCGTCCTGCGGAATCTTACGTCGCGCGGCTGAATACTCCATTTCACCCACTACTGTGTGGGAAATGCGGCGTCTGCATCTTGTTGAGGTAAGTAAGGTACAAAAACTGTAGATAAATCTAAACAAATGAAATTTGTGACTAGCTTTCTTGTTTAGTTTATCAGTTCACGTATTTACAACCTCTTGCCCATGCAGGTCACAAATCTGGGCAGGCCACACATCTGGGACGCTGTCATACGAATGGTAAGCACACTGAATGTATTTTGTATATCCCAGTGGATAGACCAGGGTACATGGTACATGTAGTAGCATGATCGTAGCCCTGTGGTGTTTGTAGCCCTGTGGTGTTGATCGTTGATTGTGGATCGTAGCCCTGCACTATGAATAAAACAGCATTTTACTAACTAGCTAATTCTCGGGCAGGTCTAGTAAAGTGAAAATCCACTACCCCACTAGTAATATTTCATGACGACCCTTACAAAAGTTTTGTCTATCATCCAAAGCATTTTACTAAGCCTACTTAGCAAATTACTAACTAGATTCATCCCCAAAGCCTTTTACTAAGCCTAGTTTGCAAATTACTAACTGGATTCATCCCAAATTCGTGCGAATTCCCCCCCAAATCACGGAGAATTCGGAACTAAGCTTAGTAATACATAGTACTCTGTAACCGAAACCTAATAATTCCAAGTCAAGACTCACGACTCACTGACTCACTGAATCACTGACTTACTAACTCACAGCTGTGGTGTTGATCGCTGGTGGTGTTGATCGTTGGTGGTGTTGATCGTTGGTGGTGGATCGTAGCCCTGTGGTGTTGATAACCGACAGGCGCCTCTGTCAAATATTTACCATAGATAAATACAGTTCCTAATTATATATCCCGTCATGATGAGCTATGAGACAACCCATCTCCGTGCAGCTTTTCCGAATTGTACCTATATATGGTTAAGCGGCCTCTAATACCAAGTCGTTAGTTTTTACATCTACCATGTACACCAGCACCCCTTTACGTTATCATGTACTTGCCAAGTAAAGATAAACAAATACAATACTAGGTAACATGGGCCAAGTTCGGAGTGGCACTGTATAATATATACAGGACGATGAGGAGATGAATGAAGGATTTTTTCGTATATTCAGATTTTAAAATATATATTTATTTAGTAGCCATTTGTAGCCACGCATTCGCTCAAACAAGCAGTCTATACCCAAGTACCTCAACCCACAACCCATTAAATCTTACACAAGCTCCCAGCATCAAAGCATAACAATCCTACTTGTGTAACACCTACCCACCCTTCACCTACTACCATACTAATACCCCTTATTATGTAAGACCCCCCCCCCCCCCCCCCCCCCGGAAGTTGGGGAGTGGGCTTGTCTAGGGTCAACACTGGCTTATGACAATGTAACATAATACATAAAATCCCAAGCCGTGGTAAAGCCCTGTCTCCCGCCATATTGTATGTATCATTGTATTGTGGCCATCATGGCATCCCGTAGTAGACCGTGGATGAGTTATCAATAGGGGGTTCACAAGTTAGCGCAGGTCAATTGCATGTTGGCCCAGGTGATGCACACATTGGCGCAAGTGCAGTACACGTTGTGCATGCGAAGGGGAATTGGTGTTGGGACAGGTCGTGTATGGCTGAAAAATGAAGCGGAGTTCATCTGGAAAATTGAAACGTTGTCCCTCCCGTTGAATCGTCTGCCGAAATGTAAAACATGTGTCTGGTCATGCATGTTAGTCCTGCATACGCCCTAACCCCCAATACCGAGTCCTCATCTAAAAGTAAGCCCTGCACTTAAACCCCCTAACTACACCCTTAAAATATAACAAATTACACCCTACCTAACCCGCACCCCCCCCCCCCCCCCCTTCCCCCCAACCTTAATCACCTTCAACCCTAGACCCTGCACTAACCGTCCTTTTGTTACCACTTGCAGGCAGATATACAAACACATGTAATGGCTGCACAAGAAGACTCCACCATGTCTTCCATAAGTGATGTGATCAAATCTTCCATGAACACCTTGGAGCAGCAGATTCATGGATTAGTGCATGGGGAAGTGGTTTCCTTGAAGCAACAGCAACAGCAACAACTACAAGAACAAGCAGCCACAGCCGCAGCTGAACGTCAACAGTTGGTAGAAGCTGCGGAGCATCAACAAGAACAACAAGGCACAGCCATAACCAAACTTCAAGCACAGGTGGCATCAGTTCAAGAACATGCAGCTGAATGTCAACGGTTGGTAGAAGCCGCAGAGCAGCAACAACAACAGCAAGCTACAGCCGTGGACAGACTTCAAGCACACGTGGCATTGATTCAAGAACAGGTAGCCGCAGCCGCAGCTGATTGTCAAAGGTGGTCAGAAGCTGCAGGACAGCAATAGAAACAGCAACAGCAACAGCAACAGCAACAGCAACAGCAACAGCAACAGCAACAGCAACAGCAACAGCAACAGCAACAGCAACAGCAACAGCAACAGCAAGAGCAAGGAGCTGCAGCTGCAGCTGCAGCCGAATTTCAAGCACAGGTAGCCGCCCGGAAAGAACAAGCAAGGCAGCAGCAGTCAGCAGCTGATGAGGTGAGTAGAGGTCCGGACAAACCGAAGCTTTGCTCACATGCACCACTAACTTCCATGTATAACTGGTAGGGAACGGCAAATCCTATGATGTTGACCAAATATGCAATATGATATTGTATGATATCATACAAAAATCATATGTTTAATATCATATGATATGATTAGGGCTGTCAATATCGTACAATCTTTTCGATTATCGTACAACATATCGTGATATATCGAAAGATATCGATATCGTACGATATTTTTAGCCCCTTTTTGGGAGATGTCAGTATTAGACCAACTCAGGTGATATTAAAGGAAATACCAGTTACACGTCCATGCGATTAAAGACAAATGAACCAGTCAAATAAACCATTCCTAACGAGGATAGAAACACGATAATATCGCGGTATACTGAATTCCCCGGCTCAGACCCAGTGCAAGGAAATCCCATGCAAATCTGCTAATCATACCACTATACAAAACTACACTTCCACTTGAAGCCCCAAACTACACTTCCACCTATAGCGCCATCCTTACCTTTAGCACCAGAAGTGCATGGAAAATCACACAACCCGCGACCCCCCCCCCCCCCCCCCCCCCCCCCCCCCCCCCCCCCCCCCCCAAATATGGCGCAGATCTCCAGGACGAACTGAAATTGCGTATTTTCCACTTAACACGATATATATAGTATGCTACAACCACACGATACAACGTTAGACACAGCACAATGTATCCCAATAAGCAAGATATATCGTACGATAACCCCCAAAATATAGTACGATGCAAGTTTAATATTGTACGATATATCGTACGATACATGATATAATAATATCGTAGTGTACAAAGCTTGACAACACTAGATATGATGCGCCAGGCCAAAGTTACTTAGTCAGACCGCCGGCATCATATGATATCATATGATATCATATGATGATATGATATATAGCTTATAATAGCTTATGCTTTGGCCCCCCCCACTCACTTGGGGAGCAGTGCAACCAATTATTCCACACACAGAAATAAACACTCACTTATGCATTGGCCAAACATGGGCAGCGCAGATAGCATATGCACATGAATGAATGTGGGAATGCATGCACACTTGCGCACTGTCACAGTCACAGATATATAGCCCCCCCCCCCCCCACCCCCCCCACCCCCACCCCCCCCACACACAAACACACCTTCCCGCCCCTCAAAACCCCCACCTCCAAACCACCACCAGCCCCTGTACTGTAACAGCTCAGGATGCACTTAGCAGCCTGGGGGGTTATTCTAGTGGAACAGTCTACGTGATGTATGTTTATGTGTAATCGATATGCGTAAGCTAGAAGAACAGTAGGGTGTTACCTAAGTAGGGGATGTGGAGTTGCTCGGGAAGAACGTCTTCGTGGAAGGAAGTAGAAGGGTTTGTTCCGAGTAGCTCGTGTCTATGTACGCAACGTGTGCGTTGTGAGAGATGAGGCAGTACATGGGTATGGTACTGTATCATGTGCGTTCGTCACGTGGCTTACGGGTACGGTGTACCCGTATGCCTTGCTGGAAGGCCAGAGTACCCGTGAAGGGTTCTGTACCGTTACACTCCCCCCCCTCCAGAAGAGATGTGGACCCCGCATCTGATCGTAAGAAAGGTGGGATGTGAATACCAGTCGTACTCGTATGTGCCGTGCTCAAATATACTTGATGAATCAAGTTGGTTTCGGAGAGAACCATTTAACATCCCTTTTGAGTACTCCGGGAAAGATAGCTTTATGAATAAAGCAATCTAACCGCCGTGTCGTATGCGTCGAGTGCGATGGGTTGGTAATGGGCCCGTTTTTTCGACGTACGTCGGGACAAAACGGGCGTAACACGTGATTTCCATGCATCGACGATGTGAGGGGCACTTTTATTGACCGCCTTGGCGAGTTCCCAAGTGTCTTGCTCAATACCGAAGTCTTGCCATCGGACCAAGTATTCGAGACGTCGTTTGCTGAATGTGCCTATGACACGCGATTTCTCGCGCATGATGCATTGGATATTCCAAATTGGAGCGCCGTCGGAGTCGAACTCTAGCGGTTTGTCCAACATGGACAACGCCATCGGAGCGCCAATGCTTGATCAAACCCACGTGAAACACGGGGTGGATACGCATCATCTTGGGCAAATCCAAGCGGCACGCCGTGACTTGCCGGACAACTCTGGTGACCTCGTCGCGTGGCCCAATGCATTCCGTAATCGTATAGGGGCCAACAAAACGAGGCGTAAATTTTGGTTTACCCGTTGCTTTGAACTTCATATTGCGGGTGGACAAGAGAACTTTATCACCAAGGTTGAAGAAAACCTCCGATCGTCGCTTATCGTAGTGGGCTTTCTGCCGATCTTGAGCGGCTTGCATGCATGCCTTGCATTGATCTTGTCGTTCAATGTGATCGGCCCACCAATTGTTGGCTGCCGGACATTTCGATTCGACCTCAGCCTTTAGCGGCGTCGTAGGGTCGTAACCAAGGTACGCCCGAAATGGGGTGTTTTGAATGGACTCTTGGTAGGAATTGTTGATTGCAAATTCCACCAGCGCCAAGGACTTATCCCAATCGTCGTGGTACGGCCCCACGTAGTGGCGAATCATGTCCTCGATGACTCGGTTCATGCGTTCCGTCTGACCGCAAGTTTGAGGATGAAACGCAGTCGAGAACGCTTGTCGCGTGCCCATTAATCGATGGAGAGCCACGCCGAAATGCCCTGTGAATCGCGCATCGCGATCACTGAGGAGTTTCTTTGGGATACCATGATAGCGGATGACACGATTCAGGTATAGGGAAGCGAATTCCTCTGCGTTTATCGTAGTATGACAAGGTTCGACATGAACCATCTTCGACAGTTTGTCGACGAATACCGCGATGGCATCATGGCCAGAAGACGTTGGCGGAAGCGCCGTGATGAGGTCCGTGGAGACACACTCCCAGAATTTCTCAGGAATTTCCACGGGAACCATGGTACCGTTAGGCTCTGCGTTTCCGGGCTTGTTCATTGACACTTATGGCATTGTTGGACGAAGGCAGTAACATCTGCCGTGACTTTGGCCCAAGTAAAAGTGCGGGTGACCAGCTCCAATGTCTTGGTGCGACCGCAATGGCCCATGTAAATAGGGTCGTGAGCTTCGTGGATGATATCCAGGCGAAGGGCTGCGTCGAGGGGGACACACAAAAACTCGCGTCCGTACTTGTTCTTCTTAACCAGTAACCGTTTCTGGAAAACTTATCGCGGAGGCGCTTGCTGCCCGGCGTGAAGTTCGAGTCCTGTTTGTATCCAGCCAAAATTCGATCCATGATGGACGAAGAGGAGGGAGTCGACGCAGCGGGCGTATGCCGACTGCGTCGTCTCGTTTCCTCGACCGGAACCGAAGGTACGGGGAGGACAGTCGGTGGGCGGGGAGAAGGATATCCACGACCGCAGGACCGACTACAATAGGGCGTTGCTTTTTTGATCGAGGCCGGCATTCGCTGACCAATAGAGAGAAGACTAACAGCTGGTGCGCAACCGCGACGTTGGCGGGGGCAGAGAGGTTGGGATTGCGACTGACCGGGTCTACCATATTATTGCGACCCGCGCGATACTCCCAAGTATAGCTAAAGGGCGCCAGGTCCTCCTGCCATCGGCCCATGCGTCGTGAAAGGACCGCCTTGGTGTCAAAATACGTGAGCGGATTGTGGTCAGTGACCAATGTCATGTGGGAACCTTCGAGGGTGTGTAGCATCGCCACTCGGTCAACGCGTGGACGATCGCTAGCATCTCTTGTTCCGTCGTAGTATAGTTCAGCTCCGCTGGGATATACTTCTTGCTGGCGAAGGCGCTGGGTGGTGTTATCTTGTAAGAGCACCGCGCCCGTACCAAGCAAAGATGCGTCGGTAATGACTTCGAAAGGTTTGCTGAAATCCGGCAGCGCGAGGGCTGGAGCGGATAGCAAAGCTGCTTTGAGGCCCTCGAATGAGACGAGATGTTCTTGTTTGAACAAGGTGCCTAGTTCACCCTTGATGTTAGACAAGGTTGAAGAGGGGCAGCGAGAGACGAATAGCCTTGGATAAATTTGCGAAAATAATTGCACAAACCGAGGAATGAGCCGATCTCTTTCGCCGTTTTCGGAGTAGGCCAGTCACGGACTGTGCTAACCTTTCGTGGATCAACTTTAATTCCGTCGCGTCCAATGTAATGACCCAGGAATTTAACCTCTGTTTTGTTGAAGGAACATTTGGAGAGTTTCACGTAGAATTCGTTGTCCTGGAGGACCTGGAGAACCGTGGCCAAGTTGGACTTTAAATTCAAAACTGACCCATCGGGGTAGTGAACGCAGTCTTCGGCGCGTCCTCGTCCGAAATTCGTATTTGGTAATAACCAGACGTGAGGTCTAGGGAACTGAACAAAGTAGCTCCACCTAAACGATCAATGGTTTCGTCAATACGGGGAAGGGGATACCTATTTTTAATCGTGATGTTGTTGATTGCTCGCCAATCGCAAACCACTCGGTATCCCCGTTCCACCCGGTTTCGCTATGATCATAATCGGCGCACCGTACGGGGACGAGCTCGGGGCGATGAATCCTTGCTACAACAGGTCGGAGACGTATTCCTCACATAGTAAGGTCTCGGCTGGACTCATGCGACGATCTCTGCGATATGGCGCGTAAGCATTGTCTTGCATTTTGATGACGTGAGGTATAACCGATGGTTAGGAGTCCCCATAGGCAAATTGTTGAAGACCTTGCAATACTTCCATAGGAGAGCGCGCAGGTCGCTGGCTGAGATGAGCGTCTTATCGTCGTGGTCAAGGATGTTGTCGCGGATCCAATTTTCGAAATCCATGCTTGCCACCGGGGACCAGGTTAAGGCCCGTCGGACGGCAGTAGTAATTTCGTAAGCAATTTCCCCCGTTCATCGGCAGTGTGACGTTAGACGCCGGTAAATCCGCTCGGGATTCGCGGACATTGACCATGACATGGTTAGCGCCAGCCTTTAAAAGCTTTGCTGCCTTGCGACCAGTAATGACTGGGTCATCGGTTGACTTGCCCGAAAGCGCCATAGTGAAGAAGGAATGAGCCGTTTCGTCCCGCTGCCTGTTTACAGGTGTTTAAACAACAGCCGTACCGTTTGAGCGACAATGTCATGCGATCGTAGTCCAGGACGGCATTTTCGTCGCGCATCCAGTCGGATCCGAGGATTAGGTCTAATCCTCCAGGAAGTTTGTCGACGACATGGACGAACACTTTGCCAACATATCGATGTATGTGGATAAGGAGCGTGACCGTCCCGCGGACTTTGATAATCCCGTCGTTAGCGCAAGTGAATCCGTTGCGTTCGTTTTCCCAAGGGCGGATGTGCAAACCAAGATCTTCAGCCGTTTGCTTTTCCATAAGACAACCTGTCGCGCCTGAGTCTGCCAATGTGAGCAATTGCTTCGCTCCTGATCGGGCGTTGAATAGCATATCGGGGCAGCAGCGGAGTTGACTTCGTATACCCGATTGGCTCGCGTCATGAGCACGGGGGAAGAATTCGTTATTTCGTTGCGCGGGATTGCGACGGATGCACTTCGTTGACCGTCTGGCATCGATTTTTTTTTTCGCGAACTTTGGGAATTAATGCCTCGACCACCAGTGTTTTTTCGAGAGGATTTCAACCGGAATGGGGATTCCCTACTCAGGTGCGGGGCACAAAAGTATACTGCCTGGTCACGTCGTTGATCGCAAGCCATCCTTCTGCTATTTGGACGGCACATGTTCGGAGCGGGGGGGTCATCCCAGACTTGGATGGCGACCTTTATTAGAAGGTGACCATTGGGGCGGGGTGGGGGGTTTCATATGGTGATCGCACGATGATACTCCTTAAACTAGACTCCATAACCTTGGCATGAGGACTGAGACATGTCATCGGTACTTGCTGTTTTTTTCGGTCGAAGGATGGAACATACGGATGTGCCCGAAGGGTGCATAGGGTTTTTTGCATCCCAATAGTTTTTAAACGACACGAAGTCTTCCGGAATGGGGTGAGCGTCTATGAACTCGTTTGCGATGGAGACAGCATGCAAATCTGATGATGAGAACTTCAGGGACAAGGGGACGACAAGGCATTAGTAGAAGTTAATCAATAGTTGGGGTTGAAGCCCAAGTGATAAATTAGTTCCTCTTGAACTGGGAACACAGAGCTCACTGGCTCGGACACTTACTATACGACTTATCGTCGCGAAATACACGATCCAGGCTTGTCAACACCGGACTAGCCGGGGTTTCCTATTCCCCAAAATCGGGATGGGGACCGTGCCTTCAAGGGCACAGTCGGGGAAGTAAGTATCATATGAGGGATGGCCAGTTAGGCAAGTCATGCTGCGCGGCAGCGTCCGTTCAGCATTCCGCGACCGAACACATGTCCTCATGTTAGCGGAAGCAGAAGAAGAAGCAGCGAGCTCCATTCTGAAGCCAAAGATGGTCTGCCGACGCTGACCCGATGTGTTTTCAGTATGCATGGCGTTCCTTTGGGGGGTCTTGACCCGAAAAGTCGTGGGGTCCGGGCCCGCTGGGCTGGCACCGGCCGGACCAGCACCTGTCCGTATCCTCCGTCGACCACAACGGCCCGCGCCTGCGGTATAGAGCTTTCCCGAACGTGCGATCAGCACCTTGCAACTGAGGACTCGGCACTTGGGAGATCCAACCAGCTTGCCGTGTGCGACGGCTATGCGTCAGCATAGCCCTCCCACACCCGGAAAACCGGCTGGTTGGACTACTGATTTGCCGCCAGTTGGGGGCTCTGGCATGGGCGAGAGTTTCTTCTCCCCGCGGTAGTTCGTGGTGGCTATTCCCTGCGGAAGAGAAAGATCAGGGTACAGAATCGGAGGGGGGTGAGTTGGTAAAACTGGCCGCGATTTGAATGCAAGGTCCTTACAGGGTATTTAGTAGCGCGGGTGCGCTTGAAGGGTACATCGACTTCTGGTTAGCGTAAAATCCCATCTGAGGCCGATCGTGCTTGTCTGTCAGGGAGCTCGGCACGAGAGCGGACGACAAATTTCCTTCGCTTCGTCCAACTGCAGATAGCGGAACAAGTCCCCATCGTTTCGAAACATAGTACCAGACCGCGCCGAGGTGGCACTGGCCACGGAGTTCATCGGTGGGAGAGTCCAGTGCAAAACAAGTTCAAACTTTCGCGATCGGTTTGAGAGGGCGACTTTGCGAAATTTCCGCGTGATGGCCTGGTAATATTCCGAAAATCGAGTTATCTTGGCGGAAGCCACCTTCGTGTAGTTGGTGAGAGAGACGTGTGATTTCCGTTCATAGCCTCAGGCAGGAGGAGCGATTTGAACATGTCACGATTCATGAAATTCACAACCCGTCCAACTCACGCCCTAGACAAGCCTCGACGTCAGTGATGCGGAGTTGGCCAGTGAATGCGCCCGAAGATGTGTCAACCAAGGCGGGTCGAAGACCAAGGTACACTGTCAGCGAATGGAGCTCGAGGGATAGTGACAATTGAATACCCTCGGCGCAAAATAGACCTAGTGCATTTGTCCGACGTTGTTTTCAATGAGACGCAGCTCCTTCGCATTTCGTTGACTACGTTTTTCGAACCCATAGGTCGTGATAAGTAGCTGGAAGTCTGAAGGGGCTTTAACGAGGGTGGCGG